>VZTA01001603.1:138043-218700 GCA_013398855.1 Mohoua ochrocephala | reverse complement strand
AAAAAAAAAAAAAGCATTTTGAGAGGATTCTTTTTATAGAGACAGCTCATGCCAGGTTGTGGTTCTTTGGGTTTTTTTCAGCCTTCAGTATAAATCTTTGGATGGCCACTGAATGAAGCATCCCTTTGGCTTTGTTTGTGGTGAAATCAATGCAGGCTTCCTTCTCTAGGCAAAAACCAAAGTCCACCTCAAAATTAAGGGGGCAGGGGATCGTGTTGTAAGAAAATAGTTTCCTATTTAATAATATCATAAGCCAAATCCAACAACTTCTAAGACAGAGCTAAACTGAAATAGCTTTTTCTTGTATGATGGTGGACTCTGAGGTAAGTGCAAATATGCAAAAGTATTCTTCAGGTAAGGTACTGTATTTTTAGTTCCCTCTCCAGTCACCAGAGAAACTTAAAATGTGACAAGACTATAAACCAGGCAAAAGCAGGATGTTTTCACCCTTTACAGCCAAGGGTTCAACTGGTCAGATGCTTCCAGAGGTGGGAAACTTCATGCATATGAGTAAAGCTGCTCTTGTGCCAAACAGCTATGAGAGTGTTAAAAAAAAAAACCCGAAACACCCAAATAAAAAATCACATGAAAACTCATGTAAAAGGGAGTATTTCCTTGGTTTGTCATTAGCAGGAGAGACTCTGTTCTGAAGGCATGTTTTCTGCAACTATATATTAGTCAAATGACTGGTTTGCATTCTGTGTAGCATGAGGATAAAACCCATTGCTGTGAAAAATCCAACAGCTGTTTTTCAGCTATTTTAAGCACAGAGCTTTAGATCTTTTTGAGGAAAGTAAGACCATCTCAGAAATGAGAGCATATTGCTAATCATGACAAAATATAATGGTTTTCTGCCACTGTGTAGATCAGTATCAAAGAGTTCTGATTTATGAGATTTTCCTGCTCTTTTCCAAAAGACTCATAGTCCCCTTTGAGGTTTCCAGTTCCTGTTATTTTTTTTCTAGAGGCAACATATGCTTGGAAAATTAGATTAATGTAATCTTTATATCTGTCTAAATGTCACGAAATGGGCACTGCGTGTTTTCTTAGTGACCCTCCACAGAGTGAAGCCCATCAAGGGGAGGTGCATTAGATGGAGAAAATAGAAAGGGATTGCCTTGGAACATTGGCTGATAACCACAAAATGAACTTTCAGGCTACAGCTATACCGTGTTATTCAAGAGAAAACATGTAATTTCCATAGTTTCTGTGTGGAAACAAACATACCAAGGCCTTAAAACGTTAAATATGAGACCCCATCACTCGCTCCTGGGGAATCAGGAGCAGACCTGATTTCTGACTCGTTTTAAAGGGAGAAGTTACTGAGTTGATGTAACAAAGTTACGTATCGTGCTCTGTTCTCTTCCTGCTGATACTTTTATTAAATCTGATGCATTTAAAAAGCTGGTTCTTGACAAGGTCTCTGAAAAACAAATCAGCAAAGTTGTGCTTGCCAAGAGAGGACGCAGCCAGACTCTTACAAGTTGTGTCACCAGGAAGAACAAATTTGTCTTGTTGCTACACGTTTTTTCCTATGCAAATGAAATACTTTTTAAAATTCAACTATATATTCTTCTTGCTTTTCTTTTTCTCTTTTCCCCCCCCAAGCTTTGATGGGAATAGATACAGTTGGTATCATTTCTAGGTTCGGGTTTACTTACAGTGATTTTGGTGGTACAACAGTTTTGCTTTCAAATTTCATTTGAACAAGCTTAGGAAGTAGCCCTGCTTCTGAGTTTGCAGAAGATGGTAAGTAAAATAGAACTAAAATTTATTGTTATGTCATCTTAAGTGCTTAACTAAGTCCCTGATGACAACATGATTATTTTGAGGATTGCAAAAATCTTGCTTTGAGTTGGAACATGAAAAGAAAAACTTCTAAGCACTGCCCTCTTAGATTTCTTCACAGAATACTGTGCAACATTCACAGAATACTTAGATTCCAATAAAATGCAGTATTTGAAGTGAGTTTTTTTAATTGATCCTTTCTCTTAAAGAGAGAAAATGTTTTTTGCTTATGGATTTCCCACAGTCTTGCTATAAAAAAAATCAAGAAAGGCAACGTAGGCTCACCCTTGTAACACTGGAGTTAGGTAAAATGCGGACACTAAATGAGAATGGAGGTTTTGCCCCTCAACTTGCAATTTTAAGCTAAAGAAGACCTTCTCATGGTAATTTTCCATGAGCAGAACTCCTTTTATTTACAAAGTAAGCTCTTGAGAACTGTTCTTTCTGCTGTCTCCATCTCTTGAGTGGAGAGATGGAATTCTCTCCCTTTAAAAAGCAGATACACACATTTTAAACTTGCTCTCTTAACCCCTATCCCATGAAAGCTGGCACTGTTGTCACTTTAAGTGGAAATTCATATATGATGCTGGATTGGCTTTCTTAGCATCATATTAAATAGGCTGTGATGTTTTACTCCTTCATAATTTGTCTTTTATAATCAATTCTATTGATTGCAATCTCAAAGCCCTTTTAAGAAATATAATTAACTACTTGCCATGTCTAATATTAATCACAGGGACCAACAAAAAAGTCATTGCATCCTTTTTAACATAGTGCTTTTTTTCATCATCTTTTGTGAGGTTTTACAATAGAAATGATAATGTTGGCCTGTGCCCACAATGAATGGCAGGAGTGGATATTGGGTGCACCTGGTTGGGGCATTTTCTATGGTTAATGAGATTAGATAGAGAACATTCAATTTAGACTCCATATTAGGAATATTTCGATTCCATATTAGGAATATTTAGTCTAATCTAGGTTTGGATGAGATATTAGGAAGAAAGTGTTCCCTGTGAGGGTGGGGAGGCCCTGGCACAGGGTGCCCAGAGAAGCTGTGGCTGCCCCTGGATCCCTGGCAGTGTCCAAGGCCAGGTTGGACAGGGCTTGGGGCACCCTGGGATAGCAGAAGGTGTCCCTGCCCATGGCAGGGGTGGCACTGGATGAGCTCTAAGCTCCCTTCCAACCCAAACCAGTCTGGGATTTCCCATCCCCAGGTTGTGGCTGTGTTAACGTCTCCCAGGAGCCCCTCCAAGATTAGGAATCCCTTTCAGAGGGTGGTTGTTGAGCTGGCTGAGGATGCTGACATCGGACCCAAGGGATTTTGGTGCTGGAAATCCTGGTGTTTCTCTGTAAAGAAACCCTAAATCATCCCACAGGAGTGTGTGCAGAAACTCAAGAGCGTCAGAATTGCTGTTAGTGCCTTGTCACTTTTGAAAAGAACCCATGTTCTGGATGCTGGTGATGTCATGGCACACACATTTCATTCCCTTTAGCCTGGAAATCGTTATAATCTACAAATAGGTGGTGTTTAGAAATAAACATTTTCAAAACACAACTAATTCTCTACATACTGAAGGATTCTTCTTGTTGTTTCTAAGGCATATTCAGCTCCTGCTCCCACGCTTTTAAAAATACTGAAGGAAATCAAATATTTTGATACTCATTTTAGAAAAGAATATCAGCTCAAATGAGCTATCTAAATTGCAGATTTACATTTTGTAATGGTTCACATATAAGGTGACATTTCAAAACTTCCTACTTTATGATTAAAAGGATGCTGAGTTTTTCAAGCACGAGGGTGACTATGCTTGGAAGTTGCTTTACATAGCATTAAAAAAATCATTCTTAGTGAACAGATTATGGAAATATATTCATTCCAGTGCTTTTATTTCAATGAACGTTGCTGGTAGTACAACACATTAAAGGGAATTAATGTTGTTAGGAGCTTTTCACACCAAGATTTTTTTTGACCCAAGAGCAATTTGCACAGATTCTGCTCCTCCTATGTGAGGCTGTTTGCTTTTGAGTACAAACTGGCTGAAGAATTAGATCTGTGCTAACACATTCTTTTTTTGGACCTTACACAACCACTCTTGAAACTAAAATCTTATTGGCCATCGTGTGAAGCTACTTTTGACTCTACCTTTTTGGTGTGATGAGCTTCATTCCTCTGGAGAGTTTGTTTGGTAATTCTTTTTTGCACAAAACACTCTGCATAGAACATTTTTATCCTTAAAATCCCTCATTGTAATTGCCTTCAACAGTGGCAGAGTATTTCTCCACCTGTTCTTTGAAGGACTTAGTTGTGGTTCTTTTCACAGAACCTAAACTTTTAGTTTGATAAACTTTTAGTTTGCTTTGCATTTTGTGAGCAGAAGTTTCAGTGCCTTGGCTGCTGTGTCAGTGATGTTTGCTCTCGTTCATTTTTGTTCTCTGGCTAAATTGCTTACATGAGCACGTTAAAAGCAAAAGCAACAGGGCATGCAGCACACAGATAATGAGAATGCTATTTATTACTATATTTGATACTCTGAAATATTCTCTGGCTGTTCCACACCGTTTTCTTTCTTCCCATTGTTTGGTGCCTGCTCTTTTTTTGGTTTGTTTTCTCCTCGCTGTCTAGGAAAGACATGTGAGAAATGGGATGAAATGGAGTTAGCAGTTTAAAACATTAGATGTTCTTTGAAGCATGCTGCAAGAATGTCTTATGCAATGCAATCACGATTATGTAATGCAAATGATTATAAAAATAAATGTATCCAGGACAATATGTGTGTGTGACATGTCAGGAACCCATGACACTGCTAAATGGCCATTGCTGCATGTTGTAGTGCAGGGCCTCCTGTTTGTCTTGGCTGAACTCTCAATTACTAACCAAATATTCCAGATTTTTGTTGCTATAACACACTGGTGATTAGATGAAATGATTGCAGACTGTGGACTTGTTTTACAGAAACATTTCTGCCGTGCCTTTGTACTTCATTAGGAAGAAACAACATTACCCGCCTTTAATAAGACATTTTATAAAGAAGTAATCATCAGAGCCATAAATTAGGAGTGCGTGGGAAATAGCTGCCCTTGGGTACTTCTATAATTAATACAGAAGTTAAACAAGTTAACCAGATTGCAGGATTACCTCAGTTTATGTTTACATTGGATGGAAAACAGCTGAGGGCAAGTAATGATTGAGTAACTGAAGCAGCATTTGAAGCCGTGGTGCTGCTCCCAGCTCTGAACTCTCCGTGCACTCTGAAGCTGGGTGGGTTTCGGTGGCAGAGCAGGATTACAGAGTTAAACTTTGTAAACTTTGATCATGGGAAAACGGGCTTGGATGCACACAAACCTGAAGTGGGAAACTGTAATTACAAGAAAAGGCATATTTGATTAATTGGGTAAAATTGTGGGCAGCTCCTTAGTTTTCTCAGAGGATATGATTTTGAAGCTATTTTTGCTGGCCTTTGATGATCCAGTAAAGCCTGTTAAATTGTACCTAACAATTTTTCAAGTTTATTTTCTTCTGCTCTTCATTTACAGTAAAGAATTTGAGTACTTTCTCTCATTTGAGAATATGATTTTTTCATAGGCTCTGTACTTCCATCACGGTGTAACTAAAAATAGAAGCGGCGTGTAAAAATAGGCCCTTGGCATTTAAACTTCTTGGCACTGTCTCGAGGGCTGTTCCTTTCACCTCAGGCTATGACCTTCTTACTGAGGTTCAGAGAGCTGAAATGAACGTGGTGAGTTGTTCCTCGTTAGTGTTACAAACACAGCGCTCTGCACGTTAGATTAATTAGCTGCCAGAATGATTCCATTCCTTTCAGTCTTAACTCAAAGTTCTGCAAGGCTGAAACCCCCCATGCTCTAGTTGAGAATTCAACAAATTTTTGTTGTTTTCTTTTTCTCAACAAGATAAATATTATAAATAAGATTTTTGGTTTGTTAGTTTGTTATAGATCACCCGAAAATCCAGGGAAACATTCAGTTCCTGTTGGAACCTCTGGGCCCAGCTGACAACAGTGATAAATTATCTAAAATTCCAACCTGCATAAAAAGTAGGAATTTGGTGAGTTATAAACTAGTGGTACACACTTATACACAAGATGACATATATTTTAAACTAAGGTTTTTTTGAAAAGTAGTGTCATTCTATTCGTTATCATTGTGTTTGAGGCAAATACGATTGAATTCATGTATTTATTTATAAAGGTTCCTGTCTGAAAAGAGTTTATGCTCTCAGTACTCTTATTACCACTTTCTTCTGAAAAGCTGGGTAAAACCCTAAATGTTTGGTAATGAGAAGTCAGAAGCTCAATTTTTCTGGTGATTAGAGGAATACTCCTGTTTGGGGTGGAGGCACTTCGTGCTTGCAGAACATGGGGGCGTTGGGTTGTTCTTAGTTCTGCTTTCTCACTGGAGTTTGCTCGTCAGAGGGTGAGGGACCTACCTGGTGTAACATGAACTGCATCTCTCCTCTTCTTGGCACTCCAAAAAATTCAGATTTTAAAATATACAAAGTGTCAGATTTTAGCAGAAAATTAATTGATCCAAACCTGCAGTGAATTGTTGGTGCAAGTGCCCCCAGTAGAAACGAGCTTTGATAAAACAGAAGTGTGAGCTCTTTTCTCTGGCTTTTAACCTTTTTACCTCAGTGGTACAAACTGTGTAAATCAATGGAAATAATTGTCTTCTATATAAACAGAGAGAGAGAGTTATCTCTGTGTAAAACTGGTGCAATTCCCAGTGGGGTGAGTGGGGAGAAGCAGCTGCAGGTTCTGGGGATGTGTGTCCAGGCTGGAGAGGAGCTGAGCCTGCATTAAGTAACTGCTTCCCTTCCCCAGTGCATTGCTCAGCTGAGAACCAATTTGAAGTGCTTTAAACTTTCCTCATTGCTGCCAACCTCTCTCAGTTTGGCTGATTAGGAATGACCCAAATGATCATACAGAATGCTTCAAATCTCACTAATTACATTGTATACTAATTTTAGAGAAGCTTTTTGGGCTTTTAGATACTTTTGGTTTAGCACCCCACAATTCACGTTCACTTTGTTTTCCTAAGTGCTGATGCTGTCCATGACATACAATAAAGTCATCTCCAAAAACGTGAGCCAAGCCACAAAGTTCTAAATCTGGCTCTGGGGATTAGAGAAAAAATCGTTTATCCTACAAAGTTACTAAATATCCTAAAAATATTTCTCTCCTCCCCCAAATTTTACAAACTCTTCCTGTGTCTTGGGAGATGCAAGTAGAAAGGTTTGTCAACAGGGAGTATATAGAGTAGAATACAATAAATCTGAAAAATACTTCTTAAATTCATCCTAGCTGGTTGAAAATTCGATGCAGAAAGCAATGAACTCTAAATATTTAGATTATCATTATTATATTTAAATATTTAGATTTATCATTCTTTAAAAAAGCTGTTCTGCCATTTCTGTTAATGTAATTCTATATTAAATAGCTTTGAGAAACCAATTACAAGATATATGTTTTATATATGACAAAATATATGATTTGCTTAACAAAAAGCTAGTTTTGCATTAAGATATTAAAAACTATTCAATTTAATTTATTGTCCTCTGAAAATTGATGGAGTCATGCAATTCCTGTTTCCATGCTCTGTCTGTGCATCTTAACAGGAATAAAACCCTAAAATATTAAATCTGGAATTTACACCTTGTGGGGAGGATATTACTTTTTATTTTTCTGAAATAGAGATAACAAAGAACATCTGCTGAGGAAGCACAGAAAGAAAAAGGAAAGCACTTTGAGGAAGTCTGCTTTATGTTTGTAAAGATATGAAACCCAGCTCATCAAGGTAGTGTGAAATAACAAAACAGAAAGAGGAAGAAAGAGTTAAATAATACCACAAACCTGAGTGACCCACCCATTCATTCCTTAGAGAATCACTGTCAGTCTGTGAAGGGGGTTTGCAAAACAGAGAAACTCTGCAATTGTTTTTATCATGGCCAAGTTCCTGAGCTGAAGTTGGATACCCAGGGCTGTGTTTGTACTTTGACATCACTGCGAGGTGTCGGGGCTGTGCTGGTACTTTAATTTAGAGAAGGATCTGGTGCTTTCTCATGCTCTTGCTTTCGTGGGGTTTGCTATTAATATCCTGCTCCCAGCTCCAGATGCTTTTCAGGGAGCTGTTTTAGGCTGCACTCTAAGGTTTTTTGGAAAGACTAATAAAATAATTCAACTGTCTCCTTTCAGTGGTGTACGAGGTATGACAGTGTTCGCTTTGCCTGTGGCTGTCTGGCAGACAGAACAGAAAACATTCCAAGGTGTTAAACCCTGGTAGTGATCCTGGTAGCAACAATAAACCTGGGAAGTTCCAGGAAAATGCCAAGCTACACAGAGCGTGTGGAGGTTAATCCGCATTTTCTGCATGTCAAGGACTTCCAAGTTATGTCAAAGGAAGTTTGGGCTAAATAAAAAGACACAGGATATGACCCTCAAAAATTGCTGCTTTTAAATCCAAGAATAAACTAACACATCCTCCGGTTTCATAAACCCTTATGTCTCAGAACTGAGTTAATTAATTTACTCTATATTTATCCTTTATTTTAAGGAAGATGATTTGTTTTACTTTTCTAGGAAAAAGGAAGGATAAATACATAAAGCAGGGCAGGAGGCTGGAAAAATTTATAGGGGGGAAAAAAAAGAAAAGAACAAGTCACTTTTGGTTTAAAAGTAAACATTCAAAAATTCTTCTCCACTTAAGAAAATCCTTTTCATTCTTGGTCTTTTCTCCCCACCCTCTGCCTGTTCCATGATGAAGTTTTCATGTCTTTCTGTAGTTATAAATTAAATGATAATTATATTGTGCTGCTGCTACAAATACAAATCCAGTTGGGAGTCTTGTTTAGCAAGTGCTTTCCTTGTGCCTCTAGAAAAGTCCCATATAAAAATGGCATTAAAAAATGCCTTAAAAAAATCCTACAACAAGAATGTGCAAAAGAAAAGGTGAATTAGAAAGTGCTGCCAAACCAAGTAATCATTGTGTCACAACTTAGCTCAAAATGATACAACTGATATAAATTTAAAATAATCAAGAAGAAACTGGAGTTGGGTTTGCTTCTGAAAAATGTACTTTGAAACATTTTAGACTTTTACTCTGCAATCAAGGAGCTTGGAAACTTTCCTTAAAAAAAGGACAATCTGAAATTTCAGTGGGGTTGTTTTCCAGCAGACATAGCAGAATGAGAAAATGTAATAGACACAGTGTCAATTGAAAATAATTTTTAAAATAAAATTGTGAGAGTAATTAGACCTGAAACATTGGATCAGCTGAAACAATTAAAAGGAATTGCCAGGATGATCACTTCAGTTACCTGCCAGCTCCCCACCTGAGAGGCTGTGTTTAAACCTCCCAGTAAAACACTGATTGCACCTAATCACCCAATCAGTTCCAGTTAAAGGCTGGACAGCTGAAATCGATACAAACTACAGCACTTCTCCCTCTGCAAGGTGAAGAATTGGATATTCTCTTCGATTCCTTGGGGAAAGCTGCACTTTTTTCCCAACCACACTCCCTTATTTATTCAACGATGTCGCTGTAGTGCAACAGCTGAAGTGTCATAACTATGGATTTATAGAATTGTCATCTTTCTCAAGTTTCACCATTCTCTTTTGCCAGAGTTAAATGTTTCTTCCATGACAAAGGAAGTCTGACAAGGTAAACAGATGGTCCAAATTATCTTGTTCGTCCAGTGTTTCTGTGGTCTAAGCAGCTCTAGATGCTTTGAGGTTTCCAGGAGTAGCTTGAAAAGATAAATCTGTCGTTCTCTTACCAGTTCCTGTTGTTGTTTTATACATGGGAAATAAGAATTTCTCACGTTTTAGAAATCTCATAACAACCACAAGGACCCTGACAAGGCAAGTTACCCCTGAATGTGGTGCTGATGAACTTACACCAATTCGGATGGGATTGGTAATGAGTGGATTTGTTCCTTCTGATATCTAAGAGGAATTGGAAATGATTCTATTTGTTCTTCCTCCTTTGTAAGGGATCTGGTTCTCTGCTTGTTGCTGGCAGAATTGAAGTGTGGAGTGATATGTTGGCTTAATATCAAAATAAGGAATTTGCAGTATTAAGTATATTTATATAGTATATACACCATATAGTATAGTATATTAAGTATATTTGTAACTCCCCCAATTCCATGTTCCAGCCCACATGCTTGGATATCCTGTAAAAGAGAACATTCCACAAGTATTATTCTGCTCCACAGATTCATCTGTTCTTTTCCACCTCCTGGATCCAAAGAGGGTTTACACATCTCTGTATGAGGCAATTGTATGAGGATGATGCCTCTCTCTGTGTTTGCTTGCAAAGGTTCATTATTCATTTGTCGTAACCATAATCGGAGAAAACCCAAAATATATGCATGATAAGGCAGTGTTTTTAAAACAAAAACAAGGCTGATTAATTTTTCTGACATTTTTACTGTTGCTTTCTGTGCGTAGTTATAAAACCATTGTAGTACTATCTGTGAAAAGAGGAGAGACTACTACTGTGAGTATGAGTAGCAAATACAAGCTGCCAGTCTCACTTAGAGCAAGGGGAAGTGACATGATAAGGAAATTTTACACTGAAGTGTCTAAAATTGTTGCCCTCATCATAACACTGGTGGGAACAACAAACTGGGAAAGTTCACGAAAAATGGCAGCGTAAACAAAGCACTTTGGGAAGTGTTGCCCTTGATATCAGGCTTGAAAATATCGTTCTGATTATTTTATCTCTGCAAAATACTGGCCGTGGCGTTCAATAATAAGAAAAAAAGCACACAAATGCACAGCCCCGCTCCTGGCTAGAACTGCTTTTCTCTGTAGCCAACGAGCTTGCCCATGAGCCACCAGTAAGATGAAATGAGTTTTCTGAGTTAAAAATAACCTGATTGTAAGCTTATTAAAAATACAGAATTGGTCGAATGATGTGTTGGGGTGTGTATGTGTAAGGTCTTGTGGTCGTTTGGTTTGTTCCGAGTTAAGAACGCAGGAGAATTGTGAAGTTTTCCTCTCCACTGTGTCTCAGAGAATGCCATGGGAGCTGAAATAAGCTGTCCGTGCTCTAAGGTGATTTAGAGTAAAAGTGAGGGAGTGAAGAGTTAGAGGTGAGGGCTTGGTCAAGATTAAGGCCTTAACACCTGCAGGGAGCAGATCTCTCCCAGTAAAGCGTGTGAGGCACCTTATGGAATGTCCATTTATGTAAAAAACAGTGATTATATGTGGGACTCTAAACCTATTTACTGTGCTCTTCACCAGATTTGCTCCTGTGATAACTCTGAGCTGTCATCTCCCTGTTTCTGAAAAATACCTAAACCTGCAGAATCCAATGTGGCTGGCACATAATCCTAAATGGCCGCATTGGATATGGATTCTGCCTATCAGTTCTCTCCCTGTTTGTCTGGATAAGTTTCATTCAAGCCCTATTGATCACAATTAAGGGTTGAAATTAGAAATTGACTTTCATTAGCTCAAGGCAAATTAATCTCGAGGCACTGGAGGAGGTTGTACTCACTTTCTGTTAGCGAAGTTGACAATCAGGTTCAGCTGGAATCCAAAAGTGCAGTGGGAAGGCTGTATCCCAATATCTTAATGTGACAGCTACCAAGGGAATTACTTTCAGAAGCAGAAGAAGGGAAACTGGAAACACTGAGGGGGTGGATGCAGACAGATATGACAGGATTCTAAGAACCTGGGATTCCTGACAGCGTAGGCCTTCAGAGCCCACCCACTGAGCTTTGGCAGGTAATAATCTAGGAAATTATAATACATTTATTTTAAGAGAATCTGTTGAGATGTTTGATCCAAGATCTTCATTACACATACAGCAAGGCTTTTGCTGCTGGAGCTCTATTATTTTCCCAATTACATTGAAGGCAAGAAGAGATTTCAGAATGGATTTCGTAATGGTGTAGCATCCAGTGAAGTGAGCACAAGTCTGACCACATTCTGCAGAACCTATCATCGTGATATTCCTGTAGGAGAAAAACGTTCAGTCAACTTAGATGTGCTGCTCCTGAATGGAGCTGGCTGGGATCCTCGTGCTCTGTGTGTGGGTAATGATATTGCAAAAACCTGGCACGGGGAGGAATCGCTGCAACTAAAGAGCTGAGATTTAACCCCCCCACCGACTGCAGTGTTTCTCCAGCAACTCCTCATTTCGACAGAGCAAGCCCGTGCAAATGATGGGAACGAAATGTTTACAAACAGTGGAATTTGTGTTGTACTACTCGGCTCATTCCTCTGACACAAAGCCACCGGACAGCTTTGTCTTACAGCTCACCAGATTAAGCACAGGATCTCTGTGTGCTCTTACAAAAGCCTCCCATCTTCCCCCCCTTCCCAGCCTCCCTGAATGTATTTCGAATCTGGAATATAAAGCAGCGTGTATGTAATTGGGGAAAGAAATGGAATATATTTACTGCTGACAGGGGAGTTCAGGCTCTGGTGGGACAAATGGCAGCGCCTTTAATGAGCTTCACGGTGCAAGATTTAGTGGCATCATGGAGGAATTCCTGTCAGAGTGGGGCTCTGATAGGACTTATCAAAGAGTACATGCTACTTATCTATCTTAGGCAGGGAACTCTAACTCCCTTTAACTGTCAGCACATCTATAATCCTTCCAAGTCTGGAATTGTTGATAGAGTGCCAAATATCTTGGGTTATGGATTGCCAGAAAGAGGGAGATCTGTGTTTGTAATCTCAAACAAAGCAAATGTAGCTATTTAATGAAATTCTGCTGAGCTTTTAATATGGCATAATATAAGCATGGTTTGTTGTGGGTTTTTTCAGTATTGTTGTGGAGATAAGACAGAGGGATTGGGATCTAGAGAGATTTGGGGATTATAGCTACCTATCTACAGATAGACAGCACAGGCAAACCCGGCCATTTACGTTGTTATTTTTTGCATGATGGAAGCCTTAATATACACACTGGAATGTTCTGGCCAATTAGTACCTTTGTGGCATTATGAACAGGGTGTTAAAGGACATTGGAGATGAGACAATGTTGTAGCATTCAGCAATGAAAAAATAACATCAAATAGGACAAAACAGCCTGGTGCTGAATGGTGTAATCAGCAAGGAGGCTATTTTAATTCTAACTCTCCATGAATCAACATCTGTCTGCTCGCTGGTTTATCTTTAAAGGCATACACACACACACACAGACGTGCGTGCACAGGCTCTGGAAATAAGTAAATGTGTGTTAGTTTAGGGCCGACTGAGGCTGTGGTTTCACTCTTGAAACCCAAGTCCTGTGCTAAATCTCAGCACAATTTCTGCCAGCTGCGGTACCGGGGGTTAGCTCAGCATTCCTGCTCCCCTTCCCCAGCCAGTGCTCATCTAAAATTTCACACCACTGGCACTTCTGCTGGTGATTTACGTGCTAGTGACAGTGGCACATGAAGGACCACAACGATGTCAACAATTCCTGACATCTCAGTTCCTTGCCAAGTGAGCAGGAGCTCATCACTTTCAGCTCTCTTGACGCAGCCCCCATTAACTTTGGAGGTTCTCATTGTGAGGGGCAGTGCCCCTCCTGCCCTTGCCCTGCTGTGAGGTATGGCTGTTAACAGGAATGATTAGAGCAGATGAGTAATTCTCGTTCCCTGATAAAAACAGAAAAACAAAACAAAAGGGTTATCAAGCACTGGCACAGGCTGCCCAGGGAAGTGGCTGAGTCACTGCCCCTGGAGGGATTTAAAAGCCATGTGGATGTGACACTTGGGGACATGGGTTAGTGGTGGCCTTGGCAGTGCTGGGGAACAGTTGGACTCAATCTTTATAGTCTTTTCCAAGCTAAATGATTCTATTACTTTTTTTTTTCCTTCGTCCTTAACAAAGCCCCTGGGCAAACAGCTCCTACAAGCCTACATTTTTCTTCATTTCCTTTCCAACTCAAGGGTAATAGCAGTTAAATCTAGTAAAATAAATGTTGATTGATGGAGTTTATTCATCATGCCAGGCTAATGAGGCATCATAAATATATTTGTGAATGTGTAAAATCCATTGGGGGCAATGGCTTCAGTTGGATAAAAGATACAAAGTCTTCTTGTTTCACTTGTCTTGGAGGGAGGAACCAGCTGAGCGTGTCACTGTTGATTCAGATTTTTTCAACCTTCACTGGTGCAAATAGGTTCTTTTTCAAAATTCTCCAGAGGAGGAACATGACAAAGCAAGCCTGTCTGGTTTTTGAGTTTATCCCCAGAGATGCAATCAAACAGCAGAATCAGATCCTGAATTTCAAGAAGGAAAATACATGAACATTCCCATTTTTCTTCTGCTGACATATTTTGTTTACAGAGTCGTGGCTGACAGGACTTTTGTGGCTCATCAGTGTCCTTGTTTTGTGAACCCATGTTTGCTACAGAACTGGCTTCTGTTCTATAGGCAAAGAAAAGGGTTCCTATATATACATATCATAGTGTATACTGATAGTAAACCAGGGATCTTGACCTAAAAAAGCCTGAAAATCTGCAGTTAGTGGCTAGAAAATGTCTGCCTGTGTTTAGAAATGTTTGTCATAATACAGGAAATTGCAAAGGCAATTGGTAGGCTGGAATTCCTTTCACATGGGCTGCTCGTTTGCATCTTAATGAGATACTTTCTCATTAGTCCAAGCAATGCAGGTCAAAGAACCCAAGCAAAATCTGGTAATGTTGCTTCTCTGTACCCCTGTTCATCTCAGGAAATTTGGTTTGAGTGAGTGAATATGGACTGTCTGTTAATTATCAATATTATTTGTGCAGAGAGGAGCAAATTAACCTTTCCTTGCAAAAATACCTCACCACAGGGTCTGTGCCTTAAATCAGTGAAAGGTTTGTTATTTGTGTTGATATCTCACTGTGTTTTGCAAAGTTCAAGAGAATAATATTTCAATATCATTTTCCTTTGGGGATGGTGATTGTGCTAGTTAAAATTTCCTGTAAATTGAAATGTTACTTTTAAGGTCATTATTCTTCATGCATAAGAATGGAAAGAACGTGATGCATTTGTAATGGAACAGAGTATTGCTGTGGAAAATGTCAGGGTAAATTGTTCCTCTCGTGTATACAGAGATTCTGATGTCAAAGGTAAATGTTCTGCTATTAAATGGAATTTCTTTAGCTATAGAAAATGTTCTCAGACTCAGCCATTGCCTTCTGAGGATCGGCTTGTCTGATTTGGGACTCAGCTCCGAGAGCCTGACACTCACATTTATCATGAGCAGCAAAGCCAGAGCAAGTGGCAACATCCTGACTTGCCAGAGGAAATTTTCTTCCTGTCCTTCTTCTTCCATTCAGGTTTTTAATGACCCTTCTGTCCTGGGAGAAGCGTGCAGGTGTCCTCCTGGCCCAGGCATAGAACAAACAACTCCATGCAGTAAACAGAAGGTGAGGGCTCCTACACTGGATTTTGAGGTCGTTTAGGTGATCATTTTCCGTTAGCAAAAACTGGAACCTTATCTGAGTGGTTTGACCCTAATTTTCCTGGGATGTGACCATGGAACTGAGACATTTACACTGAATTGTGCTAAGCTCTGTGCTGACTGCCCTAGTTTGGTTTTGCCACCACAAATGGGCTGCATCCCATAACATTCCTGACTGGAAAAGGCCCGTGGCATTCCCACCCACATTCCTGAGAGCTGGAGCCTGAACGTGAATTATTGGACTGCACGAAACACAGATTAAACCTGCAGTTCACGTGATGGGGTGAGCACACAGGAGGGAAGCTGCATTTTTAAGCTGTGAAAATGTTCTCAAGACTTAGGTACGTCTTTGTCAGTCTGTCAAGTTAAACATTAATTCCTACATCCCAAAACTTGTTTCTGCCAAATTCCAATTCGCGTTTTTTGAGGGGAAAGGTTGAATTTTGGGTTTGCCTTACAGAGGCATGCGAGAGCACACAGCACATCCAGTATATTTACTTTTTAAACAATAGAAACTCTTAGTTCTGCCTCCAAGAGCAGATGTTCTATTCCTTTCATGGGTTTTCATTGCCTTCTGTGTACTTTTTGTTGTCCGGGAGGGGAAGTTGTAAGGAGAGAAGCTGGACTGAGATCCCAATCAGAGACGATATTCACGCAGGGTTTATAAAGTAGGATCACAACATCCCTGTTTCCAGTAACTGCCACCACTCTATCGGCTTTATTTTCCTTTAGTGAAGAGTAAACTGCCTTTTTAATAGACCTATTCATTATAACTCAGAAGAATGCTTCTCCCAAGAGGCAATGCTCTGTTCAGAGCCCACTGTTTTGTATGTGAATTTGGGATGGATGTTTCTTCCCCTCGTGCATCCCTTTACATTAATCTACAGCGTGATTTTCCTGCCACTTTGTCACCCTCACCCAACAGCATGACATTGTTGCCACTAAGTTTATTCTACCCCGAGTAAATATTATATTAAGATATGTCACTTAAGAGAAGGTGTGTATAGCACTGTTTAACTTTTAAATGCTTAACAGATCAAAATAATGAAAATAAATTGCTCCTGAGTTAAGTATAGGAGGAGGCCCATGAATTTTAAACAACTGGCCTCAATTATCCTTCCTCCTGTGGTGCTTCCCTTCAGATAAGCCTGCAGCAAAGCACTTGGCCTAAAGATGTTCATATGCTGTGGTCTCTCCATGGAAACAGTCTTAAACCAGAGAAAACAATTCCATTTTTAAAAAGGCTGAATCTCCTTTCCAGTTGGCTCCTAAAATAACTTTGAGCTCAGCCTCACACGTGCTAACTGCAAGTTAACTCGGCAAAGGCTGAGGGGTGTTGTTAGAACCATTTTAAGGAAAAGTTGGGGACACTGCTGTGACAATCCCTTCAGCTGCCAGTGTGGCCTTAAAGAATGATCTGTTCCTTCGCCACTGCATTTTCATGTGGTGGCCCTTTTGGAAAGCTGGGGATTAGGAGCTTTCCTAAACTCATGTTGTGGAATCCTGCCACCAGTTAACCATTTGGATTCTTTTCCAGAGGCAGAAATTACGTTTCAGGTTCTGTCTTCGAGCTCTTTCAGCAGCTGAAGGTGAACGAGACCTTGTCGGTACTTCCCTGTTCTCTCCAGACAAACCCAAATTTTCTCAAACACGTAGGAAAGGGAAAGAATCACCATTTTGGTTTAGTCATAATTAGCCTGAATATTAAGCCCAACAGAGAGTTTCAGTATCTATTAAAATTAAATATGTATTATAAATTCCCTTGGAACTGAATACTGATTCATTTTGCATCATTTTCCCCTCCATAGCTCTTGCACAGTAAATTTGCCTTAAGAAAAGGTTGCATTTAAGAAAACAACCCAAATTATTCTGACCATATGTCAGGGATACCCAGCAAAAGTGTATTTTACAGACACGACAGCTTGATCCAAAAGACTTTAAAAAGTCATTCTCGTTTTGGTGATTTTGGGGAGTGAGTGCTGTTGTGAACAACCTGGCTATTTTAGCAATACACTGGTGGCACACAAAGCCCCCACTGTTCCCAGGGTTGGGAACTGGGACAAAAAGATAAGTCAAGACTTTCCTGACTGGATGCCAAATCCTTTGTGAACTGTCTGAAATGCCCAGATTATGTTGATTCCTTATCACCAGGAGAAACAGCAAATGCTGTACAATTGCTTCACTCACGTTGCCAGGACGTGACATCCTTTGGGTAAATTATGTCTCCTTTTGGATTCCAAATTATTTTTATCCTAATTTTCAAGGTTCTATCTTATTTTAGTCAATTTGTTTCCTCTTTGTTGATGGTCTGTGCTGTGCCAGCTTCCTGCAGGCTGATGTTCCCTTGTGCAGCCATCAGTCTGTTCACCTTTCAGACCCTCTGTGCCCATTATATCCTCTCTGATCTTGGATGATTCTGTTTTCCTCTCATCCTTTAGCTTTCTTCAAGATTAATGTTTCCATCAGCCTTCCAGTGCTGACTCATTCCTGATCTCCTCACTGACCTGCTCCCACAAACTGTAATATGTCAGCCTATGAAAATAATTTACTTGAGAGAGAGAATGACCAGGAAAATATATGGATAATTAGATAATCTTCTCATTTCTCTTGCCGTTCTGTGTCTGTCAGGTGTCCTCCCCACAAAGCTAAAAGCTACACCCTGTTTTTACCTGCATTATTGCACAAATCCAGCCATGGGCCTGCAGAACTGAGGCTTCATTTGCTCTTTTTTTGGAGATCATTTTCCTTCGTTCACAAGCTGCACACAGCTCCTTTCCTTCCTGACAATTCTGGACATTTTTCAAGTGTTTCTCATCCAAGAGTTTTCAAACTCATCATTCATCTCCATGACTATCCCTACTCACATGGATTAAATTTTGTCTTGAGTTATTTCTTAGCATGGGGAAAAATGGGATTCTGGAATTGATTGGTTTACCAAAGAAAACCTGTATTAAAGCTGAGCACAAGCCTGAGTTTTCTTAACTTCCTATCCTGGCTGCTATAATTTCTTCCTATGCCAAGCTAAGGCCTAGCAAATAAAATTCCAAAGGGTTTCTTGGGTTTGGTTACACAAATTTTAGCATCATTTTTGTCCCGGGGGAATATTGTCTCTCTAGTTACTCCGAGACACTTGGAATCTCTCAGGAAAATTAAATCCTGTTGCTTCCTGTTTTTCTTCCTTGACTTCTTTTGTGTTTCTATAACCTGAGAGGGCTGGATAAATCTGGAAATGACTGTCAGCCTGAAGGACTCGTTGGACCTGGAATCAGAGAGTTTGTGGTGAAGAGTGAGCACTTCATGCTTTGGTTCTGTTGTCCAGGTGTCCTGGGGACCAAATTGGGGTGCAGGGATGCCAACCTGCCTTCAGAGGTTGGATGGTGGCAAAGGCACTGCAGGATGAGGAAAATAATTTATCTTCACTGAGGTTTTTTTCAGTGGCCAGCAAGCGAAAACTTCCTCTGAGGAGCGGGGTGATAATGGGAGATGGAAGCCAGTTTGTTCAATTTTGGATAGTTACTGGAGCTGCTGCTGCAGCCATCTGGAAAGAGAGATTTCAAGTCTGCAGCAGGAGAATGAGCAGGAGATGAGGAGCCAGAGAGACAGAGCGGGAATTGAGGCCCCAAAATGTCCTGCAGTGTCTCTGCTCCTAAACACCCTGGCCTGTGAGCAGAGGAGGAGGTGAGAGGAAACCTCTACAGCTGGAGCTGCCCTTTGAATTGGGATTTCACTTCCCAGGCCAGTGCTTTTCACATGCCCTAAAATTTAAAACAAATTGGAGATATTTCAGAACTGCGAGTATACACAGCCTAATCTGTTTAATTGCTGTCTGACAATATGAAATCAGTTCTGAATGTATACCATTCAGTAAAATAATAATTACCATAGCAACACACACTACATCTGAAACACAGCTCTTCCCTACAAAAACCCAGAAACAGAAAGCCTGAACTCTTCACGCAGCTCTGAGAGCAATTAGTGAGGTTTCTTCTCTCCTTTCAAATCACTGTATTTGAAAGAGGCCGACAGATGTCGAAAGGTAAATAACAATCAAATGTTGTTTCTCTACTTCATCCTTAATTAGGGATAAATCAGTGCATTGTATCCTTCATGGCAGAGATTGCAACTAATTCTGTGCCCCAAAGGAATAAATACAGGACAGGATAGCAGCAGGGACACCATCCTGGTGCTTCTCAAGTCCTGCTCCCACTTGACCCAAAGGAAAAATACATTTTCTGGGACCATTTCCCCAGGTTCTTTGTTGCAATTGTTCTGCTCCTGGCTCAGAACTGGCAGTGAAGGTTTGCCCACCAGGATGTTCAATGGGAATGTTCGCTGCACATTAGAATTTGAAGCTGTGGCTCAAATAGAGAGGTGACAGTATCTCACTGAGGCACTTTCATGTTCTTAAATATATAAAGCCTTGGCTTTGTGTGTGTGCTGCTAAAGTATATTGAAAAACAGGGTGGCTTCCTCACAAAATGAGGTAAAATGCTCCAGTTTGAAAAATCACATGGATTTTCCTTCACCTGTTTTTTTCCCCGCACAAAAAAGTCCTACTAGATCCTACTAAGATCTGTTTTTCTATTTCTGAGTTCTACTAAAAGAATATTAAGGAGTTGGACAGGAATTTGGAGCTCAAGGTGTGTGCAAGAGCATGGAATCAACAAACCAAAGTTAATCCCAGTAATTTAGAGCAGTTCAGTCTTTTTCTATAACTGCAGTGATAACATCCCTGTGAATATTGCTTGATTTTTATTTATTTATGTACAGATGTATGTGCATGAAGAGTTCAGTGATTTCCCTTAACTGGTACCATTACTGTCAGCACAGTTCAGATCCCTGAGTTCAGAGTTCCCAGCCACAAAATGACTTAAAAATTTGGTCTAAGGAAGAATAAACCCCCAGTCTGAGGTGTGTGATTTGTTCCCTTCTGTGGTTTAAAATGACAGAAGCGAGGATGAAGAGACTTTGCCCTGCAGGGAGTAAAAAGCTCCTGAGCTGGGTGAGTGATGGATGGCTGCAGTAAAAATGGTTTTCTTTCCAGAATGAATTTAGAAGTCACTGGGTCCATAATGTGAACTCTGTGGTCTGCTGCCCTTGGGGGATTTTTCTTTTGGTGTTTTGTTTTGGTGAGGAAGAGAAACTGTTTTCAAAGATTAGCTAATTTAGAGGAGTGCTTATTGGATGTGTGCAGTTGATTTCCTGCCCATTATTCCATCAGCAGCAGTAATTGTTCAATAGGTGCAGGCAGGATGTTTGGTGCCAAAACCGCTGAGGATTCACTGACAATCTACCCCCTGAATATTTAGAACTGATGCAAACCCTCTCTTGTCTCGTTGTTGATTTACATAAGCAGGTGATCATTGCTACAAGTAAAAAAAATCCATTTTTTTCCTTTCTCAAGCAGTGGAAAGGTGTTTTCAGTGCGGGCACCTCTGTCCTTCTGTGGGGAAAGGGCCACTTCTGGGTGCTCTTCCCTAAAGGATCCATCCTGATCCTGAACCGACAAGTTCCAGGATACCTGAGCAGTGCAGATTATCCAGGTACATAAGAGCATTATGCCATTAGCAGGACTGATTTGTGCCATTTCATTAAGCATTACCTAATGACGGAATGAGAATTTTAAAGCCCAAACTTGGTTCTGTCTGTGCACTTAATTACCATTATTTCTTGATGCAACTTAGGACCGTGTCAGGAAATATATTTAAATTAACTTTTCATGTGCAAAGCACTATAGACTAACAGATAATGGAGATTTTTCCATTCTGTTCTGCACATTCAGAGTAGCTTCATGTAAAACAAGCAATCTTCCATAAGTCATTTATGTTCAGAGAACAGAATTATTTCTTTGGCTACCTGCTCAAAATGTATGAAATGCAAATACAAATGTGGGAGAGGAGCAGAGGACTATTTTCCTCCAGATAAATACAGAATCCTGTCCTTTTCCACCACTCTATTGATTACTTAAAACAGGATGTCTGAAGTTTTCTGCATTTTCAGCAAACTGCTTCTTTGTGGGTGTGAAAACAACACTTTGATAACTCCATCTGGTTTTTTATTCCTCGTCCTGTTTATTATTTTGTTACAGTGGATTTCACATTTTATATCTGGGTTTCTCTGGGGAAGAATTTGTAGTTTTCAGTTGCTTGGATGCACAGCATCAACAAAATCCTTTGGAAGGACTTTTTCCGGGAAGCAAGGACATGTTTATATTTGCAGTTGAAATTGCTTCTTTATTCACTTTTCTTTTTCCTAGCCTGTGCTTTCTGGGTTTCCATAACAACAGAAAAACTCTTTCTATAGTGCCTCAGTATTTTTTCAACAAAATACTTGTTTTGTTTCCCCTCTTTTCTCCTTTTTTTTTTTTTTTTGGATTCATCTCAAAATGAGCATAAATTGGAACCAACAGTGGGAAGAGCTTCTTTTAGTAAGGAACTCATAGGTCAGGATTGCTGCTGACTTCCTGTGATCAAATGTGTTTTTTCCAGGGAACGTGTCTGCAATCTTCACATTTTCCACATTTTTTTTCCCCCCTATTATTCCATAGAAATGTATCACAGCAACCCAATCTTCAGCCAGAGAGATCTGGGAAGAGCTTCCAGCACCTCTGGGAGCTCTGACAGGAGGGAATGGCTCAGGACAGACCCAGGAGGTTTAGGAACACTCTGGGCTCACTAAGTGGGATCCTTCCCAGACAGAGTGGCCAGGCCTTGGAATCAGTGCTGGCCTTCACTGGATGCACCTTTTGGCAATGCTTTCTGATTAAAAAGGCTTAATTTTATTAGTTTTAACCACTCTTGTCAGTTTGAAAGCATTAATTGAATTTTGCCTGTGTGTTTATATCTCCAGAGAGATTATTTGTGACGTGAAGGATGGAGCACTGAGAAATTTCATGGCTTTCCACTGATTTCTTTTTCCCCCCAAGCTATCCTCTGTTGTTATTTCTGCTTTAAATTTCTTTAAACCCTAGATTTCTTAAATAGCATTAAATTTACGTAGCAACTTTTGATTTCAGCTTGAGGATCACATAGTAATTGGGAACAGAGAGCAATGTCATCTTGAAGTCACTAGGTTAGAATTTTTTTCTTTGGTTTTGATATTAAATAATTCATCTGGAAAAAAGAGTAGTAAAGAGATTTAGTAATGCTGTGGTGTTACTTTGATCCTGTTGTTTAAAGGTAACTTTTCAGAATTTCAGCACATGGGGGATCACTTGTGTTTTGAATGCTGGTGGTCTGGAAATGAGGAGAATTCAAATGTTTTCTGTCGTGTTGAGGCCTCATTCAAGGTCAGTCACTGTTGGCAGCAATCCTCTCTCTGCAATTCAAACCCTCACAGGGAAGAATTCCTTCCCAATATCCATGCTAAACCTCTCTCTTCCTTTTCTAACATACATATTTTTTCTTAATGTTTGTGCTTAAGGTTTTGACTTTTAAAACATTCATAAAATTCCCAAAATATTAAACCAAAGGTATTTATAGTGCCTGAAAGAGTTTTGTATTTGTGGGTACAAATTCTGATAGCTGAGCAGATGGCAGCACCTGCAGGGTTACAGATGTTTGTATCCCTCTGTGCAAAACCCAAGTCCTGTTGTGTTTCTAAAGATTGATTGCTGAGAGTTTACTTCCAAAACCCATTGTAACAGCCACAGTAAATATAAATAGTAGACAGAAAAGGCCACAGCTTTGGGAAGGTTATCCAAGAAGATGTGTGTGGAGGTTACTACAGAGAAAGACCAGTTCATTTTCTCTGTGTTTTGCTCTCATTTTGTGTGTTAAAGCTGCAAACTACACTGTTAAAAGTGTGAGTGTATTGAAGTAATTTGCTTTACAGGATGTGTTAAAAGGTTTTGCTGCATATAGATCTTCTTTCACGTGGTGTTAAAACGTTTCTTTCAGTTCCTCAAAATTCAGAGCGGTTGTTGTCGAAGACTTCTCCACCAGGCTTTGGCTCCGATCGCTCTTCCTTACTCCATTTTATTTTCCACTTTCACTAGGTTCATTAAGTATCTCGAGATGAGGATTTAAAAGATGGGTTGGAGGTCACATCATCCTGGCCAATTTGTAATTATGTCCCTATTATCTCTAAAATCAAGACTGATCTTATTAAGTAAGGAGATTTCCCTCCCACTCCCTTGGGCGTGCTAACCTGATTAACACAAGGTCATTCTCCAATTCTTTAAGTTGCTTGAACTACTTGGTTTTTGCCATATCCTAACAAATAAGTTGCTTTCCACTCCGTGCCCATCCTGTCACATCCCTACACTTTGCTGGGTCTCTTGGTCTCGTGTCTTGAAGATCAACAGAGCAATGAATTAATGAGTGGCCCTTCAGATGGGCCTTCACATGGATCATGAATCCTGGGACAGAATTTCTCTGCTTTGTCCTGGCTGCATTCCAAGGCAGTTTTATTCTCGGTGTTATTTTCCTTTATTCCCTTACTAACAACAGCAAAGCATCCAGGTGCTCCTCGGCCTGGCAGAGTTCAGATATTAAATTTCAATTGTTTCATATCCCTGCTCTTAATCTTTTTTTAGGGCTTGGTTTGTTCTTTTAGAGAATTGTTGAAAAACTACTGCCTCGGGCCTTTTAGTCTCTACTTTCTGTGCTGCTTCCTGCATTGTGGATAAACCTGCATGGAAATCACTCCTAAGCTCAGTGCTGTGTCCAATTCTCCAGCACACAATTCAAACACAGACTCCGGTAGGCCCGAACAAAAGGTCACACTTCAAAGCCTGGAATTCCTGTCCAAGGGACGAACAGCAGCACCAAGCATGTTCTTTGATATTTACTGGGTAATTGAATACTTCTCCCTTCAGGAAGCTCTCCAATAAATTCAGCTTAGAAAGTGTCAACAAAACTATTGTCTGCCACTGGGCTGTAAATCTCCTTGACATCCGAGTCATACTCAGTACTTTTGCAGGAGGAGCTCGTACATCTCGATGTGGTGAGCAATCAGCTGGAAGCAAATTATTAAGAAAAATTTTCAGACTGGTTTTGCCTTTTGTGTGGCAAACTGTTGCCTTTAAACTGTAGGCGTCTGTCTGAACACGAAGTGTCCTGGGGTGAAGCACTGGCAATTTACCTGTCTCTGCATGAAATTGGTAATTATTGATCAGCACATGCAATAGGAACAGTTCTGTGCTGGTTTAGAAGTCGTGTAGGTGTTGAACGCATTTACAGTAATTATGTATTTACAGCTAAAGTCAGAAAGAAAAAAGATACAGGACCCTGCTCACAAAATGTCATGCCCTCCTCTCCTTTGTTTGAAAAATAAAGCAAATATTCTCCTAATCCCCGTGCCCCAGGCATAGGTGCAGCTCCTGCCTTTGTGTAATGCATATATTGTGTATTTCCAGCATCCCAGAGGAGCCTCTGTGCTATTTCTGTTTGTGATTTCAGTTCATCAGTAACAGGTCTTTTTGGAAACAGCAGGAGGGAATTTTTCAGGAATCCATGTAGCCTTTTGTGACTCCTTGTACTCTGAAAGGCTCTGCACCTCTGGAGGCTGCTGTGCCTGGGGGTGCAGGGATGCAGCTTCCAGCAGGTTCTCCCCACACATGGGAGCAGTGCTTTGTAATCAGCATTAGGATATAGCTCATTCTTCCCTAATCCTCCAACAATTCACTCCAGGGATTCATGCTAATGATCCTATATTCTAAATTATGTGCAATAATAATAATAATAGTAATGATAAATACATCCTGCACAACATAAAGTGGAGTTTTAAATTAAAATGGCCTTCTCTCAATGCCTGGTTGTCTGAACCCCAAATTTCTCTTTCCATTCTTACAGATAGCTATAATTTGGGGGCAAGATTACACAAAGCCCAACCCTGCAAGGTGCTGAGAGAGCTCAGTGATTTATGGAGAAATCTGCATGTTCATCACTGACTTGATTTGCTGCTTTTATTGCATGAGAAAGTTTTGTAGAGAAGGATGAGAAAGGCTGGCTGTTACATTTTCAATGGCTCTGGGCATCTCGGAGTGCTGGATGTTCCCAGGTGCCTGACACACCTCGTTCCACAGGAAATTGCAAGTCAGGCTCTTGGTCTTCTGTATTGGTAAACTTTAGACAAATTTCGAGTACAAAGGTGGCATCTCCTGAGATCAAAGATCTCATTTCTAAAGACTTGTTGTGCCCTTGTTGTTCCAGTGCTAAGTCTGGGAGGAGGAGGTGTCTGTGCATGGGGGGAGTGTGAGACTCTCACTCCTTTTAATCAAATTGTTGCTTCATTTACAGTTTTGCCATGTAATCCATGTTTTGTACCAGATTATTCAGCTACCGAGCCTGCTGGGCTCTGACATTTGTCATTATATTAAAAGCTTGTTCAAAGGCAGCAAATAAAACACTTTTTCTCTCACTAAGTGAAATTCAGACAGACAAATCCAGCTGTTGCTTGTAAAAATAGCTACAGATGTCCTCAACAGGAAAAAGGTTTTCATGCGTTGTTATAGCAACAGAAATTCAGGAGAACTTTAAGATTAGATATTGGCTATTTTTTCAAAATTCCCATTAAAAACACCCATCGCAAATAATTTGCTTTTTAAAGAACCACTCGGATGTAATAGGAAGAAATTATGCAATATAAAATGAATTCCAACTTGCAGGTTATATCTACCACTTTTGGATGATATAAAACATGATCTGTTTTTAATAAGTGGTCCAGTGTCAGCTTGAAATATTCTTCATGTTACCTGTGTGGCATTTTTTAGATCTCTTGACGTGGGACATCTGTTAATTCTACGCTCACTAATTGTTAACACGCACACACAAAATCGTGTCATCACGTTTTTCACAGAAATAGTTGTGTTGTGGCTGAAAGTCTGGAAATACAATGAGGAATTTATGCAGATATTTGGTTTTTCGAGTCTGGTATTCTGACTTGAAAGCATAAATATTTCTCCTCTGATTAATGGACTTTTTTTAGCAAGTGTCAAATCAGCTCATTCTTTGCTTTGCAGCTGCTTTTGCTTTGAGTCCAATTTATATTCTGGGTGTTCCTTTCCCTAAGTTTAGGGATTGACATATGTGGCAGCAAGACTAATATTTCATTAGAAATCTTATCACTCTGAGTGCTGCTTTTTTATAGCACAATTTCCTTGTGGTTTAGACCTCGATGTTTGGAAGTTGCTCTTGTTACCTGTCCTAATTTCATAATAATAATAATCATAATCCAAACAATATTTGAATAAAAATCAACATCCCAAATAGTGGAACTAACCTGGGAGGCAAATCATTATTCTTTTCATGCCTTTAATGCTTCACTTCTCTTGCCCTTCTTTCCTCTCCTTTTGACTGACAATTTCAATATTGAAATTGTAAATTCTCTGGGTCAGGGAGCATTTTCTGCGGGGCTCAGTAGCACTTGAAATTCCAATGGAATGCAAGAAAAGACAGCCCAGATCCCGAAATTTCCAACACATACCCGTGTGTTCCTGGGCTTTTGGGGGGGACTGGGGCTTTCCACCACCACCATCCCTCGCTCCTGCTTTGCCTTTGCTGCTCCTTTACCCTGTCCAGCATTTGGGAAGTGCTGTTGCACTTGGTGTGCTCCTCATTAGCGTGGAGGTGACAGGGATGGTGTCCCTGGATGTGTGAGTGACAACGATGACATCATTGGGATTCTTGTCACTGCCACCTGCCAAACTCACGGCCAGAGCTGCAGGAGGGCTGCAAGGGGCACACGCAGAAGTAAAGAGGGCGAGGAGGCAGCACAAGAACTGAGTGCTGCTCGGTTATGTTCATACACAGCCCAATTTCTTTGCGGTGACCTTATTTGCAGAGCTACCTCAGGAATTTGTGAGAATGGTAACAAAAAAATATGGCAAATTCCTACAGAGAATCCCAATTAAATATCCAAGTGCTGTGCCATTTGAAATGTCTTTGCTCTTGTGCCCAAACAAACAATGATCAGCTACCTAATACCTGGAAAATGAATGCATGAGACCTAATTTGAGACCATTAAGCACATTTTAGTGCCACTTCAGTGTCACATTGCAGCAGCAAGTTTGTGTATTTTCACTGTTTGTTTCTTTTCATCATTTGGATTTGTTTCCGTAAGAGACTTAATCTTGGAAATTTTTTATGACTAATGAAAGTAATGTTACTCCTTAGGTCATCACCTGAGAGAGCTTAGGTCAGCCTTGTACACTGTAGGAACATTAAATTGAATCATCTGAGCAAAAATAGATCATCAGAGAGCAGCAGATGAATCCATTACCGGGAAATCTGCTGCTCTTTCCAGTCTGGACAGGAGAGTAACAATCTCAGCTGAGGGGATATTCCAAAGCTGGGAGAGGGGAGAGATGAGGCCATGGGAGAGAAAGGAACACCAGCGAGTGATGTGAGAAAAACTGGATATGTCCCTTTTTTAATAGACTTCTGTATTTAAAGGGAGATAATTCATCCGTTCTCCTGATAAAACCAAACCTCATGAACCTCCGAGATCATCTGCCATAAGCAACAATTTGTGGCAAATAAAATCCGTGTGGTCCTGGTTTTCTGACAGTTCTGTGCTGCTGCAGCTGTGTGATGTTTGATTTTATGTAGAAAAGGAAGTTGAAAATGAAGTCTGAGAATCCAGGGTTGTGGTAATGCCACGTTGTCTTTGCGGATTGTGAGAGCTCCTGCTCTTGTGTCATGAATCAGCAAAAGACAGCTTCCTTCCAAGAACAGAAATTGCTTCTGGTTCTTCCATTTGAGATATCTGTGTGTTTGTGGTTATCTATGATCAGGGCCATAAAGTGATGGGGGAATGAGGGAAGTGTTCCCTATGCCTCTGAGTCCAGGGAAGAACTGGCTTTGCAATCAGGCTCCTTTCAGGTAACAGCTTTTTATCTCTGCAGTTTGATTCCCTTTCTGTGTCACGAGGACATAAAGATGAAGGTAAAAACCTTTTGGAAATCAGTAAAAATTTGTGTTTACTTCTTGCCTTGCATCCTTGTGTAATTACCTTTTAAAGCCTTTAGCTTAAAATAATAGAATTAATTCTTTTTTGTACATACAGCAAGTGGTTAAAAATAACAACCAGTTTTCAAATTAGTATTGACCATACAGTTAAATAAATAGATGAGTTCTAGGCCTGTTGAACTATTAGAAAACAAACAGTTAATGAAAATGGGGAGCATAAAGGAAGGGGATATATAAAACACACAGTTACTTGACTACTTAGCCTTATAAATAGCACAGAAATCATGTTACACGGAGTTGCATACGAAATAGAGCAAAAATATGCAAATGCTTGCCTTGAAAAGACCCAAGCATGAAAATAGCTTTCCTTTTCTTCTGTTCTCTCCTATCCAGAATGGTTTTTCTTCAGAATGTTTACTCTCTTCTACGTTGCACATCAAGGCTTTCATGAACAGCATGGATTTTTCTATTTAGATCTGGTTCACATGAGGATAGTCCATCAGAGACATCCTCCCTGGCATGTAATTAAAACAGTGTCCTACCTGAGAAAGGATTCAATCCTGGCTGAGGGATGGGCCTGATTCTATGGAATCACTCTGCACCTTGGGAAGGATGTTGCCAGACCCAGTTCAGTGTCATATTCTCATTCAGTGGCCTTTTATGTTGTTTTTCTCATTCCCTGCCTTTATTAGAAATTAATAGTCCATTTTACAAATACTGGTAAATATTCCCATTTTTTAAAAAAAAATCAATAAGTAAGCATTAAAATCTACTTCTAATTAAATATTGAATGCAGTTTCAGTTAATGCTGTCATGTTCATTCAGTGGGACCTCGCCCAGTGCTTAGTAAACAAATCTAAACAAATGGATGTGGGAGCTTTCAGAGCGAACCTCTCCTGGATTGCCTGCCAGGCTTTCCATTATTCATAATCAAGGTATTTTTTAATAAGTTGACCTGTTTAATGATAAAAATGCCTTTGAGTATAATTAAATTGAATTCTGTGCTTAAAGTGACCCTCTGATTCATGGGCATTTGCAGCAGAAAGAACAAAAATGAAATGAAATCCTTATTGAAAGGTGCAGTAATTAAGTCTCTCAGTCCTGGTTCTCAGCAGCTGGGATGAGAGCAGGGCAATCAGCAAAGGCTGTTGCCAGTGAAATGCACCCACAGATCTGCCTGTGTGGGAGATGCTACCCTAAAACAATGATTTTAAAAAGTGTTTTAATAGGGCAGAGAAGTCTTAGAAGAATTGAAATCATTACAGAAGGATTCTTTACGAAGAGACAGAGAAGAGCCGGTTCTTCAGTCCTGCAGCATTTTAAAACCATAAATGAGCAGCCCTGACTGAGAACAACCCCAAAATGTTACATCCAACGTAGATGCCTCGTGGATTTTGCTTAGACTGAGGGTTGGCTTCTCTTTCCTTGGGAGTTCAGTGGAAATGTGAGACTCTGGGCCTCAGAAAAAGATGCCTTTTCCCAGGCAGTCAATATATTACTGGGTGCCTGTTTTGAATTATTAAGCAGCTAATCGGATTCCAAAGGCATGTCTTTCTATTGCTTTGGATTAAGGGCCTGATTACAATTCCTAATTAGTCACCTCGATTCCCATTGATTTCCCAGAGAGTTAGGCCACACCACTCTCGTTGTGATCCAGCTCCACATTCCGTAGGCAGAAGACACCGGAATGTAGGGCAGGCGCTGGAGGGGGCACACACACCACGCTGCACAATGTGACTGCAGGTTACGTTATGAGGTTAATTAATTAAGGACTATGCTCTGGAGAGCCGGTGTCTCTTGAATTACCCTCCTTCCTTTAAGGAAAAGAGCTAAGGGAAATTTCATATGTTTTTAATAGAATAGAAAAACCGTAGAAAATAGGGCTGAAAAGCAGCTCAGGAGGTCATTGAGTCCATGTTTCTACCTCAAGGTAGAACTCACTAAATCTAAAACCCATCCTGGGAGCTCCTTTTCTGACCTCGCCTCAAATCCTGGCAGTGGAGATCCCACAACCTCCTTCTGCAAGGCTATCTCAGTTCTTGGTGATGGGAGCTACAGGTGGAAAGTTTTCCTGTTGCCCAGTCTGAATCCCTCCTGTTCATTTTGCCAGTCATGTTTATCTCTTCCTCATTAGCACAGCAAACAATATCAAGTCTTCCTCGGCCTCATCGTGTGTGAATTCTGGTGTTTCCTCACTCATCATCATTTATTCACAGGCAACATTTTCTAAACTTTTGATCCTTCTTCACTGCTCTCTGATTTGCATTTTTAAGGTTAAAATCTTTGTTGCAGCTGAAGTAATTTGGTTGGAGAACAAAATCTCAGAAAATAGACATCATCCTTGAATCCTGCAGGATGTATGGAATGGCTGCAGCTCGAGGAGTGAGTAACCACAGCCTGTGCAAGGCCTCTCCTCTCCAGCACATGTGGGATAATCTGTGATCCTTGGGCTGGAATTCACTGGAGGGGCTCTGCTGGCGTCATCGGCGTCGGAACGGGACCAGGGGCCCAGAAGTGAACTGGGGCGTGCAGTCACTCTTCAGCCATCTGGTGTTTTTTTATTGCAGCCTCCAAAGCCTTCATACGTTCATCTCACACATTTCTTTTCAAATCTGAAAGTGGTTTGGGTTTTTTTTTTTTTTTTTGTTCCCCCAAAGGGAAATTAAAATGTAACCAGAACAAAGATAGGAGTGGCTGGAAGAACACATCTTGCCCAGGAGTCGTCTGGCTGTGAGAACTGCGGTGCAAGTTTGGGTCTTGTTCTGCCACTTTCTCTCTGTCCCTTTGGTAAACTCTTCACCAGGCATTGCTGGGCGTGCTTCTTGCTATTTCCATCCTGGATCTCTTAGAAATTGCTCATGGAATGTTGGGATTTTTGTGCCAAAAAAGCAAATGGATGATTCTTTAAAATCTCTTCTGCATTTGCCAAGCTGAGAACCTCGGTATCTTCTGGTGAGTGGCTCACGCTTCACCTGGGTCTTTAGCAGATGAATTTCTTATGGAAGAATTATTAGAATTTGAATTTACTGGCCATTATGAGGAAAAAATCCTAAGTTATTACCTATTCCACTGTACGATGATGCACTATATCAAGTTGAGTCTAGCAGAACTCTTAAATAAATTCCACTTTCCATTTTGAAAATTGTGTGTAGTTTTGCATTAAATTATATTAACTGCTGAGTGTTGCTGTGATATGTGTACTGTTCCTTTTAAAAGGGCAAAAATCAAGTTATCAGGAATGGCATGGAGTCATATTTAAAATTTGTGTGGCAATGATAAAGTGGACTTAAAAGCAAGGTAAAATAATAACTTAGAGTTGACATATTGTGCATGAACAACCTGCAAATACTGTGCTAATTTTGTAAAGGGGAGGGCAATGACTGAATTTAAGGACATAATCTGAAGTTAATTATGAATTTTGCCTGAGATTCAGCGCTGTGTCTGTCTGCAGCCTGGAGTAATTTCTACTGGAAGACTCAATCCCAACCATGCAGTGCCATGGACTTACTCTAACAGCATTTTTCTGTCTCAAATTTATGTAAATCCGAGTGTCTCCCTGAGTACTCCCACTTACTAAGGGTTTCATCAGGAAACAACCTCGTATTAAATACATGGAGTGAGAAATCTGGGGGTTTACTTTCTTTTTTTTTTTTTTTTTTTTTTAATTGGTTGCTGCTTTAGATTTTTACAAATATGGTATTTCAACAGGCATTTTATTCCAATAGGGAGACTTTGAAGGAAGTAGATATAGACTGATTATTGGAACAACCTGGACTACAGCCAGGGGGTTTATTCCTCTAATTTCCTCGATTTCCTGACCATTTCACATTCCTGGTCTTTTTCTGCACTATAACAATCCCTTTTGGAGGAAAGAGGTCTGGCTGGAAGATGTGCGAGGAAAATGTTGGGGGGTCTTCTCTGTTAATTGTCATCCTTGGGCACCAAAAGGCAGAGCTGGTTTGAGTTGTGTGGGCAAGGGATGGGATGTGGGAGGGTGAAAAGATCCATGGAAAAGACAGAGAGGAGAAATGTCCAATTCCTGCTGCCATCTTGCTCCTTTATCCAAGGTGGATCCAGGCTGCAGAATTCTTTGCAGTCCTGACTGAATGTTATTCACTGTTTCTTGCTCTTATCAGTCTTCTGCACTATTTTCCTTCAATATATTCCAGAGTGGCTGCGATGGAAGAGAAATACATTCTAACGTGGAAGTAAAATATATCAGTGTGTCAATCTCCCTCATGAATGGGATGCCCGAGACATTCACATGATAAGAAAGAGGTCTTTAATTATTGTAGCAGCAAGTACGCAAATTAATCTCAATCATTCCATTAATTTTTTCCTTTCTTTGTTTTCCTTTCTTTCTCTCTCGCTCAGGTTTTGCAGATATCAGAACCTGAGCAGTTACTCAGACGTGTCTTATTGTACTTTATTGTTCTTTTCCCTGAAATTTTTTCATGTCCTCTGTTCTTTTCCCTGCTAATTTTTCTTGTTCCCTGCGTCAGAGAAGAGCTTTGATCAGTGAGGTGTTAAAATCAGTAATATTCACTTCTGTTTTCGACTGAGATCACATTAAACTGAACACATGTACTAAAAGGGCCACATCTATTCCTTTTTTAGCCTAAATAAAACTTGCTATCAAAATGGACACTTTCTTTCTGACAAGATTAGATCTGTATTTAAGAAATGGCTATAAATGCTAATTCTTTCTTTGCAGTTTTTCCAGTCTCCTTGCTAGGAAGATTGGGGCGATACATTTTTGCAGGAGGAAGAACCCTAAAGGAACATCCCTTTGTTCCTTTAAGCCATTCCTGCAGGAAAGTACCAGAGATACAAAGTTCTCCCTCAGACATGGAAACCTCTTTCCCTCACGCCCAGGAATACGACTGATCCCTGTGAAGATTAATGACATTCTCATAATCCTTTTAAAAAAGGGAAGATGTGAGAAATGCAATGATAAATAAATAAATAATGTGGTCCCTTAAAGGCTACATGAGACCTTAAAAAAACCAGGTAATTTACCCTTCTGTGCTGCCTAAATGAAGCTCACCTTTCCCTAATGTGATGGTGACTCAGAGCTGAAGGCTCAGGAGGAACTGTGCAATTGCTCTTGACAAGTTCTCCTAAATATCAAGAATTAATATCCAGCTGGAAACAGGGAGCCTGGGAAGTTTCCCTAATTGGATTTCTCAGCCCTCCTGCCACAGGCTGTCCCTGTGGGTGAGAGAGCTTGGTCTGCCTGGGCTCTGAATGGCAGAGCGAGGTCAATTCCACTCTGCTGGGCATCAGTTTTTATTTTCTTTGGTGGTTTCTTATGTCTCTGTTTTATTGTCGTGAGCATTTTCCTCTGCTGCCATCTCAGGCAGGTGAAAGTAAATCAGTGCTCAGGCTCCAGCCTTGCTGAGCTTCATTTGGGAATGAATTTGTCCCTGCCTTTGGTACTTCTAAAAATCTACAAATCAAATGAATGATTTCAGCAAAAATGTGGGATGGCTGATGATAACATAACCAGCCCTGATCAAAAAACCACATTAAATATTAGAAAACACAAAGTTTTGATAAAAGTGAGGGTTTTGCCATCAATCCATTATTGTTTTTTAACGCCTCTATGTCAAGAAGTGCTGTGGAATCGTGAACTGAAACAGGACAGAAACAGATGAGGATTCACTGAACAAAATGCAAAAATATTTTACGAGGTAGTGGTAACTTTGTAAATACCTTATCCTTCCTCAGCACCTTCCACCCAAGGATTAAAGCATAGTTTTCAGGTATTAATAAATTAAATTTCATGGTATTCTCCCAAAGTTTTAAGGCAGTAAACCTCTTTGACTCCTGGATGGATGGATGTGCAGGGATTAAATGATTTGCCGGCAGAGGTGTCATTTGTCAGCCCCAGAACTGGGAGCAGTGCTCGGGCTCCTATCATGTTACATCTTCCAATTTACCACTGCTGGGTTATTATAACTCAAATCTTGCTTTAACAGTAACTTCTCCTGTGTTATCTCAGAGCTCAGCTGGTGTTCCTAATCTTTATTTTTTCCTTGCTATATTATTTTCAATCTAACCCGTTGCAGTTGTGTCTCTTATGTCGCCTCCATGCCTCATTAAAAAGCTCACCCAGGCGGGTGCACCACCTGTATTTTGATTTGAAAACTCTCTGCCCTTGAGGAATCTTGGTGCTGCCTGACTGTACTTCTGATAGATCCAATTGTGTGCTATTAGCAGCGTTTTACAGATAAACCCAGCAAAAATAATTCATTGTCATTTCCAGGGTGGATTTTGAATACTGATTTTTTTTCCTTTACGTTTGGTGCTTTGTTGACAGTTAAAAATTCTTGTGCTTTTATGGCTCTTCTCTAAACTCCTTCACAGAAATCTCTGTTCCAACTAAGAAAACCTACTTGTATTTGATCTTTCCTTCATTGCCTTCTCCTGAATTTGTTCTTTTGTGCTTTTATAATTACTATTCTAATTTACTGCTGCCCTTAATCCAGACCTGTGCCTTGCAGAGGCCCATTTGGTTCTTTATTTTTTTAATCATTGTTAGATGATTTTATCTACCAATATCATTACCATTGTGTGTTTTAGAGACAGAATTGATTGAATTTATTTTCAAAACATTACTTGGCCCAGAGTTTTAATAATTTCTGGGTTAGCTACGTGGTTTTGTGTGACCTTTGGTGTTCTACCTGCTCTGGGAAGCTTCCCTCTTTCTTTTCCCAAGGAATCTGTGGTGATTGCTCATATTTAAACACAGATGTGCGTGTGTATATATATATATATATAAATGTATTTCAGCTGCAGATGTTGAGTATTTTCCTTTAAGGCAGTGTCTCAGTGTGGTGCTAAAGAATGGCGAGAGAAGGATGATGGAGACTGAGGATGAGCTATCAAGGCAGACAGTTCTCATTTTTATCCCATCACAAGCGTAGAAAATCAAGGTGATATTCACATTATTCTGGTTAAATTTTGAGCCTCAATTTCTGTGTAGAGTCCTGCTGTTCTTTCCAGCATGGTCCATTTCTTGCTGTTTGTTCAAAACAGTTGTGTAATGCTGCTATCCATGGTTAGCAATTTGCTGCTTTTCATCCAAGGTAGCTTGGATGTCAGTGCTGGTAGAAGTAATCATTTATTTTTAGATTCTAAATCCTTTGGGAACGCACAAAGCACTGTAGACATAGAAGATAATCATTTGTCTCCAAAGGTTCCTTATTTTTTATTAATGTTTTGATTTCGTATTCTCTCTGTCTGGTATCCCTGCCTCCCTGAATATGTATTACTGGGGTAATTGATAGTGTGGCTCCCGAGGAACTCTCTTAACTGCTGATTAGAGCTGTGACACTGCTCCATTGGAAGCAGCTTTGAGCCTACTCATCACGGGGGTGAGTCAGTCCTCACCAGTGCATTATTTACAATCCAGGTTCAGGCAGCTTCAAACAAGTCCTCTTTGTGTTTGAGGAAGATTTCTTCTGATCCGAGTCAATTTCTGCCACATCCTGAATCAACTTCCAGATAATGTCACCTGTTTGCATTTGTTTATCTTCCACAGACATAAACCCTTAAGTTTTGCACATGATTCCATGTTCTCTGTGGGTTTGGCTCTGCACAGGATGGACCCAAGGCCTGGCACTGGGCACAGATTTCCCTCCCTTTTCCACTCTTGATGGGCTCAGGCTCGTGTTGTCTACAGGCTGTTGTGTGCTGCCTCCTTGCTCGGGGTATTATGTAACAGATTCTTTCTTATATTTAGAGCTTGTCCCTCTTCTGAAGAGATCACAGGCTTGATAATAAGCTTAGGGGAAAAGTTGGCAATCTTCTTTGTGAAGGGGGAGAGAGAAAGCAGAGCTGTTGGGTAATTCTTAGATGAGCTGCACTGGATTGGGGCAGCGTTGTCACCTCTGAAATGGGCAATTTGAATGTGGTAACCTCATAGAAAATCAAATGCAACAAATAAGACTTAAGACTGATTCTGTTGCATAAACAAAGTCCCAGATTTTGGTGAATAGGCAGGATTTGTGTGGGAGAATTTGTGTAGTGTTGGGAAGTCCATGGTAGAGAACCAATGTCCAAAATCTGGTGAGATTTGTAATGTCACAACTATAAATGGTGACAGCTCTTTTTTTCCAGTTGACCTTGTGACAGTGATTGGAATATATGCACAGGTTTGTTTTGAAATGGGGCTGGGAATAATTTTAAGACATGTCTCCCAAGTTTTCAATAATTCCCTGTACCTTCTAGGACAGGAGAGAGGCCACAGCACTGCTGAGTTGTTCGAAATCCCCAGCTTGCTGGGAATCAATTCCTAGAGCCTTTGTGAGCAAAAAGAGCTAAATTTAGCTGTGTACTGCAGGCAGGCTCTGTGTTCCACGGGCTCAGGACCTGCCTGGCCTCATGGAAAGCCACATTCCTCAGCTTTGGACCTCACAGAATCGTCCCCACCTCGGTAACCTCAGAGTGCAGCTCCTCGATAAACCTCGAAACTGGGAGAGGAGGGAGGCTGAGCCAAGGAAGGGGGAGCAGGGAAGCACAGAGATCCTGTCCCTTGAGCCCGTCCCTCCCTGGGATGCTGGGGCTCATTCCTGCAGTCTGTCGTGTCATGGAGCCACTTCCAGAGGCCTTAATAACCTGACATGGCCTCCAAGTGTTATTCCTCTATTTCAGTGTGATTCCTCCTCCATTTCATTAGGATTTGGTAGGAGAAAGTCTGGTTGGGTTTTTACCTCTCCAGATTTTCTTTTCTTTTGTTGTTTTCTAATGCTTTTTACTCCTTAGAGATGCTACAATTTGCAGCATTTCCTGCTGTAAATAGATCCATATAGGAAGTGGAAGGTGAGCTATAAAAGGAAAACTGTTTGGTTGAAGCTTATGTTGCTACAACTACTCCCCCAGCTCTTCTCCCTGCAGCATCTGAGTGTAAATCTCTCCTTGGCGTTTGTGGGCACAATTGTCCTTGTGAATCGATTGTACAGTGAATTTCCCACTGGGGCAGTCCCCTGTGATGTCAGCACAAGGTGGGAAGGCCAGATATTCCCACAAATTTCCAGCCAGACATGGCCCAGCAGAGGCACATTATCCCAGCAGCCCATCAGGACAGACATTTGAAAGCATCTTTTAAGCTACAAAGAGCATTAAACTCAACCTCTGTGTGTAACATAATTTGTCGAGTTAATGTCAAGATAATTTCTGTCCCTGTGGTTTTTTGTGTGTTCAATGTTTCATGATGTGGCCTCTTAAAAAGGAGTGACAGGGGCTGGGATTTCCGTGCTCCAGCCTGGAATATGAAGTTGGATTTGCCATTGTAAAATGTAGGTGATATCTTTGCATTTTTCCAGCTGAAGGGAAGGGGGATTATAGGCAAAGGGAGGAGAGAAACATTTAAATTCAACACTATTTTAAATAATTTACTGGAAGATTCAGATCCATGCTAAATAATATGGAAATAAGTAAGTTCTGCTTATTTTTAATAATGTAGGATTAATCCTAAGTAGCCATTTAACCTGTCCAATGAAATCAAGCTTTGTGCCAGTGCTGTATTTGGGAGAGCCTCTCACCTGCTGTTCCTGACTGTGATCATTGAAGATGGATAGCTGGAGGTTTGGCTGTTGCCTCTTTAGGAAATCTTTTAAACCAGGATTGGAAACAGAATATTTTACAGCCTGGTGAAAAACATCTGAAGGCTGCCATTGTGTCGTTCAGGCCAGAACAACCCAAAGCCCTAATGTATTTTATCTGCTGTTCTGTTCCTCAACACTATAAATAATTCAGATCTGTTGGCTTAACTACTACTGGCAACTGTTATTTATTAAGAATGACTGAAATAACTATGTGGCTCAGTAGAACAGAATGCATTAGGGACCTTAATGTGAAACAGAATAGCTAAAACATTTTGATTATCCTTTAAAGAAAAAGCCTAAACCCCTAAACCTGCCATTATCCTTTGCAATTCTGCAAAGGACAAGTGACAGTGGGAATTAGGATGGGATCTTTCTGAGTGACTAAAGGGTTGTTCCTTTAAAAGAGCACTCACCCCAATCATAGAGCCCCTTTTATCCCTCCAGCATCTTGTTCCATGGGCATCAATGTCAGTAACTGCGAATTTGAGGTTCCAATGAAGTCTTTAATGTGCCCCCACTGTGTAATCTTTGAATCTGCTTGTAGTTACATGTCTGCCTGTAAAATTATTTTTAAAGGCACTGCATTGTTTTTCCATGTTGGCTTTAATTTGTTTCTCGTGCATGTCATGCACGAGAGCAGCAGGATTTTCTGGGAATCGGTGCACGGGAATTGCCATTCTCTTGCTCCATCCCCACTTTAGGCTTAATTAATAATATCTGGCACTTCATCGTTGGCTTTGAAATTGCTTTCCAAAGGTCAATAGCATTGTCCCTATTTTGCAGACACAAAATTCCGTGCTGGGAAGAAGGGCTGACACCAGGCAGGGCATCGGGTACAGCGCAAGCACAGCGCGCTCCTGCGCGGAATTGCATCTCGAGATGTATCGCTGCGGAACACCAGAACGCTTTTGCAAGTCAACTGATTATAAATGGGGCATTTGGAATAAATTTTTTATCGCCAAAAAGGGTTGACATCCAGGACTTGGATGAGTAATTATCTAATCTTACATCTGGCATAAACACCCGAGCCATTTGTGTGATGAAGTGCGTCGCACAGGAGTGAGAAGGCAGCGAGGGAACATTCGCTGCTGACTCAGTGGCCATAAATCTTCCGGGGTGTGTTTTGCCTTATATTTGATATTTGTTCAATGGGTTGAGAGAAGTTAAGTGATCAAATGTCATTTGGAAATCCTGGCCTGCAGCTCTTATTTTTTCTCAGTTACATGAAGATAAATGTTACAACAGGAGCACGGAGATTTGAGGCCTGGCTCTGTGGGGTGTTACCGAGAGCTGGGCATTTGAACAGGCACCGTCTTCACCCTTCTTAAAAAGTCATTTTACATTTGTTTGCCTTAATGATGATCTGCAGGAGAGAGAAGGGTTCGTGCTGCTGTGGAGCATTTTATTTCATTTATTTGAAACTAAGTCATTAGCTATAACAGCAAAACGCATTTTTCTTTTTGACAGAGGATTTGGGTGTGTTAATCTGATCTCTAATAAAACAGAGGCTCTGCACTGAGGGATTCTTATTTAACTTGTATTTCTGGACACATCAGATCTGTATGGAATATCCCTTCCACTTAAGGGAAGTATCAACGGAAGTTTATTTATAACAGAGAGGAAAAATTAGGGCATGAATCAGTGGTGAGTAAATGATGTGCCTGAACTCTTCTGCAAGTTTGCTGCAACGTGAACTTTTCTAGAGACCGTGTCATTAATATTTTATAGCAAGGAGAGAAATCATCAAAAACTCCAGCTAGGACATAAAATATCTGAAATAATAAGAATATATATAAGTACCTTCAGAGTGAGCTTGGACACTCTCATTGATTTTAGACAGCATCTCATTCTGGCTTGACAAAATGCAGAATTCATAAATTAAGTCTGATGTATACAGTGTACGCTTTTATGCTGATGTTGGCACACTTTCAGATGTAAAATTAAATTACTTTTTCCAATAAGGCAGCACAGATTGAAGCATGGATTCCTTTCTTTGCTAATGGAACCAGGAGAAAGATATTGAATTATGCTGACTTTCGAACTGACTGAGTGCCAAAGAGAGAAAAATCAATGACATTTTTAATGTCCTGTGGAGCTTTTAAACAGGCCTCGCTCTGGCAGGGAAACTCAGTGTGAGGTAACTGCTGTTGACATCGGGTTTCCAGTGAAGAAATTTACTTCTCCAGGGAAGCAGCACCTGGCACTGCTGTGGCTTTGTCCCCGTTCCATTCCCAGCGGTGCCAAGTGGGCACTGAGTGGGTTTTGGAGGACTCTGGACACCCTCGCACCCTGAGCAGAGGATGTGCTGTGTAAACATGCAGGATAATCCTTGTAAAACAGCAACAAAATCCAGAAGGACCTTTCCTCTCAGTATAAACCCCTGAAAGTCACGTGAGTGGGTAATACCAATAAATTACCTTTATTTTGATGAATTAATGATAGGGTAAACACAGATTTATTTTCACTGTGTGTTTGCATTTGCAAAGCTGAATGCTAAGGATCTAAGCTGCACAATCAATGCCCGTCAAATACGTGGCTTGCTGGAGTTTTTTTGTATTTCATAATAATACCTTTATAATTTTGTAAAGGGCATTTCATAGCAGCAATTAAAATTCTATTAGAAAACTATCCCAATCCCTCAGAATCTTGCTCCTCAGAAAATATTCTGATTTCGATGGGGGAGAGTCTATACAGATGCATCCTCAACATCTTGGTGTTATATCAGAGCTTCATGGCTTGTGGTCCATTTTTCTCTGCATTCCTTCAAAGTCCAGGTTTCCCTTGCTTTTAATAACAGATGGATATAATCTGGCTGTGAAGTGCTGGGATATGGTTTTCAACAACAAACTTTGTATTTTCAGCTCTTTGCTGTAATGAAGAAAACCATCCCACAGTCACTTCTGGGAATTCAATTTCTTGCAGTTATTTGGCTTCCAGCTCCTGGCAGATCCATGCTGGGTTTTTAGGGGTTGTTGGTGTTACAGGAGGTGATTTCTGTCATTTCAAAAGCAGCCACGGCATCAGCCCCAGAGATTGGAATATGAGTAACCTCCGAACTGCCACGCTGTGAGGACGAGCAAGAGAAATAATAGAATTTGGTTTCAAAGATAATACCCAGGCAATTTATCCAGCCAGGAGCTCGGGAAAGGCTGGTTTGTGTGGTTTGGATTCTTCACAGTTCACTCCTGCGGTGTCAATGGTGTTTTATTGACAGCCATTAAATCACAAATGCTTATGAGTGGTTTGTGGGCAGCAAGCATTTATATTTTAGATCCACGCTGCCCTTCATGACATTGTACCTCATCAAAGAGACAAAGGTGACCTTTTTATTTTGTCTTGCTCACATTCTGGCAGCTTGATGTACTGTCATGTGCATTTCACCCTCTGGAGAAGGGAATACTGACTTGCTACGCAGCAGAAAATGCATCAGAGGTCTGAGCCTAATTCGTGTGTTGAGAACAGCCTGTTAAAAGCCAAGGGTTTCCCCTGGTGAAGCATCTTAATCCAGCTGTGGCAGAGGTTTTCTGATGAGCCGTGCACCTCTGGTGTGGCTATTTTTTAACATCCAGTTAAGACAGACCTAACTACAGGAACATATCTATATAAAATTGGCCTAGAAAATGTCAGCGAGCAGAACGCAGAAGGTTAAATCTTTGGTAAATGCAGCGTCTGCATAGACACGGGCACGATAAATGTATCTGAAACAGTGTCTTTTTGCAAGGCTTGTGTATTATATTTCTGTTGCTTACAACTGTCAGCACAAGGACAGGATGGCTGGGGATGTGAGCAGGCAGCTGTCTCTGGGAAGCCTATAGATAGCAGCTTCCTTGGGTAGCACGTTTACAGCTCCTTCAAACAGATTTATCAAGCATCTTTACTGTCTCACCACTGCCAGCTCAAATGACTTCTCAAGGAGCTTTGGTTATGCAAGCTTTTAAAAGGTGCATTGTTTTTTCTGTTTGTTTCTTTTTGTGTGTGTGTGTGCCAGGTTTTTTTTAGCAACTCACTGCAGCAGATAAAATCTAGTGCAGGGTTTCACCATGTGTTAGAGGGAAAAAAAAAAAAAAATACTCCATTTGTCCACCGTGACCAGGCTTTAAATAAGCATCAAAACTTCCAGCAGCTGTGCAGAGCAGCAGAACAGCACAGGTCAGAGAGCTGCTCTGGGAGTGAGGAGAGGAGAACCTGCAGAGACGGGAGCTGGAAATAGCATCTGCTTGGCAGAACCAGAGGAGACATCCATAATCATTCCGGGGGCTTGGAATGCTTCACAGAATATTCCCCTCTGAGTCCTGGGTGACCTGGAGGAGTTTGGAGACAAACAGGAGCCCCTCAGCTGCCTCCAAGTCCCTCTGGATGGCCACGGAAACGGGAGGTGGAGGAAGGGAGGGCTGGGGAAACAGCCAAAGGAGCTTCCCAAAGAATTTCTCTGCTTGTTACTGCTGCACTTCGCAGCATGGGAACTTTCGATAATAAAGACTTTAAAGGCTTCTTCAAAGAGCTTCCAGGCTGTATCCGAAGCTCCATCTGGAAGAAGTCTCCTAAGACTTTGAAATGTTTTGTAAATACAGGCAGGGGACAAATGAGGTTTTTCTTAAATTGAATCTGGCAAAAGTTGCTTTCTAACAAGAGCTTGCAACAGGCCACATGAGCAGGAGTGTTTCCCAAACTGCATCCCTGGTGGAATGTCTTTTGGAAAGGGTGCAGTTAACTTGTCATCCCTACAAAGTCTTTTACTAACACAGTAAATTATAGGCCTTTTGGGAATGTGCTGTACTTGGTTCTTTTCAGGTCATGTTCTTGGTCTTGGATTGCTGTGTGAAACCAAATATGCTGCTTTATCCTGTTTGCCTGTGGATTTGTTTTGTGTTCAGCAGATTGAATAGCATTTCTATTTAAATCATTCCTCATTCGAACTAAAACAATTGCTGTTCTGTGGTGTCCGGGGATTCCTGAGGTAACAGGAACACTGTACATTTTGTGATTTACTGCCCATTTTGCCCCTTGAAAGCCCCAGTTCATTTCGGCCCATTTTCCCTGCTTTGTTTGGGTTAGCAATGCCTCATCAGCTGCCCCAGACCTTGACAGGCTTTGGGATTTTCAGCACTGGTGGCCCTCGTGGTGGATTTCAGGCAGCATCATTTTCCCATCAGCAGTGCTAATGCTCCAGAACGACAAGTTTTAAGAACTCGAGGTTTCTCTTTGCTGGTTTTCCCCTTTCCTGCAGCTGTGGATGACACTGTGAGTTATCCAGAGCTGTTGTTTGCCTGCGTGTTCCACTTAGCACTTCTGGCAGCGTATGAGAGAAGAGCGAGAAAAAACTAGGAAAGCTATCAAAAGTATGAAAGTATAAATCTTCTATAGATTGAAGATATCTCCCACTCTCATCTTGGTATTTTTCCCTTCGGTTGGGCTCTTATCAAGAAATTCCAGAATACTTCACAAACACAGATTTAAGCCTTCTACAGCCTTCCTCCTCCTCCTCCTCCTCCTCCTCTCCCCGAGGAAATGACATTCTCATCCCTTGTTTGCAGATGAGGAATGAAGGTCTGAGTGATGAAGTGACTCGTCCAAGGTCAGCTGCTGAGTTAGTGGCACAGCTATGAATAGACAAAGGCATTTTAGCTCTCAGCTCTCTGCTAAACAAGACCATGCCCTCCCAGTTTCAATTTGTCGAACTCCATGACTATTAACATTTCAGCATCTAAAATGTGGCAGAAGAATTTATTTCCAGCAGCCAGCAGGTAACCCCAGGGTGGAAGCTCCTCCCTGTCCCCATGGATCCTGGTGATACTTTTCGGGTTTTGTGAGGAGAGAACTGCCCTCCTTAGGTTGCTGTTTTGTGGGATGCTGTAGCTGCTCACCTGAGTGCTCACTTTGGTGATGAAAACAGAGATCCCAGAGCTGCCTCTTCATTTGTCTTGGTGCAGCAGTAATGAAGTGTCCTTAGAGCAGTTTGCCTTCAACAGCTATTTTAAACCTCCAGTGCGATCTGCTGTTCCTTGAAGGGAAAAAGTAATTCAACTAAAAGTGCTCCGAGGAGCCAAGTGAGAAGTAAATGTCGAGTGGTGCTAATCAGGAAGAGGAAGTCATCTGTCTGCGTGTGGTCACTTCCCTGCTCACATGGCACAGCCCTGGAACAGCCACATAAGAAGCTTTGTGATCAACAAATGTCAAGGGCAATTAATTCTTCGGCCAGCAGCTGTTATTATTAGGACAACGAGTGGCCAGACATAGAAGGAAAGCCTTCAGCTGATTTATTTTCTCTACCTTTCCCCTCGAAATTGATCAGTTGCTCAAACTCCCGTGGTGAACTCCCATGCAATAAGAATTTAAAATTCGCCATCTCTTTTTTTCTTTCGGTAGGAGAGTTTGTATTAGATTTAGAGCACAGAGGAACAGCTCAGGGAAGGCGTTTAGAAAGTCCTCCCCACTTTAATGCTATCAGGATGGAGAGGAGTTGTGTGTTAAGCTGGTAACATAATAATATGTGGGCTGAGTTAAACCCACCTCAGACTGGTTTTCTCAAACTTAATTGATGGAAGCAGAGCACTTTTAGGCTCAATTTAATACCTTCCCAGAGTTATTCCAGGATTGCTGCAATGCAACTGTGGGTGTTCTAAACACACCTACACTGCCAGAGAATCAGGAAGGATGTACTTAAAATCCTCTAATTTATCTAATAACATCTTTAGCAGCTTTTTGTGTAGGTTTAGCATTGTAATGGAAATGCACTCCTTGGCTGGATAAAGAGCTGCTGTGTGGAACTGCTGGCTCTGGCTGTGAGGACACGTGAATAGCACTTGGAGCTGGTGGGGGGAAATACTCTGACCTGCTGCACCCCCTGTAAATGCACCTTTCAGCTGTGCCATCGGTCACTGCAGTTAAAATAATATCTAAAATTTCAGATACAAGTGGTCCTGGCTCTGGGTATCCACAGACATCGCTGTCCCCCCTCTCAGGCCCAGGCAGAGCAGAAGTTCCTCGTGTTAGGGATATTTTTTTCTCTGCTGTTTAGATCCTGAGTCTCTATTTTAGCCACTGTTGTTGCCCCAGTTCTTAACCAGTTTCCCTCTTTGCCCATCAGGGGATGTTCCTGAGGGGTTGTTTATAAGCGACACGAAACAAGTTTGGTTTTTCTGAAGAGTTTCAGCGCTGAGCTGCTCAGGGGAAGCCTTGGACTGGAAACAAGCTCAGATTCCTGCGGGTGCCCTGCTGGTAACTGCTGGCATAATTATTCTATCCCGGCCATTGCCATTTCTCCCTTTTTCGGGGGAATCTCATTTAACACGAGCAGAACCAGCATCACTGCACGAAAAACCTGCTCTTTTTGAGCTAAATAAAGACAGAAAAGACAAGGCAGAAAATCAGCTCCTCCACGTGCCAGGAGCAAGGCATGTCCCGGTGTGTTTTCCTCGGGCTGATCGCTCCTGCACCGGGAATTGCCGGATGTAAATAGGATCAGAGTTCTGAGCTGTGCTGGGAGGAGCCGGCCCTAAGGCAGCTGATTTCCCCCGGCAGCGGAGCTTCCTGGAGATGCTGCGGGAGCCGAATGCCCGGCTGCGAATTCCAGGGAAAACCTCAGGATGGGGCCGTGACGAGGTGCGAGTGGCTCTCTGTGTGACTTCAAGGGCCAGAGCTTGTCTCACGACAATGTTGGACAAAGCTCTTTATTGCTAATCTTATCCTTCAATCATTTATCGATATGTTAAACAGAAGAAATAGGTTAAGGAAGTGTTTGTGTTCATTGCCTGTTCCCTGGGTTTCTGACATGGAATTCCGTGGTTGATGGACAGTTTCTTGACTGAAATTGGCTCTGTGTCTCTCTGTGAGCCCATGACAGTAGAATGTCCTGGGAAAGACATGGTTACCCCAATAATATCTGTGGAAACTGGGAAGTTTCAGGCTGTGTCAGCAGGAGACACCTGGAGGAGTTCAGGCTGACCAAAGTCATACATAAATTAAGAGGTATTAAATTCCTCTTGAATGAGAGAATGTACATTAAAGCGGCCTTGGCTTGCTATAGATTAATTAACCTTGGGGGATACCAGGTTTAATTAAACTACAGTGAGTTAAAGCCACTTCACTCTGGATAGAAATCATTCCTGAGGTACCTTTTTAACCCTATGCACATCGGCTCCCTATGGGTTAAACTTGACTTCCAGTGCCCCGTGGAGAGGCTTTGGACACTTGGAAATCTGAGGAATTCTGGAATCCTGGCTCCAATTCTTAGGAGAAACTGGACTTAACTTGAGTTAAAAGTGTATCATACATATGTAAAAAATGTACAGTCATGTGACAGACTCTGGAGGGCTCAAGTCTAGATTTGAAAAGAATTTAAATAGAGGTTATGAACTGAAACATTAAAACTTAAGAAACAGGGAACATAGGAGGGAAAGAGGGCAACTAAAATCCATCAGAGAGTTTGAGGTCTTGCTGCAGGGTTGTGGCGCTGTCTGGCGAAGAAGAACCTTGGCGAAAAATACCTTTATGTTACCTTGCTGAATCACACTAAAACATCTTTTTGTGGGTTTCTCTTTGTCTTTTCCAGTAATTGCCCTTCATTCCTGGCCTCTGCTTTAGCCAGAGCAACTTCAGATGAAGTCCTGCAGAGCGACCTCTCGGCGCATTTCCTGCCCAAGCACGTGGACAACGCCGACGGCATCATCCGTAAGTGCCACCCAAAGGAACTGGGACTGGATTTCTGGTACAGAGACATCCCATTTTGATGTAAAAGGGTTAATGGAGAGCTCTCCATCCCTCCTCATAGAGCTGGAGGCCTAATTTCTCACTCAAAGCTTTCTCAGCTTTGGAATCACTCTTTTAAGTGCAGCTTCACGGCTGTATCTGATGGCCCTGAATCTCTCTCTCAGCACTTTATACAATGTGGTTCTGCTGGCAAGTGCCAGTTGTCCTCCCTCATCCTTGGAGCAAAGTCAAATATATGTGGGAAGAGATAATTTAGTTCTGAATTATTTCAGTCAGTGTGGTTTTTACTATGGCTTGTAAGTTTTTTGTATGGTTTTAGCAAAAGGTAGTATAAAGAGATTTCGTGATTAAAAGGAGGAAAATTCCTTTTCCTCATTTTATCTGTGTTGGCTGACGAGATTTTTGCAGCATCCAGCTCAAGGTCATGCACCCTAAATCATTTCAGGACTCTGCTGGCCTAAATAACCTTGAAAATTGGCTGGGTTGATGTTTCTCACATGTATTGACAGGAATTCTGTCATTTGATCTTGAAAATACAGTCCCCAAACCACTTTGTCCATTCCCTCCCTTTTTGATTAAAAAAACCCCTGTAAATTATTCTGGGGATAAGGAGCATCTATAAATCTGGCTCTTCCAAAATGAAGATTCTGCTGTATTCCTCAGAGGCCCTTGGAAACCTGAGAAACAGAAAAAAAGGGCTCCCTTTCTGTAGGTATTGCTGCCTCCTCCTGCTGAGCAGGTAAATGGAATAGATTTGTCATTGTTCTGGCTGAGCAGCCTTCATTAATTTCAAATTGAGATCTCTGAAACTTGCATAAATATTTGACAGTCTCCAAGGAAATGTTGACTAAGCCTCCACACAGAATATCTACAGAATTCAACAAAAAAAAGGGAAAAAAGAAAGGAAAAAACCCACCTTAAAACCCTCACACCTACAGAAATTGCCATTTAAATATATCTAAGTCTGTAAGACACAGATGCAAACATGGATTAAGATGGGAACAGGCTGGAGCAGGCACTAAGAATAGGGCTCCAGATGCAGTTTGTTGAGGTGAATTGTCATAATGAGGGTACTTGGAAATGAAATATCCCTTTGCTGATGCAATGTGAAGTGTTCAATTGTGAGGGTTTAGCGGGAGAGGAAGAGAGAGAACATCTCCTGGCCTGTAGTAAAGCAACAGTTTCATACAAACCCTGCCATTTCAAATAATCTGAGTGATAATTTTCCCAAACAGAACATCAGCTCAAGTGTCACAGAGTGACAGGGTCACAGAATAGTTTGGGACACTGAAGATCAAGTCCCACCCCCCTCACCTTCCACTGTCCCAGGCTGCTCCAAGCCCCGTCCAACCTGGCCTTGGACACTTCCAGGGATGGGGCAGCCACAGCTTCTCTGGGCACCCTGTGCTCCATCAGTGCTTCATCAGCCACGAGTGCAAGGTTTGGCCTAGAAAACCAAAACAAAACTGGGGGGAGCAGCAGCTCCATCCTAGAGAACCTTCCCAGGGAGTCCCTCAAGAAATCCTTCCTGGGGCGGGTGCTGAGAGGAGATCTGCCCTCAGTGCTACCATACAGGGAGACTTGAATGCTTTGGGAGAAAGCAGAGGAAAGTGTGGCAGGTGGTGAAAATGGGATTTCGACATCTTGAAGTCTGATGCTCAGAGTTCGCTGTGCCCTGATGCTGTTTGAGCTGCTGCAGAATGTGAAACCAAGCTGAATTTAGCTGGCTGGCTTTAATATCCAGTTCTATGTCAGGTTTTTTTATGAAGCCAGAAAGATTTTTACTCTGTGTAATACAAGGAGACATTTACCTGATTTGCCTCAAGTTTGAATTTGCTGGAAGATTAAAAAAAAAAGCTATTTCAAATTTCCTTAGTGGCACATTTCACTCTGAGAATTGCAACGTGACAAATCATGTCCTGTACTTAGGAGCAGTAAAAGCAGTTCTTGGTGTGCTGGTGGAAAGGAAATGAGAAGCTCCATGACAGAAGAATGCAAATCTTAGAAGAAGGAGAACTGGCTGGAGTCCACAAATATAGGATTGCAAGAATAGGGGTCTGTTATATTTGGGGTGACCATGTGTCTTTGAATATCTGAGTCACAGGCCATGACTCTTCTCTTCCAGCTGCACTGGAGAGGAGCAAGAGATTTTCCATGAGAACTGAATGATGTTGGGTTTCTTTTTTGAAAGGTCAGGTTAAGGACATTTAGGTTTGGAGGTTTTTTGTGAAGAGAATCACATGGAAGGTTGCCATTGTTAAGGAACCACCAAAGGGGCCGGATAGCAGGACCGTGTGACCTGGTGGTGGTATCAAATACCCAGGAGATATCACAAAGCAAATCATAATGTCCCATTACCCAGTTGTTCCAGGTTCTAGGAGATGGGTCCTAGAGATCTCCAAAGAGATCTGGAGTTCCTAGATTAAGGAAAACCTCGGTCGTTGGTTCTGACCCTTGTTGTCACACTGTCCATGTTTTCAACACGGCTCGTAAAATATAGCCCTACAAAACAGGAGCTCATTCCTGCTGTTCTTTCTATCCTGGTTCTGCCTTGTCATCTTCGGGAACAACAATGCCTGAGCTGGATTTCCCACTCACTGTGGTGCAGCTCAGCATTACTTCCAACCTTGGGGATTTGGGAGCAGCAGGAGGGAAATGAAATTCTCCGTGACACAACCGCAGTGACAGCTGAGTCAGCTCCGGCTCAGCACGGCAACATTAACAATTGATGAGTAATTTCCAGCTGTGAGGGGGTGGCTTTTATTGTGGTATTTTATTATTCTCCTGTTTTAACCTCACGAGCAGTTACTGATGATGCTGACACCACGCAGGGTCGCCTGGGAAGGGTGTTAGGATCTCAGCAGGGCCACTGGGTTCACTGCCATCCACCTGCAGAGGTGCCACAGCCACGTGACTCTGACATGTGCCCGCTTCCCTTCACCTCTGCCCACTGGGGAGAAATGGGAGAGCACAATCTGTGGGCTTTGCTCTGGGAAATAGAACTTGGACATCTCATGTTGGATGTATTCCCTCTTTAAATACCCAAAGAGATTTCTGGGTGCACCAGGGAGAGCAGTGCAGGTGGGGTGAGGAACCCCCAGACTGTGGCAGTGGTGGGATGACCCAGTGCTTTGATTTCCACCCCTTGGTTTTAAAGCTGTGTGATCGAGGAGCCAAGACTCCTTTTGGTTATTTATCCAGTGTATTTCCAGCTTAATGCCTCTTGATTGAACCGACTCATAATCAACAGAGCTGGGACAGTGTCTTGTTCCTAAGGGTCTTGGCCCCTGGTCACTGTAGACCTAGGACAGAAATTAGTAAATGCTGCTTTTAGGCTCTTCAGAGAATTCCTGTGAACCGAGAGATGCTGTAACTCTCCCCTCTCCTCCCTGCATGTGAGCCCCTCCTTCTCCAGGAGTGATTGGCACTCCTGGATTGCTGCTGTTTAGCTTTGAAGATCCCTGGCTTTGGTGAGCGATCGTGAACAAAGAGATTTGGATGTGTTCAGCTCTGATGCTGACTTCCTGTTTTCCTCTCCTGAATTTCAGAACAAATGTCAAGTGCCTGAGTTTTCGTGTTTTAAAATGACAATTTCTCAGGAATGACAGTTCGGCATTTTCTTAAATTTGAGGCCTTTATGGTTTCCTCATTTGCTCATGCAGATTTCTCTGACACACCAGGAATATGGGAATAACAGGAAATCTGGAAATAGCTAAGAAGGCACCTGTGCACTGCTGAAAGTGCACAAAACATCTTGAAATGACTCTACTAATTTCTGCAGATTATTTCCACTCTCTTGCCTGAGCTCTGCAGTGAAATGGTGCTTAGAATAGAGAATCTGGTCCGAACCCAGTGTGTCATTGTTATGGAGGGTGGGTTTTGTCGGTGACACCCTGTGCCATGACAGAGTCCCTGTCAGGGCCACAGGAGGGATCCAGTGCTTTTCGTGCCTTTCATTTTCTCTGCTGCCGCAAATGAGTTCCCCAAAGGCACGGAGAAATGTTTAAGTTAAAAAGACAAACAAACAATGAGCTGCTTACTGATGAATGCTGATTATGGTGAGTTTGGCTTCCTCTTTTCATGCATCAGAGCCCAGAATTTCCCTGCTGACATCAACTGCTTGGCTAAAATGGTTTTGTTTCATTTTTATAATGTATGCAAGGGAGAAAACTCTGACTTAATAACACTCTCAAGGCTTTCATTTGTGGTTTGTACCTTCCCCAGAGATCGAGACGGTGAAGTTGGCCCGTTTAGTTTACAGCAAACTGCACGAGATCTGCAGCAACTGGGTGAAAGATTTCCCTCTGCAGCCCAAGCCCCACCGCTACTACGAGACCTCCATCCACGCCATCAAGAACATGCGCAGGAAGATGGAGGACAAGCACGTCTGCATCCCCGACTTCAACATGCTCTTCAACCTCGAGGTAAGCACAGAGCACGGGGGAGACACAGATTCTGTGCTCAGTGGTTTCCATCCTGGGAAACCAGGCAGTTTTCCACTGAGGAAGTGAAAGGTGATGGATCTGAGGAGGGTTGGCACTTGGTGTTGACCGGGTCACCTCACAGTTCATCTCTGAAGCCACTTGGCAGCTGGGGGTGGGTCTGCTCTGCTTTTCAACCCTTCCTCTTGGGAGGAAGAAGCCAAAAGCAAAAATAAGGAAAGCAAGTAAAACAAACCAAACCAAACCCAAAACTTGCAGGACTATGGGGTGCAGCTCACACACAAGTCTAGCCATGGGAGTAGTTTGGTGGAACTGGGGCCTGTCTTCCCTGCATTAATCTCTCGATGTGGCCATTGGTCAGACACTCGTTCTTGCTCTCCCTTGAGATATAAAACTGGACACCGAGGAATGGAAAGTAAAAGAAAGTGGCAAGAATTTTACCTTAAGGATCAAATTGCTGCATAATTGCTTCCTTATTACACCCTGTCACTTTAATAACCATCTTCTGCCCCATCCACATTCTTACCTTTAAATGATATTAATGCAAACAGAGGCAGATGTTTCCTTTGCCTGTCAATTGTCAGCTTTCTTATTCCAGTTTGTGTTGGAGCCCATTACCTAAAAATTACAATGTGCAAATATTCCAGTCACTGAGCTGGCTGTCAAGGTTGAATTGGCTCTGTCAGTGGGTTGGTGTTGTGTGTGTGAATAGGCACAGGAGTTTCTGTCTCCTGGTACCGCGTTGTTTCTCTGAACAGAGAAGGGGAAGCTGAGAAAACTGCCTTGAAGATGAGTGATTTTGCTGTATTTGATTTGTGAATGTAATCACAATTTGCTGATGAGAGAGCACATGCAGTTTTTTTAAAACACAGGCATCTAAGATGATATGTTTTAGATTTAAGAAAAAAGAAGAGTGAAAGCAGAGGCTGGCTGGCTTCACATTTTAACTGTACTGGCATTTTATCCCTGGTGGATTCCAGTCATGATGTAGACTTCATGCAAACTGTATTGGATGTTCTTCTCTCTCTGTGGTTTTCGCAGTCACAAAATCTCCTGCACAATTTGATGAGAATGGCACTTCCTATTTGAGTTGTGTGACTGAGCTGTAACAAATGGGACCTAAGGAGCGCTGAGAGCACTACACAGGGGATTCTGGCAGGGCATCTCTTGCACTTTGCAGGTAGAATTCAACAACAAGGTGGAAACTTCCCATTGATGCAAGTGCAGCTGGTCAGGGGAGTTTGCTTTTCCAGCGGAGACTCTGTCTCTAATTGCAATTTAATGAGGACACCAGAAATCCCCAGTTCAAAGGTTTAAGGCAATCCAATGAGCTGCTTGCATTGCTTTCCCCTGAGTTTTTTCCTCCCTGTGTTTCCACTGGCAGGACCAAGAAGAACAAGCTTATTTTGCGGTGTTTGATGGCCACGGAGGGGTGGATGCTGCCATCTATGCCTCCATCCACCTGCACGTGAACATGGTCCACCAGGAGATGTTCCAGCACGACCCAGCCGAGGCTCTGTGCCGAGCCTTCCGCGTGACCGACGAGCGCTTTGTGCAGAAGGCAGCCAGGGAGGTGAGGGACTCCAAAAGCATTAACCTGTAAATTCTGCCTTTGTCAGAGGGCTGCTCCGAGCACAGGAGAGTCAGCACAGAGCTGTCCAGGCACTGGTGGCTTCCCATCCATAGCTTCACATCCCATAAAAATGTCAGCTCCTGCTTCTCACAGCATCCAGCTCCTCTAAAGGATGCTGCTGCCATTCCCACGCTCACCTGCTGACCAGGCTCAGTCCTTGGGTTCACTGACACACAGGTGTGCCTGTCAGTGGCAGGAGGCAGCCAGAGCAGTCCCAGCAGTGCCCAGCTCCTGGCAGGTGGCTCCCATGCCAGGGATGTCACGGGGCAAATTCATGTTCAGCCAGGTTGGCTCCGAGGGGCTGTTAGTGAGCAGTTGTAGCCGCAGGGAAAGCACTGCCTGTTCCTGGGAACAGGCTCTGTGCTGCAGTTCCAACATGTTCTGTCCCTAAGTTAAGTAAGAAAACGCTTTGAAATGGAAATGTATTTTTTTCAGAGCCTGCGCTGTGGAACCACAGGGGTGGTGACTTTCATCCGAGGGAATATGCTGCATGTGGCTTGGCTTGGGGACTCCCAGGTCATGCTCGTGAGGAGAGGCCAAGCTGTGGAACTGATGAAACCCCACAAACCAGATCGAGAGGTGAGAAGGGCCCGTCTAAACACCCCTGGGCAGTGACACCACAGGTACCAGCTTTGGGGGAGCGCTGCCGTGCCAGGATCTCCTGGAGCGGCAGCGCGTGCTCCAGTCCTCCCGGTTTGTTTGGATCTGCGTGCAAATCCTTTGTCTCATCTCTTGGGGCCTGCCACGTCTGTGAAAAACCAAATATTTATGGGAGAGTTGAGTGTGTGATGCAGCTCTGACTGCTCTGTCCAAACCTCTCTTGTGTTGCTGTTCAGGATGAGAAGAAGCGCATTGAGGCCCTGGGCGGCTGCGTGGTCTGGTTTGGAGCCTGGAGGGTGAACGGGAGCCTCTCTGTCTCCAGAGCTATTGGTGAGTGGGCTTTCATTCCTTTTTGAGACTTGCTTTGCTTTTTAACTACAAAATTTGAATTTTCTAGTCATCAAAACTTGAAATACAGCTGAAGATAGACCTACGAGCAATAACCTCTATTTTTTCCCCCTACGGTCTGAGGGAATAATTTCCACGTAATTGCTTTAACTTGGGGTAAGAGTCATTGGCTCCACGCTGAGTTAATAAAGGGCTGATGGAAGCTGTGGCTGCAAACCCACAGTTGTGTTTCTCTGCCGTTTTTCCACAGGGGATGCTGAGCACAAGCCATACATCTGTGGGGACGCAGACTCTGCCTCCACGGTGCTGGATGGCTCTGAAGACTACCTCATTCTGGCCTGCGATGGCTTCTATGACACAGTCAACCCCGATGAGGCAGTCAAAGTGGTGGCTGACCATCTGAAGGAGAATAACGGTGACAGCAGCATGGTAGCACATAAATTGGTGGCATCTGCTCGGGATGCCGGCTCCAGCGACAACATCACCGTCATTGTGGTGTTTCTCAGGGACATGAACGCGGCGGTCGCGGTCAGCGAGGAGTCGGACTGGACGGAGAACTCTTTCCAAGGCGGGCAAGAAGACAATGGGGAAGACAAGGAGAACCATGGAGACTGCAAACGGCCGTGGCCCCAGCACCAGTGCTCAGCACCTGCAGATTTAGGCTATGAAGGACGAGTGGATTCCTTCACCGACAGAACTAGCTTAAGCATAGGGTCCAGCGTTAACCCCTTGGATGATCAAGGCTATTTAGACCTGACAAAAACAGAAACTAGTACACCTCAGAGTGCCAAATGTCTGCCACCAGTCCAAGCGTTTAGTCCTGGCATACCAAAGAGTGCGGATTCGATCGGCAGCTCCCCGGTGAAGAGCGAGTCCCCGGAGCTCAGCGCATCCTCGGGCTGCGGACAGAGCGATCCCAGGGAGGACGACGCCCCTCTGAGCTCGGGTGCTGCAGGGCAGGGCATCTGCAGGGTCAGGGGTTTATCCCCCGTCTTCTTTGGGCTGGAAGATGAACTGTTCAAATCCTTGGGAAAACGAGCTGCGCTCCCTCCCTTCCGGCTCTGCAACGGGAAGAGGCGGCGAGGAGCCAGGCTCAAACCAAAGTTTCACACGCCGCTCTCGGCTCACGAGCCTTCCCAGGGAGAAGGATCCGGCCTGGCCTTCCCTGCCCGGGGCCGCAGGAGCAGGAGGGCCTTGGCCCGACCCTCCCCGTGGCGGAGGCTGCCCGGCCGCGGCTCTTACAGCGAGTGTTTGATGCGAAGACAAAGTCATTGTATACCAGACCCACACCTTCATCAATGCTGTAAAATGTAACCACCCCCTCGTGTTCCCCTGTCAGACTCCCAAAGTAGACATTCCCAAAATAAAACTGGCATCATCAGAAAGCGAAAAAAAAAAAAAAAAAAAGAGGTGGGCATTTCCGAACTGTACTCCAGTCCCCTGCCAAGCTCAACCCCTGTGTAAATAGATCTAGGAATTAACCAATGTAGTTGTTTCAATCTCTAATAAAGTTTGGTGGTGGTGCCACCCCGAGCAATGCCGCAGCCGCCCGACCACCCGCACACACGAGTGTCCAGCCACATCCAGCAGGGAGAGCCCAGCAGCCGCTGCACGTGGACAGACAACGCCAGGGCACGGTCCTTAAACACGCAGAAGGTTGCACCTGCCTGAGAAATGTCTGTGGAGCAATGCTCAAAGAACGATCTGGGTTAGAACTGCCAAATTTTTTTAGAGCGGGGGGAAGTTTCCATAGAGTCGAGGTGTGGGGTTTTTTTTTTTGGTTTTTTGTTTTTCTTTTTTGTGTTCTGCTTTCTGTTTGTTCCAGGTGAGCGTTAAGATGAATTAGAAAATTACATCCACTTTTGCAGGTAGACGACTAAAAGCCATACAGGGTTTACCAGGTACCTTAGGAATGGACACACTAAGCTCCTGCTGCTCTGGTCTCAGACTCCCATCGAGGTACAGACTCATAATTTACCTTTTTTTTTTTTTCATGTAATGTAAAATGTGGAGTACGAAGAAAACTTTTCTTGCAGTTTTAAAAAAAAAAAATTATCTCCTATGGCTGGAGGTGCAGTGTAGGGAATTTCGTATCTTTCTGGTGCTTTTAGTGGCATTTTTCTCGTTTCTCAGTTTAGGAAATTGTCCTCAATGAGTTGAACATGATTGTGCTTAATGCTTTGAGCCAACCTCTTCCCACCTTAACTTCATCTCAGGTCTTAAAAGAACCCAACTCGTGGAGGTGTCCGGTCCCACCCTCTGTCCCCGCACCCGTCCCAGCGGAGATGAGGAGCTGTTGGATGAGCTGTGTGGTTCTGGTGAGGAGTCGCAGGTGGCAAAGGCAGCATTTCACATCCAGTGGCAGCAGGAAGGATGCAGCACCGCGGCTGCCGTGAGGTGTGTTCAGGGTGTGTAGGGATGGACGCCATCCAAAGAGGATGGAAATGCCGAGGATGCAGCAGAGCAGGGGCTGCTCTGGGGCTCCAGCGGAGAGGGTGGATGGAATTCCCTGCCCGGGCAGGGCTCTGCTCCGGCTCCCCCGGGTCCAGGAGGGCCAGGCAGGAACTCAGCTGCCCTTCTTTGCGTAAGCAGCGGCCACCAGCCCCTCCCCGCTCCCGAGGTGAGGTCACACCCTCAGGGGAGCCGCTAATTGGGACGTAAATAAACAGCCGATTCCCATCAGCTCCACTAAGTCCAGATCCTGTTACTACCCTTTGTTACAGCGATGCATTGGGAGGAGTATGAATAAAGTAAGTCTTCATAGGCACTTAGTGAACAATTCATATCATTTTAGCAGTAACAATAGCAGTATTAGTGTTTAGCTAGAATTTGCAAAGTATTTTAATATTAAGTAGTCGAGAAAATTATTCAACACGACGAGATGGCGAGGCTTGAATTCTGCCAATTTCCGCTGCTTCTCTCTTTGATGCACTATTTTAAAAGCAATCTGATGAACAGCAAAAGGCTTTGTGAGCAACCAGGAGTTGGAGTGTGGCTTTAGATTCCTTTGATCTTTTTCAGACTTTGTTTTAATCTTACGGGATCATTGGCTCTTATCTGCCATCTTATTCTGCCTTAGCTGTTGTCAACGTTCTCTTTAGCTGCAGCTTCTGTTCCAAGTCAGATTTACCGAGGAAATTTGAGAAACCATGAAATGGTAAAATATGCAACTCTGGGGCATCTCTGCGGTGCCTTTGTTTTAAATTATTCACAGTAATAATGACTCATTGAAAGTCCATCTTTAGCTGGCTGTCGTGTTCCGGAGAGAAAGGTGGTGTAAGTGCAATTCTTGATGTGAGTAAATTAGAATGCAAACCCGTCACGGATGACAAAACTTCTTCCCAGTCTGCAGGAGCAGTTGAAGAGCACTGGACTGCATGTGTGCTGTTTTGGGAAGGATCTAGCTTCTTAGGTGTGGATTCATAAATGGTAATTCTGCGACTCATCCCATTTATCTTGCTAGGAGAAAAAAAAAAAAATCCACCATCGTAGTTGCAGTGTGGTCAGGTAAAAACCATTGTATAGATAGAGCAAGTGTTCATTTCTTCACTAACTGCATATTTATAGAGTAGATAGGAACCATTTGTAAGGTAAGTCCTTTAAAGTTCTATAATATTAAAAGTAGTGGTTATTGGTCTGATTATGCTGCTCTTGATTCTACACACTAGACAAAAAGCAGTGCTTGTGAAATGCAGTGTTTTCTCTTAATGCCACTGGTGATAGGAAGTAGTTCCTTCAGTTCAAACTCCTGTGCCCTTATCTGCTGCTTGCTGACGTAAGCAATAATCCCTCTCTAACGGTATCTAAGTGTTCTGTATCTCGTACCTTGATCGTCTATCTGGTGACAGTGTAAAATATTAGGCTAATAGAGAAGTATCTCATTGTATTTATTAACTGTTGATACTGAGATTCAGTCTGTGACCTGTGTTTTGTATTTTTATCGTGTATCTTAGTGGTGGTGAAAATTTGTACAACGAATCTTTCCAATAAAGAGCTGAAGTATCCCTTTTCCGCGTTCACACAACCCCGCATCCCTCTCGGTCGACGTGGTGACCGTGGTTGTAGAACCAGGAGGTAGCAGTGACAACATGACTTGATTTTTGTTCCGTTTCAGTTGTGGTGGTTTTGAGGAAGGGGCTCGGGGCTGTTTTTTGCCCGGAGCTGCTCAAAACTCGCTCGTAAGCTCTTCACTGTGAGCGCCGCGGGGCTCCCGCGCCGGGAGGGGCCGCTGTGCTTTTCTAGCTCTGAGGAATGTGTGCGGTGCAGAGAGCAGGATAGCACCAGAGCAGGGAGCTCTTAACCCATTCCATTTGCACTAGAGGTGGGTGGAAACGCACGTGTGGAACTTTTCTTTACCTAGAAGTGCCATCCATTGTCCTTGCAAGCGAAAACCGGTCCGTAGCTGAGTTGTCGAGTTGGGCGGCGCCGCGGCGCCCAAGGACAATGTCCAAGCAGACTTTAACTTACACCACGTTTCTGGTGGTGCAGCATCCTAGAAACTCCGCCTGTTTTTGGAGCACTGTGTGTCAGTTGTCCCATGGGCAGATGAGGCACAACGAGTTGTGTGCATAGACATGGCTGCTGTAGTTCAGGTCCACTCTCTCCTCCACCAAATCCTCCCGACCCCAGGATTCTGTGGGAATTAAAGCAAAATGAGAAAGATTGGTCTAAATTAGGGGCTGTTTTAGCACAATTCCGTCACTCGGCACTTAGTCGCATAAACAAAGCCATCCAAGGGGATACTGCAGCTTTGTTCATGTCTGTAATTTAGGGCAATCTTTCTTTAATTCACATCCTCTTTGCGACAGGAACAAAACTTTCTACCCTCGTATCATGTGCAATAATAAGGAAGCATTAACACGACCTCTGACTCCAATGTCCGTGCCCCTCTCCGGCCCTGGCACCCCGGCCATGGCATTGCCCTTGCCAGCATTAAAGCTAAAGAAAAACAACCCCCACCTGTCAGGGTCTCGTACAACCCTTGTTGTGTCCGGTTTTTCCTCTCCTTCCCTCTGGAAGACACCTCGGGACGAGAACAGGGGAGGTGGCTGAGCTCACCCCGAGTGCTGCTGCTCGTGGCCAGCCAGGCGCGGTCTCAGCTCCTGGGTGCTCCCGCTGACCTTTCTGTAGTACCTTGTTCATGAACCATGTTCTTTATGAAGTGAATAAATCCGAGCTAAATCATGTACCAGTGTTGGGACTTTTCCCTTTGCAATTCTTGTTCTACAGTTCACCCGCGAGTTTAGTTCTAACCATGTATTAGTCATCCATATTTTATTTATGAAAGCTGTTTATACAGGAAAAACTGTTGAAGTTTTACCAATATCTTAATAAAACAGTAATTTAAACCACACTCCAGGTAATCTGGTTATTTAAGAGCTAACAAAGGCAGCGACCAGCTGTGCCTTCACTGTGGTGAGAGGGGGTTTCCTTTGTGGGATATGGAACTGGAATTACTCTGCTGAGCTCTGGCTTCCCAGGGCCCGTTGTGGCCCAGCTCTGCTGTTGTACAGCCCAGAAGGGATGGGGCTGTTATGGCACAGCCCAAGGAGATCAAGGTCTTCCGAGCCTCTTTCCTGCCCTGTTCTTTACAAACCAGCTCTAAATAAGTTGTCCATAAGGTGAGCAAAAATCAGCAGCTCCTCTCTTGCCCCTCCAACAGCTGGACACGGCCTCCAGAGCAGCCCCCGTGCCTCAGCAGTCATTTCCTTCAGCCTGGGCCTCTCACGGAGAGCAAAGCAGCTGGGAGTGCTGAAGAGGCAGAGCTCCATGATTACACTAATTGAGCTGTGTGCAGTAATCACCACACAGCCCCAAACACTCACGAGGCACCTCCAGGGTGTGGGGCCTGGCCCTGGCCCCCTCCAGGCTCTGCTCCCACTGCAGGCGAGGAACAACTCTGGGGAAAAACTCTGCATCCTTCTCGATTCCTGTTTGAATCAAGATTTTAAGCATTTGATCTGGCTTCTACAAACAGAATCCCAGAGGGGTTTAAGTGCTTTTCACTGAATAATTAAGGAAAAAAGTGACAGGTGGATGGCAGGAAAAAAAGTCCCTCCATGGGCAGCCAGGCATGGCAGCAAGTGGAGCTAAACCTGACAGCCTCCACCCTTTTACTTATCCACACACAAACACCTAAAACTCAAGATTTCAACATTCATTTTATTAACAAAGTGCAAACAGTTTTAAACTAAGAGTTGTAGAGCACATTCACATGGACACAGGGCACAGGCAGCCACACGAGGACAACACCGGGCTCATGCTTTGTCACTAACCAGGCATCAGCTCCCAGAGGAGCTTCACAAGGACTTTAGCAGCTCAAAATGCAACGAACAAAGAGTTTGGCAACGGCTGTGGTTGGTCCACGTCACCAACTGGGGAAAACAATTGGAGTGGTGGCTGTTTTCCCCCGGCATTCCAAAGGACAGTCACACACCAGTGGTCATTCCAGCAGCACAGCAGGACACTCATCCCCCCGGGACGGGGCTCAGCACCTTCCCCACAACTCCTCAGAGCAGCTGAGGCTGGCGGAGCACGAGTGCCACCCTTCAGTGCCTGCAAAGGTCGTTGTGCCCCGGGCCAGGGTTAAGACAACGGCAGAAGAACCACGTTTGCCAGAACGGAGAGGGCACGCAGCCACGGACAGCGGGCTCGGCTCCAGGGAACGCACACACCTCTCCCAGGGATGCAGCCGTGGGTCTTCAGGCCTCAAGCCAGCGCTCTACCTGCTCCAAACAAAGTCAGTTTGCACCGAAAACTCTCCTGCTGGAGAAGTTTTAAGGCTTCAAACGCAATCTCACGAGTTAAAATTTTATGCCAGCTACTTCAACCCATCAGTTTTGTACTGATTATGGAAGCGTTCAGAGCTCAGCCCTCCCTCCCTCCTCCCAGACTGCCTCAGAGCCGGAGGGAGCTCAGGATCCCAACACAGGATGAGCAGTGGCTCCGTGGCTGCAGCTCAGGGAAGGTGCAGCCCCAGGCTTGGCCCAAGGAGAACCTTCCCAGTTACCTGGCGCTGTCCTCTCCAGGGACAAAGCTGAGATCGTCAGAATTGGCTTGATCCCCGTCTGGTAACACCGAGGAGTGCTCTGAGGGTGAAAACAACACCAGCAAAACCCAGTCACCCTCACCAGCCAGGGAATGCTCCCTCCCCTCGCTCAGGCCAAAACTTCACAGCTTTGATCCACTGGACTGGAAGTGAAAGCTTAACCAGAGGACTTTCTGAAGCTCCACTGAACTGCTGGAAGCACATTCCTGCCAATTAAGATGCAAATCCGTGTCTAAGGCAGTGGTTACCTCCCTGGAATTAGCCTACTTACAGTGCCAATCCTGGCACACAGGGAGTTCCAACTGGGAACTGGAGCTATGGGTTTTCCAGCCCTTCCCAGGAGACTCACCTAAACTGACTTCTCAAGGCTAGCAAGAGTTTCCCTCTCCTGTTTTGAGCTGTTTTAATTGGGATCCCAAGAGAAGAATTCCAAATCTTACTGGCAGTTTCTTGAGCTTTAACACCTCCACAGCCCTCCCCAGGGATCTGTATCCGAGGAGCTCTGGGAAGACTGGGAATGTTTGGGAAGAGAGGCTCTATCAGCTCTACCTTCGCTGGAGGGCTGGACAGAGAAGGCCTGGTTGAACACCTCCGAGGGAGAGGTGGCATCTTCCTGCTCCTCGTTCTCCGTGTCACATTCGATGTCACTGTCACTGCTCATCCCTGGCAGGAGGTGAAGGACGTGCTTCTGACACACCCCGGCTGCAAGAGAAACCAGAGACACCCAGGGCAAAATGAGAGCAGCAGGATCTGCACAGCTGAAACGTCTGACTTTGTCCCGTGGAAGAGTTCCTGCCAGCTCCTGGGATTTGATATCAGGACAACTGAGGGAAGGAGCACTTTGCAAACACTCAGGGGTCTGGCAGAGCCCTGAACACAGCTGGATTTGCCCTGTGTGCCACCAGCTGAGCTGCTCAGTCTGCTCTGCAACTGGGACAGAAAACAAAAGTTGCTTTTCTAGGAGTTAAAAGGCAGCACAACCCATGGGGCAGATGGACCTAGCAGAGCCTTCAATAGTGTATTTGAGTCTCACACAATAAATTTCTCCTCTAAAGCACAACCAGAGCTGTTGGTGACTCCAGGTGGTGACCTTGGGTGGGCACTGGGCAGCTGGAACTCTCTGTGGAGGACACAGGGTCTGCTTGGCTCTACTTCTTAAAAGCCGATACTCATTGCTAAGAAAAAGCAAAGCGAGGGGCCAACTCTACTGTAGATTTTCCTCTGAAGGGGAAAAAAATTGTAATATTTGCTTCCTGGGGTTTTTAACAATGAAGTATTTCAGTTTCTAAAGCGTTTTCCTATTGGGCTCCCTGCTCTGAGAGCAGAACTGCGGGAGCACATCACGATCACGCTGCAGTGACTAAGAGCAGAAATTCAGTTTTGTCACTGAGAGACCTTCTGTAAATGCCAACTCCCACACAATATTGCACACTGCAGCTCGAGATGGATGCTGGCACCTTAATATAGGCTTTGCGCTACAATCCAGTCATTGAAATTCAAATTAGTGCAGGGGTGGAAGGCAGGAGAGTTTTAGCAAGATAAGAAAAATTCTATGTGGACTTTCAGAAGGAAAAAAAGCGGTGTTATTTTTTTCCAGCATGGAAAGGATGCAGGAAAGGAAGGGGAAAACTTTCCTTTAAGTCTCTAAGGAAACTGGATTATGCAGCACAACACCCGGCACGAATGAAGTGCTGGAGAGGCTCTCGTGTGGCTGTGGAGAAAGTTACCACGGGGGGTTGTCCCTGCAGGCAGCACAATTACAAGCCAAGGTCACTGACTGCTCTTTTCATTAGATAAGAAATTCTTCTCAAGGCCACTCCACTGAACAGCAAAGCAGAGGCCTGGAGCTGTCTCAAGGTACAAAAAGCAGCTGCATGTCCAGAGAGCGATGGCCCCGCGTGACAGCCCCGATCCTGCCCGGACAGCAGCCACACAGAGATCTTCTCTCCTCACTCAGGTTTATTCTCCAGCTGCCCCGTTACAGCAAAGTTCAGCAGCCATGGAAGCAGCTTTTGGGGGTCGTTTTCTCCCCTTCTTTCCCGCTCCAGAGGCGGAGCAGCAGCGCCCGGAGCGCGGCCACGCTGCACCTGCCCCCCACAGCGTCCAGTTTACCTTCCTCTGGTCCTGCAGAGGCACCTTCAGAGCTCATCCCCTGCAGCTCCCCGGGCTCAGAGCTGCTCTCCAGCCCGCCAGACTGGGCTCCTTCCGTCCGACATCCCTTGGAGTTTGAGCTTGGGAAAGAATTTGGGAGAAATACGAAACCCCACGTCAGAAATTCAGCCTTAACTCAGCTGTGGAAACAAAACCTTTTAGTGCCACATTGAGCTTTACTCCTTGTTTAAGTCTTTTGCACACCCACTTAAACTTCCAGCTTTTTTTAACATTTTAATATTTCTAAATCAATCAAAGAACCTTGAAAAGTTTGAGTATTTTCCCAAAAAAGATGACTCTACTTATTTAGAAAAAATAACCTGAAAACTCCATTGCCCTTTGCTTAGTTGGCCAACAGAGAATTATCATCAAACAGCTGAAAAATCGAGTTAGAGCGAAAAACATTATCTTAAATGAGGAAATCAAAAGTGATTCAATTTCAGTGAGAGGGTGTTTTGCATGGAACAGTGGGAAAACAGGCCTGGACTGCCTTTCAATTCCAAGTGTCAGACTCCAGCCAGAGCTGATCAAAATAAGAGAAAAATGGGAAAAAAAAGAAAAAAAAAGACAACTTGTAACCTAGTTATAAACCCAAAAATTGCTGTCCAGAGGGAACAGCAGCAACCAAGTAAACTTCAAAGTAATTTCTCTTTCATGCTACAAGCACCTGGCTTTAGGAGATTGTGAGGTTTTTGTAGACCAAGGGAAGGTGGGGGAGGAGATAAGAGGAAAAAGGAAGAAACCCTTACCCCAGAGCACCAACTTTTCTGTTCTTCTCTGCAGCAGCCAAGCCATTCAAGCCAGAAGCTCCCACCTCGGAATCTGATCCCTCACAGGGTCTCTCCTCCTGCTTTGGCAGCGCCTCGGCAGCCCCGGGGCCGGCCAGGGCCCGAGCGTGGGGCCGAGCGCTCAGCTTGGAGCTCCCCAAGCCTCCTGAGCAGAGAGAGCACAAACGTGACCCACGTGACCCTCTCCTCCTTCCCCGAACGCTGGAGAGGGGCAAAATACCAATTTCTGTGCTAGGGGTTTCCTTGTGCTTGCACTAAAGGAAGGGCATCGTGCAACTCAGGAGCAGCACTACCGTAAAATTCTTACTGGAGTTTCCTTGAGTCCCCTCTAAGCCAGATCACAATTTGAACCTGGCTCACTGCTGCTTGATCCTGCATTTTCAGGTTCACTCCTGAGGTATTTGCTGGGACACCAGAACATAACACAGATATTTATGTTCTGGTAAGGGAACGTGAGGTGCTGCTTCCCAGATCAGCTATCAAAGGTACAACAACACTGATTGGGAGAAAGGATCCACGCAAGTTTAAGGGAAACTCCAGCTGCCAAATGAGACTCATTGAAAAGCTTTTGTACGAGAGATGCCAACTCCATCCCACACAGGTGACAGTGCCCCATGTACCCTCAGCAGGGTGGCTGTCCCCCTTCAGGCGCAGGTTCCCGTCCCCGCTGTCCATGGCTCTCCTCAGGGACAGGCTCCCGGCTGCTCCCGAGCGAAGGGGCTTGGCTGAGGTGCTTTTCTTACTGGCAGCTGCAAAAAAGTGTCAAGATGTGACAGTGTTCACTCAAAGCACTGCTGTACCCTGGCCTTATGCTTGTTGGAAGTGAAGCTCCACATTATTCTCATTGTTCAGTAACTCCCAGTCCTGCACTAAATCCTTCCACACCTTCTTGTCAAAGGTCTGGGCTTCCTTCAGCCAGCATGAGATTATAAAGGATAGACAAACCCAAATCCTGGCTTACTTGTGTTTTAGATTTCAGCAAGTCTGGACTGTTTTAATTTGTTCCCTGCGACAGCCTCAAGTTCCCAGATGAGCCTGATGCAGAGCAGCCAACAGGGAGTGACCAGCTCAGACCAGTCTGATACTGGGTTAAACCTCAGAACGTTGTCACTGCATCAGGATTGGCAGTGGCTGTGGGGTAAAGTTTTGGTGTTTTACAGAGAAGGGCTGAAATCACTTTCAGCAACTCAAGGGCAGGGCAGGTTTACATTCCTGATCTCCCAGCTGAACCCAGGTTTGAGGAACTGCCTGGGGACATGAACCACCCGTAAGGACGATTTAAATCCCCCCTTCTCCGTGCACTTACAGTTCCTTATGTAACAGCTGGTGACTGAAGACTTGGTCAGCAGCTCCATCCCTATCTCCTGCAGTTTGCTGCAGCTGTCGGTGCCACAGGCAGCCAGGGCCCCCTGCTCGATGGAGAAGAAGCTGGGCTGTCCCTCCCCCGAGCCAGCATTGCTGCTCCTCACTTCAGACAGCTGGTTCTTCACATCAGACATTTTGCTTCGAACTTCGGCCATCTGGGTTTTGAGTCTTTTCAGCATCTTCAGGTCTGGGGGCACCCTCCACATGGCCTGGTGCCTCCGCTGGTCTCGATCCTTCAGGGAATAGGATGAGGCTTTGCCAAAGGAAAAGGCAGAGAAAGCAGCAGGGTAAGGAAAATCATTCTCAAATAAACATGGATAGCTAAGAATTGTACCTTTTGTCCTGCTGTAAAAGTGAAGGGGACACATTCTGCCCTGGCACAGCACTGTACTGAGGCTGCAGGCACTACAAAGCTGCTGGGAAAGCAGGGTTTGCTCCCAAATCCTGCTCACTGGGAGAAGCCAGGCTCCCAGCACTGCTGCAGGAATTCTGCTCACACCTGAGCTCCCACCTTGCCAGCCAGGCTGCCAGCTCATCTCCAATTTTTATACATCTTGTTGACTGTGTCTAGAAGATTCTCAGACCACCAACACCTCATAACACAGGGAACTCAAAAGAAATCTGCAGCTAGGGAAGGAATTCCCTTAAGTAGCTCCCAGCAGAAGATGAGGTTGAACAGCTAATACCTGAATAAGCCTCTGTGTTGCTGAGCTGGAATTAGATCAGCCTGGATCTATCTGAAGTGTTATAAATTCTGTGTTTCACTGCAAATTCAGCTGTTCCAAACTGTAAAGTCAAGTGGCTCTTAGAAACCTTCACCCCAGGAGGTGAGGTCTGGCAAACTCTAAATAGAACAGCAGCTTTGTCTTTACTGACCAACTTCAATAAGCTCTGGGAACAGTCAAATCCCAAGGGAAGCTCCACAAAACAGGTGATTTTGGCTGTGTGTTCAGCAGCTAAAGATCCACACAACTCAGCACAACAGGAGAGCTTCACCCTGCTCGAGTGGCACAGCACAAAGTGCAGTGCCCTCTCCCGAGCTCCTTTTGTCCAGGGCTTTTTCCAAAAGCCAAACAGAACTGGGACTCACAGTTCATGTGCTGCTCCCCTTTTTTTTTTCTTTGTACTTCTGGAACTGACTTCCATTTTTGGAAATATGGATTACATTCACTGAAAATTCATGACTGTTTATGTAACTACATTTAAAAAGCTAATGACAAAAGGAACAAAGAGTTGGAACCAGCTTTTAAATTCAGTACCACCAATGGCATTGTGGCAGCAAACCCAAGCATCTCTTGTAGCAAAGGGACAAAGGGTATTGCTCTTCTGTTCTAGAAAGGCACCAAATGGTTGGGAGTCAGCAGCTCAAAGAAGTGTCAATCATGACAAAAGTCAATCAAACCTCAATAATACATTTAATTCCTCAGTACCAGAGGAACGAGCAACCTCCAGGAAGAGCCAGGGGTGCCAGGACTGCCAGCTCTGCTGCTGCTGCTGCACATGGAGTTAATTGGTGTTTGTGGGTCAAGGGTGCCAAGTGAACCACAAATATTCCTCAATTATCTAAATACCATCACTATTTTTGGCTTCTGACATTTTGATCCATTTTCTTTTTTTTTTATTTCCCCCTTTTCCAGCCTTACAACCACTGACATTTTTCTAGTTCTAATGGCCTCTAAATTCCAGGATTTATTTCGTTGGTTGGCACCGTGCTCCAAGTACTCCCAGCCACCCCAGCTGTGTGAGCAGGGAGAGATGGAGCTGCTGCCTCAGCACAGAACTGTGTTTTGTGTTGGCTTCCAGTGCCAACCCCTTCCAGAAAAGGGGCTTTTCAGTCATTCCACAGCATTTCCAGGCTGGAATTAAACCACCAGACACATGGTGTAGTTACCTCTGTTCTGCAGAAGTGAGGCAGGAGGGCGTGGCTGAAGGCCCCAGAGGTTTTCCATGCCATTTCTGTCTTTCAGGTCCAACAAGTGGATTAAAATTAAGGGATCTATATCCAGCAAACTGCTGCTGGCTGTGGAGCCCAGGGCACTGGCTCCCCGCCGGGAGGGTCTCCCACTGGCACTGCCGTAGCTGTGGCTGGTACCTGAGCAGGAGAGACACAAAGGGGGGATGTGTGAGACACAGGGATGCATTATTCCCTGGGAAAAATAAAAAGACAATTATACAAGCAGATTGGGAATGAAAGCATCCCATGAAACTTCAGGGGACATTGGTATTTCATGGATTTCTGGATGCTGAAAGCAATCAGATATGCTTCTAATTAAGAGTAAGACAAAAACAACTGGAAAGGGGGAAGTGCTCCACTTCATCCCTTTTATAAAAATCTCTTAATAAACAGATTTGTTAACAATTCAATACAAAGATCAGGCTTACTCTAAAGGAGTAAGGAGACAAACATGTCCCTCCCTGAACTTCAGAACTTTCAAACAGGGAATTCTGTCTCTCAAGCACCAACAGACAGCACAAATACCACTTCCAGAGAATGTCACTCCTGGTATCTTTGTCCTAAATACTCTCAGATTCCATAACATCTCTCTATAGCCCATATAGATACATTTCTTTCAGAATCTTATGGCTAATTTGGGCTGCGATCATCTCTAGGCTGCAAAAAATCCCAGAACACCTTTTTGTGTTGCATTTAAAATGTATTTCTGCTTGACTTGTGAGGATTCTTTACTTCATTCCCTCCACATTCTTCGGGTTTTGCAGTGCACCAAGCCCCAAGTGAACGTGTCACCCACTCAGAGGTCACACAGACATCAGTGAGAATTCCTTGTCAGTCTCCTATTGATCAGGACACAAGGAATTTCACAGGCACAAAGCTGCCCTGCAAACTTTGACATCATTTTTAAACCAGCACCTTCAGATGATCCCCCCCACACTTTTTTTTTTATTGAACCAATGAAGTGTTTCTGCTACACTGCAATAATCAGTACGAACCACATGATGCAGCAGTTCCCAAAATAGAACTGCCTGCAGAACACACAGCTTGGCGTTGCTTCCAAGAGGAGCAGGGGAAGGAATCCAGCAGCGTTTCGCTTTTATGGGAATTCTGGAGTCATTTTTCATACCTGATGCTCCAGGAGTAGCAGCAGCTGCTGCATCCTCCATGAGATCTCCATCTTCCAGCTCCATAGTACTGCTGTATTCCACATCATTCTCTCCAGACCTTCAGGGATGATCAGGGTGGGAAAAGGAGAATACGACTGTTAGCTTTCCTCAGCTCTCGTTAAATGTTATGGCACAAAAAACAACATAAAGTGCTGTCAATTGTATCTCCTGCATTCCAAGCTACCCGAACTGAACAAATGAAGTGTAGTAATTAAATGACTGACTCATTAACCAAGAGGCCAAAAGTGCCATATGTACCTAGACTGCAAAATCTGATCCTGCAAACTCCTGTATTTGTAAGTGTTGCAGCACATTCTCACGTTTTAATTAAGGTTCCAGGATTTGACACCAGCTCTGCTGAGCCTTGAATTCCCTAATTTAAATACCTGTCCTTATCATCACTCTCCTACTACTACAACACTTCCCAATACCAGACCTCTGTTCTGTTACAGCGCTGAGACAGATTCCTTAATAGTGTTTTGGGAAAGAACCTTCGCAGATTATCACTTGTCAAAGGCAGAATGCAGCACCAACATAAATAAAGAGATCAGAAAGACAGTAATTAGCTGACCAAAAATTCACTGTTGAGCACTAACTCTGAGTTCATGTTGTTCCCAGTATAGGAACCACCTCTCAAATCACACTGGAATCCCACACACCCCAGCAAATTACTCAGTTTCCACTGGAATTAGGATGATTACCCTGGGTACAAGGTACAGGATGATCTGAAAGGCATTTGAAGTTACTTACATCGTTTCTTCATCAATATCATTTTCTTCAGTGTTACTGGTTGCTGTTGAACTTGCTGAAGAGCTGCTGCCATCAAGGTGGTTCACCTCATCTTCTCCAGCAAGATCTATATCCAGGTCACCATCTGAGAGCTCGTGCTGCAGGAAAAACAGGAGTTTTTTGATAAAGAAACACTCAAGTTGCACCTTGATGCATCCTCAAAAGCTGTGAACAGACACTCTCTGTCCCCAATGTCACTATCACACAGCAACGAGGAGGCTCTCAAAGCACATTAAAGGCTGGGAACAAACACAAGTCAGATTTTTCAGCTGCAGCTTGGAGACTTTTTTTGTGGTGGGATCTTTTAGTTCTGTTCTGGAACATCTCTCTGGAGTCGCCTCTCACTCACAGCTTTCATGTGTGTCATCTCCTACTTCCATAGCAAGGATCATAAACCTCATTTACAATTCAGAAGTTCCCCTGTTTCTACTGCTGCCTTATCACAGAAAGTTACACATCAACAGAGGCAGGAAACAGAATTCCTACATTAAAGTCTTCCTGCTGAGTCTTCTCTTCCTCCTCTTCCTTGTTCTCCCGTGCCAATCCTGGAGCAGTGAAATTCTCCAGCAGTGCTTCAATGCTCTGTCCAGGTTTCTTTGCTCTCGTCTCTGAGCCCTCATCATTCTGGGGACTGAGGTGAGTGTCTGGAGGGGAAACCCCCTGGGATTTCTGAGTCCGGGACAGTTCAATCGCAAGCCTCTGAAAGATCACAAAAATAACAGAGAAGACAACAATGGAGCAGCATCACCAAATCAAGCACCTTTGCTGACTTGCAGATGCACTCTAACAGGTGATTTTACATTCACAAACATCCCACTTACTTCTTTCAGGTTATTTATTTGCTGGATGTAACTTGTCTGAGCTGCTTCCAGTTGAGCAATGTACCAGTGCTGATCGCGGCACTTTTGGAAGAAGGTTGGTGAGCGCACTTGGAACCTTCAAAGGAATATTCAAAAGGGGTTTTTTTGGTTTGGGGTTTGTTTTCACATGTCCCTCCCTCCATCCAAAAAGTCCTGCAGAAAAACCTTAAAACCTAAAATCCAGTGGTGAAATAAACTTAACAGACAACAGGTCCTTGTGGACTCAGTGTCCTGAGCACCCTGACTGGCCACAGCGAGTTCTGTAGGAGAGACTCGCAGACTTTCTTTATTCCCAAAGTTCTCCAATGCTCACTACAACTGCTTCTAAAGAGGGAGAGAAAGCACCTTTTTCCTTTAATTCTGGTAGCTACAGGTCTCTAACCCTTACTAGTGCCAGGCGCAGCTACTCCTCAAAGAAAGATACACTTAAAATTTCCTCAACTCCCTTTGGCACATTTCCTTCTTTAAAGCTGCTGACAGCGAAATCCAATTAGAACAAAACACGTCACTAATATTTTAAATTCAGCTGGTTAATTACTGCCTATTTCAGCAGTAGGTTTGTGATGATACTTTGAAAGGAGAGCAGAAGTCCCACCTGAGGATCACGGTGTCGTTCTGCCGGTTCAAGTAGCCCTCGTTGGCCAGCAGGTCCAGGCGGAAGAATCGGTTGTAACCCCAACATTCCCCAACTTCAAAATCAGAGGCAAACTCCCGAATGATGTTTTTGGTGGGATCATTGGTGGACTGATGGACCATCTCCACACGGTATTCATACCTGCCCGGGGGGAAAGGCACAGGGATTAGGACCAAAAGATGTCAGAATTGCCGAGTGGGTCAGGTTTAAGAGCTGCACTTCCTTGCCCAGCTGAACGAGTGAGTCAGGCTTAAAATTTTACTGAATACTTAAACAAACAGTGAAAAAGAAAAGAAAGCAGGAATAGGGAGTAGTGTGAACTCCAGGACTGAACCACCACACAGATACCCTTATCAGTTGTTTTGCCAGCTGCTTTTTTATCTCAAGAAAGCCACTGAATAACAACTTTAAAATATTATCTCTGTGCCTGATTCCAAGCCCAACGGACAACAGAAGTCTCATCATTCTTTTCTAAAGGGCTCTGCAAACACTGACAGAAAAACCCCACCACCTGTTCTTACTGCAGGTTTGCTTACTTGGATGTCTCTGGCAGTCCAGCAGACAGCTCCAGGAACACTGACAGGTAGTAGCCCCGAACTACTCCATTTCCATCCTTGACATAAAATTGAGAAGTTGATTAAAAACAGAAAGGAAAAACCAGAAAAAGAAGAAAAAAAAACCAACACCAAAACACTTTAATACAGAAGACTTAGAAAAGTTTAGAAAACAGCTTCAATCAACACTGGATTTGCAGCAGGAATCTACTTTGGATGTTACAGTTGTGATTTTTAGTCTTCAGTGGCCTCCTACTGTAACATGAATCAACAAGAAGCACGTACACAGTGCAGTACTGGTATCTCAGATATAAATCTCAAGACAAAGCTTTAATTACTCTATGAACACTTTAGGTATTTGATTAAGTGGAAGTCTGAATAGACAAACACTTAATGTATCAGAAAAATATTATTTCAGGTTAAACATTAGTTCTGAAATATTTTACATAGTCACATTTCAAAGCTACTTAATTTTTGAGAAAAGAGCAATTTGTTCAGAAAAAAAATCCCATGCAACATGAAAAGTTAGGGCAGTTAACTAAGAAACAATATTAGAGTCACCAGAAGTCAAGAAAAAATACAGCAAAACCTCCATTACACTCACCTGAATCAAGGATGAAGAATGGCTCAACTTGAATCCTCCAGCTTGAAGAAACATTTCAACTTACCATTGAAAAAATAAATTTTAATGCCTTCTGATAGCACAGCTCATGGAGCTAATCCTGAATTTACAATACTCTGGAAACTTCCACACAGTTCCACCTCTGCACTGCAATAATACAATGCTGGGCATCCGTGGGCTTCACTTGTGGAGTCGATTCTCCAAGGATGCCACAAAAATCACTAAGAACTGGTGCTCCACCACCAAACTCCTCCTCCTCCACACAGCTGCAGGAGCAGCACTGACCAGAGCAGGGAATGTGGAAAGATCCCAGCTAGGGGGTCAACATTCCAACATGGAAAAAGCTTCAGAAACTGGAACATTCAGCCCACTGAAGGGACACAGCAGAATACACATTTTAATGTCCAGTTTGAGAGCTGGATGCAGAGTCAACAACAAATGCCTGCACCTCCTCCCACCTTCCCAAGTAAGTATTACTCAGAGTAAGTTACTCTATACCTCAGTTCTGTAAAGAACATCTGCAAAAACCACTGAGACATTAAAAGATCTCTTAAAGTTCCTATGCCACATTAGTAGGACCCATCTTTAATTGCTTTTAAATTAACCAGACAAACTATACTGAGCATGTTCTCACTGGAGATCTGGAGGCAGAGAGGGAATTCTCCAGCGATTGGTGATCAGCTCTTATAATGTTTTTTTTTCTACAGCTTTTCATATCCAGCACGAGACACACTGATGATTCCTCACTGGAAAGCCTGGGAATGAACTGGGATGGGATAACAACTCCAGCTGAAGATGAAACTCACCGGGTAAACTTTTAATCTCCAGCACAGTCCTGACACCTGCAGGGGAGGGCTGTACACAGGATCCGCTCGCTGGCGCAAGGTGCTGGTGAGAGAGGAGGAAAAGTATTTGCTACTGGGACAAAGCAAACCCCTCATGGAACCAGGAGCTGCACAGAGAATTGTCTTTCTCATGGAAAAATCTTTTTTTTAGTGGGGTTAATTGTTCACCTGGTAAACAAGAGTTTTTTAATGGAATTCCCCCAGTTTAGTCCACATCTCAGAGTTTGCTGTAGAGATTATTCTGTGTTTTAAATAACATTTCTCGTGTACGGAAGGAACAGAAGGATGTTCCCAATATTCACAGTAATTTAAGATACATTCTTACCTGAAGTTTTCCAAGACAAATGTAGTTGAGTCATAGGCTGGAACCAATTCACTGTGGGGGAAAAGAATAAAGATATTACACTTAAATAACATGGCATTAAAAATCCCAACTTTTACAATTTGTTTAAGCATTTAAGATGATTTAGGTCACCAGAGACACTGAAATTCACCAGGACTACACTGAGTTATTGCAGTATAATTCCATTTATAAGCCCCCTTAGGAGGGGATACCTTGGTGCCATTGGAAAATGAACATTCAGATTTAACCCAAGACACAGCCAAACCAATTTTTGCTGAGGAATCCTTGAGACTTCTCTGACTTTCCATTTTTGGAGACATTTTTTCAGCACAGGCTCCCTCAGAACCCAGCACCAGCAGCACTCTCCTGATGAAGATTTGTGCTATGAAGTGATTTTGGCTGTGTATTCTGAATTAAGGTGACCTGCAGAGGCATCTCATGAGAGCCTGGCAATTATATACTGAATGACCCAATAATAAGAGAAAAAAGGACAAATCAGTAAACTAAGTGTAAAAGAGAAATTGTGAGCTGGAACCCACTGTCCTGACTCCCCAGCAGGGATTACAGACACAAAATAAGCCCTGTTGGGACAGAAAAGCCTACTTGCAGCACAGGTTACTACAAGGAGTAAGCTAAGAGGAAACTCTCCTCTAAGACATTTTAAACATGTTTTTAAACACTGAACAAACAGAACAGAAATACAACACTCACCTTGTGAAGTCTGGGGGGACAGGAGTGGTGACAAACGAGGCCATGGGCTTCCGATGGACCTGCTGGAACATCATCAGGATCTCTGAACTTTTGGATATCAGCTCACTCTTGCTGCAGGACCGTAACTACACGGGGAAAAAAGAAGGAAAAAAAAATCCTTAGGTCAGTAGAAATCAAAGGTTTTGTCCACTTTTGTCTTCAAACAACTAAATTGTGTGTTTGTCACAGCTTCAGAAAGTTTACCCACAGCACAATGTAAATATGGAGCTTGGAGGGTTTGGGTTGTTTTGTTTTCTGGAATTCGACAACGAAAATTACAACAACTCCTGTGTCCTTCGCTTAGATTAAACTATTTTATCTAGAACTGGGTAGTTCTGTGTGATGTTGCCATTAATCCCTGGACTAGTTTTTCAAGCAACACAACACCTTTGAGTATTTCTAGAAGACACGTTTGTTTTTAAGAAGAAACTGTGCAACCTAAGGCCACTTCAATGAAGAGGTGCCCTCCAGAAACCTCCATCAATTAATAGTTTTAAAATAAAAAAGAAACCAAGAAAAGCCAGCTGGGGAGGGATCTCTTTTCATAATCACCTGATGTTCTACTTCTTGAAGCAAGGTTTCTAGAAGTTCAGTTTCTTGAGTAAGCGATGTTTTTTGACCTGTTTAAAGAAAAGACATGGTAAAAACCCCCAAAACCACATACTGTTTTTTAAGAAAGTGTACTTTTCGTTTTCTTTTTTTCCACTTGGAAGCTGCCCCAGAACATACTAAGGTAAAGGATTTCTAAATATACCAAGGTTGATTGAGAAAGTATTTGAAAAACAAGTCTACGTTTTTAATTAGCACTGTAGTGAAGAACTCATTTGAGGTTAAGCCAGTAAGGAAACACTCCGTGTCCCAGAAATGGCAGGCTTGTTGTTTTGGGTTGCTTTTTTGAACAAAAAGAAAAGCAGGTTTGACTCTTATCCAGACAAGCCTGTCTCGTATTAAAATTACACTAAAAGGAGCATTTATCACAAAGATGTAATTTTCAAACTTTTCTAATTAGAAAGATGCACTTCTCGACCAACATAAATGTTGAAGTAAAAGCACTTTAGTTGAAAGGTGCTCAACACCTTCCAGCTAGATGGGAATGTTTTCCAAGTTATTATACAGGAGTTTTTCACAGAATATCATCAGGTTATGTCAAATTTAGACCTTATCACAGTAACTACATCACTAACCAAAAGCTCTGCTGCAGGTGGAAGTTTTCTGCCAGCAGTGAACTTGCTCAACACCAGACAGTGTGGAAGGAGTCATGCTCCCAGGAAAACAGTTTCTCAGTGGATTTACACATTGTTCATAAATTTCTCCTCCTCCTCAGAGAGGCCAATACTGACCCATCAAAGTGATGAGCTTGTTCTTGAGCTGGGTGTCCAGGCGGGCGATCATCATCTCCACGGCGTTGCGGATCTCGCGCACGCGCTCGTCCTTGGCGCTGCGCACGGCCTCCACGTTCCGCTCCTGAACAGGGAGGGAAAAACACAGACAAAAACCTTCCCACATCTGCCTCTTCCACTCATTCCCACCTTGACTCCACTCTCTCAGATCCCAGAAATGCTTGAGTCTCCCTAAATCCCCTATGAGGAAAAACAGGAGCGTTGTTTTTGAGCGTGGCTCCTGGAGCAGGCGGGATTTCAGCGGATCCCCCAAAGGTTCACTGGGAAGCTGAGCAGCACTGTCTGATCACACAGGGATTTGTCACATGGGGATTCTTTAGTATCACACCTGTAAATGCAGCTGCCAGTTTCTCTTCTGCAACTTGAGCAGCACAGTAAAATTGTCTTTGTGGTAACGGGAATAACATGATAAAGTTCTTTGTGGTAACAATAACAGATAAGCCCAGCATCTGCCTCCCTGGCAGGGCAAGGCCACAAACTCTCAGTATTTTATAAACACAAGTGGCCCATGTGGTGAGAAAGTCACCCCTGAGCTGGAGCAGAGCAAAACTATCAGACCATGTGGCAAACAACCACCTGAACAACAAGCAAAATACAGAAACTCGCTCCAAAAATTCCTGATTTTATCTGCACGGAGACTAAACATTATAAATGTAACAGGACACAAAAGTAATCCTTCCTGCAAAACAAGAAACTGCATCAAATTGCTGGAATTCCCACTAAAACTGCCCCAGCTGAACGTGTCAATATTTGGATTTTTGACACGTTCACCCCACAGGGAAGAAAAAGGAGGTACACAAACAAATCTCCAACTGGTGAGCTGCTCATCCTGCAGGCTCCAGTACATTTACAGATTATTATCCTAGAAAAAGGAAAATAAGCTGCTAGAATAAAGCATTTTTGTACTTATTTAGCATGACAGAGTGCACTTGGAGTGTTGACAAAAATGTATCTTTCAAAGAACTGTGCAACTCCAGCTTTTAAACAGACACACCCCAAAAAGAAAAATTCTGTTACCTAACTCTAAACCAGAACTGAGAATATTTTGATCTTTCCACATTGTATAAGAAGAGTCAAATGAAAAAAGCAAACAGATCTCTCTGTGGGATAACCTCACCACCTTCCAACAGGTGCAGGAAAACTTCCTTACCACTTCCTGCACCAAACTGATCAATTCCATGAGTCTTCTCCTAAGCTTTGCCACTTCTTCGTTCACTTTTGTGACGTGCTGCTCGTAGATTTCCGCCAGTGGTTTAAAAGTGTGTCCTCCATGCTGTTCAAAGAGAAGAAGGGGGAGGAAGAAGAGGAGGTGGTGGTGAATAATAAAGCATCTCTTTTCCCACTTTATTCCACTCCTATTAAATTCCTGAAAGGGAAGGGAAGAAAGCCTACGAGTGTATCACTCATTCTGGAAAGGTTCCAAAGCAGATTGTATGTAGGAAGTCAGTCTTTCGCTTCCCTTTGTAAGAAGTCATGAATTTGGCTCTCATTCCATCAAAGCTTCCTGTCAGGAGTTATTTGGAGTCTCAAGAGTCCTCCAAAAATAAACTGCTTCATTCATTGTGCAATCCTTTACCAAATCAAATATTGATAGAAGGCTTATTTTTATCATTATTATTAAAAAACCCTTCCCAAACAAAGGCAGCACACTGTTAACCACTTACATTCCAGACAGCAACAGCTGTTTCTCCTTGAAACGCCCAACTGGATGGATAAACATTGATGAATTGTGCTAGAGCTTTGGAGATTAGAGGCCAGGACAACTAAATAACAAGTGTTATCTGTGTTTTTTGAGCAAGACTTCTTCCTTTGCTCACAAAAACTCTCCCAGCCACACAGAACTTGTCCAAAACATCATGAAGGTTGTAACAAGGAAGGCAATTCTGACCTGCTTTTGGCAAAAGTTCCATTTCCTTCTCTAACTACGAACAAGAAGTATCGTGTTTCACAGGCAATGTGATTAAATAATAAATACACATAAAACTGCAATATTTGCATGGCAATCCAAGAGCCAGAACAGCAGTTTCACAGCATTTCTAGTTCTTCAAAACCACTGTCAGACACAAAGCCTGAAGTCTCTCACACCATGTGCATTCCAGCACTTCTCCTCTTACCATTCCTCCCCAAAGTGCACACTGGTGGCAGATACACTTCTTGCAGGTCCAGCAGAAAACACTGAGCTTCTCATGATGGTTTTCACACCTTGAACCAAAAAACACACATATGACCAACAGAAAATAGCTATGAATTTTCTACAAACTCAATTCAATATTTTCACTTGTTTTGCTACACAATCCTGCAAGCAAAGCACAAAACATCTTTTGCAAGAACAGTTCTATTCAATAAAAACCTTCTCTAAGATAAATGTTGCTTTCAGCATTCTCTCAAGGAGCACTTCACAGATACAGAGAGTACGTTACTGAAATTGGCTCCTATATTCCAAACCACAAAACACTTCATGCAAAGAACACTCCATTTACTTGTCCTTTTCATTCTCTTCGTGCTTTGTGAGGCTGCAGAGCTGCAGTGTGTCCAGCTGCTGTGTGACCTCCTCTGCCCAGCGACAGTTGACGAGCTCTCGGAGCTGCAGGGGGGCTCTGCAACAAGGACGGCACAGTTAGAGCAGGAATTTGGCTCCAGGAGCTAAAGGAGAAGCACTGAGGTGAGTTCAGTTCAATTCTACACTACCAGAAGTGTCACAGGCCAAAAAAGAGCAGAAATTGTAATAGTTATTCCAAGAGAAAAAAAATAATTAAGTCATTTTGATCATTTGGGGAGAGCTGGGAACTGCACCCTGCAATGATGCACAGAATGGCTGCACAGGGACACCACACAAATTCCAGGCATAAAAAATGGACACTTTCACTCTGAAAACTGAAGCTTCTGGGTTCTGTCTTTTGTAAGAAGAATATAAAGAGTTCTAAGAGGAATTCCCTCTAGTTACTCTTATTACACCAGCTACGTGCACAGCAGTGTTATGTGGGAAGAACAAAGATCCTGCTTAGCTTGTCACAAAACTAGAACACGTTTTAGAAAAAGTATTATACCAGGGCCAATCTTTATAGAAACACCAGGCAGGTTTCAAAAAAAATCAAGCTTATAAATTTAGTGCAACCTGCACTGAAAAAGAGATTGATCATAACAGGACAATCCACCCAATTCCTGATATTAAAAATACCTTACCTACAATGAGGGCACTGAGCTCTTTGTTCAGTCAGCCAACGCTGTGATGGAAAAAGGAAAAACCTTTTTAAGCAGACTGGAATGAAAGAACTGCAGGCAAGCATGTTCTATCATTAATTAGGGGTTACTTATTTTTATTACAGCTTTCCTTTATTTTCTCCTTTTTTTAACAAATTTGCAATTTAACTGTTCAACCACTTAGTCACAGATGAAGCTGCTACTTGTGTCTTAGTAACAAGCAACCACTTGGCTTTAGATGTCAGAGATGCTTCAGTTAAAATTATCCAGAGAGTTCTGAGGTACCAAATATTGCATTAGAAACCACCCACCTGGCAGATTCCCTGAGTCTTAGACTAAAGAGCATGCTTCAATAAAGGAAAGAAAAAGACACCACAAGCATCTTTTTCAGAGTCTAATTAGTCTTCAAGATCATTTATTTCTTCCTCTTGGGTTATTTATAGGCAAATTAAATACCTGAAGTTCAGTGCTCAAATCCACAAGGAGCCTGGGAATGCTTCTCTTCCAGAAAGCTCCAGGGACAAACAGCTGAGCAAAGAACTTCACCTGCCCACTACAACTCACAAGTGTAAAAGCTCAGCAGTTGATGGGTTTATATTTGTCAGCTCTCTACTACATTTAAAGAGTCTCATGAATAATCTCTCACCACCCAGCAACAATATGTCATCTAAAATCCTTAATATGCAGCACAAATCCTTCACCTACAGCTCTTGTCAGAGCTTCCAGAGCGAAGGATGAGTGTCTGTTCCAATTTCTGGAAATACTACTGGAGGTCTGGAAACCTCAGCTGAACCTTTTGCTGCTACAGCAACAGAAAACAGCATCTGGATTTGGAACTGGAGTGTGGCACGCTGGGAACCGCGGCCTTAACAAAGGAATGAGGATTCAGGTGCTGCCTCAGACTCCCCTGAGAAAGATTTAGCCCCACCTGATCACACCACGCCAGCCTGACCAGCATTATAAAACACCTCCAGGATAACAGGAGGTGATGCTGTGACCTTCCCAGGTGCAAAGTCAGCATCTGATTCCTGTCCCAACTTTTGTCTTCCACACAGGCATCACCGACTCTCAGGAGGTGCTAGAGAAGGGATCATTGTGTGTCTCTTCCTTAAAGCAATTATTCCAGATGGTGCCTATAATTAGCACCACTGAAGGCAATGCACAGCCTGCCTACTTCTTCCTCAGGGGTGTTATAAAAGGTTTTGAAAGGGAAACTAAAGGAGGAGGGGGGAAAAAAAAAAAAAAAAGGAATCCTTGGAACTCCAGGAAAAGAACGTCTTCATAAGCTCAGTTTTCGGTTCAAACATTTGGAAGAATAAACTAAACCAAGCAAACTCACCCGGATACAGCTGAAACAGCAGAGCTTGGAGCAGTGAGGGCACAGGCGGGCATCCCGCAGCTTCTCCATACAAATAAAACATCGGAACACCTCGGCAATGCTCTGCAGAGGGGGATTATCACTATTGTTAAACACGCTTCAAACACATCAGGGCTGCTTTTGTTTCCCAGGCACAGCGCCAGGTTTCAGTCCCGTTCCAAACAGCACATCTCCGAGGGAGATATCACCTGGACACCACGACTCTCCCCCTCAGCTTCTCCTACGCTGCACCAGCTCTCAGCACCCATTTTGTAACTCTATTCTCCTTCTTCAAGGAATAGCTTCTGTTTGGCTTATCTCTTTTGGAGCAGTCCTTCCTGTAGCCAAGATATTCCTGCCTGTGATTGAGCAGCTGCCACAAGAAAGGGTGTTGTACCTGCAGACAGTGGACTGGCACTAAACTATTCCTAAATCATGGTAAGTGCGTGGATGTGTTATACACAAGAGGGGTTGAATTAAATTGGGTATTTTTTTTATTTTTCTAAGACTTATATTCTTTTAAGGTCTACCACTAGCACTAGCTCTACAATTTCTACACTCTCTCCTACCCCGTTTAATCAATCTTGGGTGATAAAAACATTCCCCAAACGAGAAAGGTATTTTGAAAGCAACGTTTGCTGTCCATATCGATAGCTATTTAACTGATAAAGAAGTTTTACCTTCTGTATCACACAGGAGCTATAACCCTTCTGGTTTTAACTATGGAACTTCCTAAGGTCCTTCAGGGGTGCTAATTTTTTTCCCCACATCACTGAGATTGTGAATCAGCACAAAACCACGACATCTTTAATTTTAAAGATACCCCAGTATCTCCCATTTATTAATGTCTTCTTTAACAGTTGCAAGCCATTGAAACGCACCATATGCGTTTACAGGAGGCGATCATAGCCGGTCTTTTACATTCTCCCCCAGCCTGGCCGTGACACAGCCCCCAGCAGGTGTCTGAGCTGCCGGGTTACAGCCACTTCTGCACCTTCACGGTGCCAAGGCGGGTTCCGTGTGCGCCAGGTCTCTATCCACCCATCCATTCATCCATCCACCCATCCCTGGATCCATCCACCTCCGGAACCGGCACCTGCGGCGCTCCGCCAGCTCATTTCCTACCCCCTCCCCACCTGCTGCCTCCCTGCCCACCCGAGCCAAGCCCCGCAGCGCCGCAGGCTGTTCCCAGCGCCCGGGCCGCCACCGTTCGGTACCGCTCGGCCCTTTTCCCCCCGCTCACACAGGGGACGGGGACCCTCCGAGGGGCCGCGGTAAAAGCGGGCGGGTGCGGAGGAGAAGCCGCAGCCGCTGCCCCCTCACCGCCCTGAGGGAGCGCGCGCCGCCCGCCCGCCCGCCGCTCACCTCCACGCTT
>VZTA01001603.1:96731-121989 GCA_013398855.1 Mohoua ochrocephala | reverse complement strand
TGTGCGACCGGCAGGTGTTCCCGCTGTTCCCGGAGGAGGATCCCGAGCTGGCGGACGGCGCCCCCGGGCAGGAGGGTGACCCGGCCACAAAGGACTACAACCAGCTGCAGGCGTACTACAGCCAGGAGAGCCGCGTGCTGTATCTGGTGCTCACCTCCATCTGCGACACGCCGCAGCTGCTGCGCGCCTGCGGGGACCTGGCGGCGGCCGAGAACAGGGAGGCCGGGCCCGGCCACCCCTCCGGCGGCCCGGCCCCGCTGCCCCACGCCGAGGCGCACGAGTTCTGGAAGCACCAGGAGAAGCTGCACTGTCTGAGCCTCCTCTACCTCTTCTCCGTCTGCCACATCCTGCTGCTGGTGCATCCCACCTGCTCCTTCGACATCACCTACGACCGCGTGTTCAGGGCGCTGGACGGGCTGCGGCAGAAGGTGCTGCCCTCCCTGAAGGCTGCCATCAAGGACTGTCCGGTCGGCAAGGAGTGGAAGCTCAACTGCAGGCCGTGCCCTCCACGCCTCCTCTTCCTCTTCCAGCTCAACGGGGCTCTGAAGGTGGATCCGCTGCCAAGCAGGGGCCAGGACCCCTGCGGTCACCTGGAAAAGCCACCCCCCAAGAAGCATTCCCCCAAGAGGAGGCTGCAGCACGCTCTGGAGGATCAGATCTACCGCATCTTCCGCAAGAGCAGGGTGCTGACCAACCAGAGCATCAACTGCCTGTTCACCGTGCCAGCCAACCAGGCTTTCGTGTACATCGTGGCCGGTGGGCCCCAGGACGGAGACGATCCCGTGGCCATGCTTCTCGACCAGCTGAGGAGCAACTGCACCATGAGAGAGACTGACTCGCTGCTGGCGCCCACCCTGTCAGGACCCAGGAGGTATCAGATGATGAGGCACGGCCGGCAGCAGCTCTCCTTCCACGCCGAGAGCAGCAGCAGCAGCTCCAGCTCCTCTGGGCAGCTCGTGGACTGCACCCTCAAGGAGTTCTTGTGGCAGCACGTGGAGCTGGTGCTCAGCAAGAAGGGCTTCGAAGACAGCGTGGGGAGGAACCCGCAGCCCTCTCACTTTGAGCTCCCGACCTACCAGAAGTGGGTGGCTGCAGCTCTAAAACTGTACGAAGTGACCATCGAAGGCAAGGACGATGACCCGACCTGTGGCGAGCTGAGCTCAAAAATCATGAGCAGCATCAAAGTTTTGGAAGGCTACTTAGACATAGACACCAAGTTCTCCGAAAACCGTTGCCAGAAGGCTCTGCCCATGGCCCACAGTGCCTACCAGTCCAACCTGCCCCACAATTACACCATGACAGTGCACAAGAACCAGCTGGCCCAGGCCCTGCGTGTGTACAGCCAGCACGCCCGGGGCCCGGCCTTCCACAAATACGCCATGCAGCTCAACGAGGACTGCTACAAGTTCTGGAGCAACGGGCACCAGCTCTGCGAGGAGCGGAGCTTGACCGACCAGCACTGCGTGCACAAGTTCCACCTGCTCCCCAAAGCAGGTAAAGGTGCTCGCTTGTGATTTGGTTTCATGGTTTAGTTTTGTATCTGCTTTAAAATGTCTTGGGCTGAAAGCACCGACTCTGAAGTGTTGTAGAAGATGAAAGTTTGCGGCTTGAAAGCGTTGCGTTCAAGGACTGGATGTGGCACTCGGTGCTCTGCTCTAACTGGCGAGGTGGTGACCAAGCAAAGGTTGGACTCGATGATCTCAGAGGTCTTTTCCACCCCAGATGGCTCTGTGATCATCTCTGTACAGTGGGATCGTAGCAGAGCTGCTGTGCAGGTTTCTTTTATGTTGAGTAATGTTTAGGAGCCAGTCCGTTGTTAGTAGTAACTCTGGTTTTTGTAATTACTCTGATGTTCTGATTTTAGTGGTGACTCTGATTCTGTCTTGCTAATGAGAAGCATTACACCGGAGTCCTTCTAACAAGAGGGGCGTAAGAACAAAGTTCTCTGAAAAGCATAAGTGTCCCCCTTTGGTTTAAGTAACTTGGTTGATCAGGGAGTCAAAACTGACATTTATTGCAGGCAGAAGAACTTTGAGCCTTTCAGGAAGAGGTTGTAAAATCAAAGGCTGTTTGGTTTAGTGGTATAACCTCCACTGGAACTTTGTATTATTGAAAGTGGGAAAGGGAGGAGTTGCTTGACAAACTGGTGGCAAATCATTTTGTGTCTGTGTGTAGGAGGGAGGGAGCAGTGGATGAAGGGAATAAAGAAAGTCTTGAATGGTGAGCAATTTACCCAAGGTTTGATTGATTTTGCTTTCAGGGGAAAAGCCAGAAGCAGACAGAAACCCTCCAATTCTGTACCACAACAGCCGGGCTCGTTCCACTGGTGCCTGTAACTGTGGAAGGAAACAAGCTCCTCGAGAGGACCCCTTTGATATCAAAGCAGCTAATTATGATTTTTACCAGGTAACTGCTAGGTCTGTGGGTACTTCAAGCAGTGCTTTTGTTTCATCTGCAGAGTCTGTGTTCTGAAGTGACCACAAGTTTCCTCTTAACCTTATCAACTCGTTGCTTGGGGAAGCCATTTCTGGGAGCAGAAATGGGCTGACCAGGGTGGGCAGTTCCAGTCTTTAGCAGTGCACACACACAGGAGCACCCGTTTATGCACCTGTTTACACTTTGAACGTGTTGGTTCACGTGAATTTTAAATAATCAAGTCTGTGGGCTGTGTTCCCACTGCCGCTTTGGTTCTCCCGTGGTGCAAATCTCAATTGTAGCTGCTGAATGTTGTGGCTCTGAGCTCCCTCAGCTCGGGGTGGATCCTAAACCACGTTTTCTTTCTCGTAGCTGCTGGAAGAGAAGTGCTGTGGAAAACTGGAGCACATCAACTTCCCCATATTTCAGCCAAGCACACCCGACCCAGCGCCTGCTCGGGACGAGTCATCGCCCGCCCCTCCAGAAGGCGAGATCGAGAAACTCAAAGAGAAAGAACCTCAGACTCAGGGAGAGAGCACAGGCCTGAGCTTAGCCCTGAGCCTGGGCCAGTCCACGGGCAGCCTGGGCACTTACCCGGCCGATGCCCAGGGGGGAGGGGACAATGCAGAAAGCCACGGGCAGAGCGGGGACTCCAAGAGCGAGAAGAGGCCGAGCCTGGTAGATCGCCAGGCGTCCACTGTCGAGTACCTCCCCGGGATGCTCCATTCCAATTGCCCCAAAGGCCTTCTGCCCAAATTCTCCAGTTGGTCACTGGTCAAGCTGGGGCCTGCTAAGGCTTACAATTTCCACACAGGCTTAGATCAACAGGGCTTTATCCCGGGAACAAACTATTTAATGCCTTGGGACATTGTCATCAGGACGAGAACCGAAGATGAAGGAGACTTAGACACCAATTCCTGGCCCGCGCCCAACAAGGCCGTTCCTGGGAAGAGAAGCGCGGTGGTGATGGGAAGAGGCCGGCGGAGGGACGACATTGCTCGAGCTTTCGTGGGGTTTGAATATGAAGACGCACGTGGGAGGAGGTTCATGTGTTCAGGGCCTGACAAGGTGATGAAGGTGATGGGAGGGGGGCCGAAGGAATCTGCCCTCAAAGCCCTCAATTCCGACATGCCCCTGTACATCCTGTCCTCGACGCAGGGACGCGGCCTCAAGCCCCACTATGCCCAGTTCATGAGGCTCTTCGTGGTGGTTCCTGATGCTCCTCTGCAGATCACCTTAACGCCTCAGGTAAGAAGTGCAGGAGGGAATCTGGGAAACAGCAGAGGCAGGGGTGGTTGTGGAAACATCAATTGACAAGGGTGACAGCAAAAGGGTGGCGAGAAACTCCCAACTCAAACCAACTTCATCCAAGACAGTCGTTTCCAAAAGTATCTGTTACATAAGCACTTGGGATTTCTTAAACTTCAACGTGCCAAATTTATTCTTTGTATAATGTAAGTTTAAAAACTGTTTTGTCAAGGATGAGTTATTGGCATTCCCTACTGTAATAATGGCTTTAAAAAAAAATAAAAGCTAACAATGACTCTGTAAGAATGACTATGTCATTTTAAATGTCATGGAGAAAAGCAGTCTCATTGCTCAGATTAATTATTATTAGTTACCACTTGAATTTAGGAGGTGAAAAAATGTTGGTTTTCTTAATTCTTCACCATTTTCTCCTTTTTTCTTTTTTAATACATGTTTGAAAAAGCTCCATTTGCTTTTTTTTTTTCCTTTTTGAGGTAGCAATGATGTTTGATTACCTACGCCTGTTTTCTTTTGGTTTTAGGTTCAACCAGGGCCACCACCTTGTCCTATATTTTACCCCGAGAAGCAGGAAATCACCCTTCCCTCCGACGGACTCTGGGTGCTGAGGTTTCCCTACGCCTACGTGACAGAACGGGGGCCCTGCTTCCCTCCCAAAGAAAGCCAACAGTTAATGAGCTACAAAGTTCTCCGAGGAATACTGAAAGCAATTACACAATAAGAATGGTTCTGGCTGGATCTGGTTTTAGTTTAAGAAGGCTGCCTTCAATCCATTTCATGGGTTTTGGTTACCCAGCAGTTCTCACTACAATTGTGTGAAGCCCCCCCCACTGTATTTCACTGGAACACGGTCAGATTGGAAATAAAGTTGATATCAAAGCAGGAAAAGGAATCTGAGGCATGTAAATTTTCCTTTTAATAAGTTTTCATATGTAAAGAAATAAAAGCTGGTTTTTGTAAAGTGCTGATCCTGTATTAGTAGATGTTTTGATGACAATGCTTTTCCCCATCCTTTTCACGTACCTATTTAGGAATATTCAAAAATTAGCATTGCCTTAAATCAAGAGTTTACTTTGTCATACTGAGGCAATGATGAGCAAAATATTTTCTATTTTTCTGAACAAGCTATTTGTATGTAAATGATGCTTTTAATGTAATGATGGGAGAAATCATCTTGTCTTTAGGAAAAAAAAAAAGGTACTGCAGTTCTGATGTGTATTAACACCTGTATCAAGTGACTCTTGGTGCCAAAAAATCAGCCCCAGTAAATCCATTTTTAACTGAGGTAAGATGTATTAGTGACAGCGGCTGTGTGCTGAGACCTAATTTAATTTCTAGAATATTTGTTTCTAATTAACATGCACACAGAATTTAATTTGCTAGTTTGCTATAGTACAGTAATTATACTGCATGACCAGAGCTGAGACCTGATTTCTCCTCGGAATACGACATCTCTGAGGGCCTGGGTGAGGAAAAACGCATCCCTTTACTTGGAATACAACATTAGAGGTTGCATTAGATGGTCTTTAAAGATCCTTTCCAAGCATTCCATGATTCTATGATCTCTCAGGGGCTGGGTGTGGGAAAAGTGTCCCTCCCCTTCGGAATACGACATGGCTGAGGGGCTGGATGAAGAAAACGCATCCCTGCGTTTGGAATATGACATCTCTGAGGGGCCGAGCGTGGGAAATGCATCCCTCCTGTACGGAACACGACATTAGGGGCCGGACTAGGTGATTTCTAAAGGTCCAACCCAACCATTCCATGATTCGATGATCTCTGAGGGGCTGTGTGGGGAAAGCGCATCCCTCCCATTTGGAATGTGACGTCTCTGAGAGGCTGGGTGGGGGAAAACACATCCCTTCGTTGGGAATACGACATCTCGGAGGGGATGGGTGAGGGAAACGCATCCTTCCACCTGTGAGGAGGGAGCCGGCACAGCCAGGTGCTAAACGAAAGCGTGTAATTGAGATTTACCCCACAGCATTTGCGAAGTGGCTTTTGACAGTGACAGCCCCGCCCGTGAGGCGGGTGCTGGGCGGGGGTGTGGAAAACGCATCCCTCCACCTGCGAGCAGGGGGCCAGGAAGGCGCGGCGGGGAATTAAAGAGTGTAATTGGGCATTACCCCAACAGCGATTGTGAAGCGTCCGCGGCAGCGGCGGCTGCGGGCAGCCCCCTCACGGCCGGGCGGGAAGGGCGCGGGGCTGCNCCCTCAGAGCCTCCGGGTCCCGCAGCGGCTCCGCCTCACCGGGAGCCGGCTGCGGGCTGGGACGGGGACACGGACCGCGGCAGGACGGGCCGGGGCAGCCGGCGACAGGCGCAGGATGTCGGCCACGCTCTACGTGCTCTCCACGCTGGGAGGATACGTCCTCACCTCCGCTCTCCTCCTCAAGTGCCCGGGGTTGCTCCACCGGCCCAAGCGGCAGCGTTTTCGCTGCCGGCACATCTCGCACCGCGGCGGTGAGTGAGGGGGCGCGAGGATGGAGGGGAGGGGATGCGGGAGCCTTGCCGCTCTCCGCCGCTTCTGAGGGATGGTCCCCGCCCGGCTCCCGGCGCTCAGGGCTCTGCGGCCCCCGGGCGATGCTCCCTCACGGCCCCGGGGCGCTGCTCTGTCCCCCCCCGGGCACGGGAGGGTCGTGAGGGGCTGCGCCGTGTCCGTGGCTTGCAGCGGGCTCCCTTTAAACCTTCCTCCCACAGCCTAATTTTAGGTGCCACCTGCTGACCAGTGCCTCGGTTCAGCGCGGAATTAATCTCCGAAGTCCAACCGCGCCTGCCGAAATCAGCTTTGTTTTTGCGTGGGGCGTGATGTTTTTCCCTCTCAAACGCGTCTATATTTTTTTTTTCTTCCAACGATTCTGTATCCTGGTGTTTCTCTTCCCAACCAGAGGGGCGTCTGGCTGTTGCTTAGATCAGGTACAAGGGATGAATTTTCTTGCCTGTGACCGCCTGTTTGCTTTGCTTTCTCTTTCAGGGGAAACAGAATTTGCTGTGACTCTGTTCTTGCTCCCCTTGGTGTTGCAGGCAGACAATGAATGGCTTAGTGCCCTGGTAAAACCACTCCCATTTGGGAGTCAGGCGTGTTGATTCTGTCTAAAATAGCTAAAATAGGTTTTTAAGTTTCTTCTGCCTATTCTGAAGCATTGGGAGGGGAAAAATGCAGCAAGTTGTGTCTTCATGTTCTGTAGAGATCAGTTCTGTGTTTTTCCCTTTTTTCTTGAAAATAGGCAGTTTTCTAGTAAATGTCTTTCGATATTCTGTGGGAGGGATGTCTGATGCTGAGTTGAAACAGTTTTCAATATCATACTTAGTGCCAGTTTGTGCATGGGTTGATCACAGTTTTAGCCAGTGGTCCTTAACTACTGCTGCTGCCTTGAATTATCAAAATAAAAAAACTAGAGCTGATCTCTTAATGATTTTATTCTTGGCGCTTCTTTCATTTTGTTTATTTGACAGTTTAAGTTTCTTTATAACTACAGCCTTAAGTGTAGCATAAAATGCACCTTTTGGTGTGGAATGTGTGTATTATCTGTTTCTTGGTAGGTATATTATTCCTTCAACTTAAGAAAAGGTTCTTAATTTTGAGGGTTTCCTGGGTTGGCTTTTTTTTTTCCCTCATTTGTAAGCTGTTAAAAACTTGCAGGTGACTTTGTTGGAACTTGGCACGATCCCCTTAATCTTCTGCTCTCGCTCCTTTGCAAGGACCTTAGTTAAGATACACAGCCCTAAGCCTCGGCTGCGAGTGCTTGGGCCAGTTGCTCTAAGCTCCGTCGGAACAGCAGGAAAGCCTCACTTAGGGGAGGATTATTCCTCAGGCATTCGAGGTCCACGGTCTGTGAATTGTTCTGCGTCCTGTGAAATCCTGCCTGAGGCAGGAGGGCAGCCCTGAACTGTTGCAGCAGCTTTTTGCTCATCTGAGGCTGAAGATCGCTCATGCTTTACTCTCCGTGGTGTTTACCCTGTAACATAAATTCCTGTGGGACTTGAGTTCTCCCGGGGCTTTAGTCATGCTGTAGCTTTAGACTCAGTGTCAGGTTTCCTATTGCATTACTCCAATTAACTTCGGGGATCAAGGTAACACTTAACTTGTTTGGCTTTTCCTCTCTGAGATGAAACCTTGTACAGTGAAGCTTTTTTAAGTCTGAGGGGTTTGATTTCACTTGCTTTCTCGTTCAAGAATTTTCTCCCCTCACTTTGTAGAGTCATCTCTGAATTATTTTTTCACTTCTGCATAATCTTAAAATTGGTCATTTCTGAGAACAATTATTGAGTCTTGATGTTCTGTGTTGGAGTCCCCTGTCAATGCCAGCAGCCCTGGATTGCAGGGTCTCTGAGAAAGGGTGGCACGATGATTTTTACACAGAACAGTTCAGACTGGAAAATCATCTGAACTGGAGTTCATCTCATCTGACCAGAGCAGGTCCTGATCCAGTTTGGTTTTGAGTGCATCCAGAGATGAAATCTCCACACCCTCTCCAGGAAGCCTGTTCCAGAGTTTGATCACTCTTGCAATAAAAAAGAGGGTTTTTTTCTTATATTTATCAACTGGATTTCCTGTGTTTAAATTTGTTCCCGTTCCTCTTGTCCTTCCCCTGGGCACCACCAAAAGAGTTTGGCCGAGTCTTCTTTACTGCCTCCCATCCGGTATTTTCACGTGTAGGATCCTCCCCAGCCTCTCTTCTCCAGACAAAACAATTCCAGCACCCTCAGCCTCTCATTGTACACAGGAATCTCTCATCCCTTCATTTTCACAGCCCTTCCTTGGACTTGCTCCAGTAGATCCATGTCAGTCTTGTGCTTTGGAGCCCAGAACTGGCCGTGGTGCTCCGGGTGTGGTTTCAGCAGTGCTGAGCAGAGGGGAACAATCACCTCCCTTGACCTGCTGGCCCCAAGAACTTGTGAGGGTCATCTCCTTGAGCCAGTGCTTGGTGTTGGCTCTCTCTTGGCCCTGGTGGTGCTTTCAGAGTGGGAATGTGCCCATTTTTGGCTGGGAAAGGTCAGTTCCACAAAGGGAATGCAACAGCTCATGAAGCTGGAGGAGTGTTTGAGGAAGTGTCAGAAGCCCTTTGGTCAGCCCAGCTCTCTCACTTTCCAGGGGAGAATATGACTTGGATCAAATAACTTGTGTGGTTCCCTTTTCTGCGTGTGGTTGCTGATTTAGAATTCTTGTTTCAGCTGATCTCTCAACTTTGTTCCTCACTTCCCCCAAATGCTACGAGTCAGGCATTTGACTCTCCATCCCTGGCCCTTGACCACCTCCCTGACATGTGACTTGTTAGATCAGCCACTTAAAAGTGTTATTTTTGGGACTTTCTGCCCAGGAATGTTGGGATACTCTTGCTTTGTTCACCAATTGAAGACTTGACTCAGGTGTTTTTGCCCTTCCCTCACCGTTCAGGATGTACGGGCTGTATTGCCACAGCTGATAAGTTATCTAAAAACCTCAGTTATTATTGCAGTTAATTTGTAACTAATCAGCCAGGCCCTGTGCAGGGGTTTCCCATTTGTTAGGCAATCACCAGATGGATACCATGAGGTTCTCATCCTCTCCTTTGTCCCTTGGTTCCCTTTTGCCACTCAGCCAATTCCTGCAATGAAATCCCATAAAATATTGGTGAATGTCTGCTCACAGAAGCTGCTGTGGACTCACCATCTTGTATTGCATTAAACCCTGCAGATTTTTTGTCATCGTGGTTCTGAGTTAAGTCTTTCATTTTGTAAACCTACCTGAGAACAACAATTTTAAATTGGTGGTTGTGCATTGCTTTAATTAAGTAACTGAACACAGGTTTAGGTAAGTATGTCCTGATGAGGTCTTGTTAATAGGCAAGGCCTTAATTGGAGCTCTTATAATTGCTGTTTACAAAGTCTGTCATTCATTAGTGTCAAAGAGCAGTTACAATTTGCATAGATATCTTCATCAGCACAGGTATCTTCCTGAGGTTGTTTTGGTTTTCAGTCTCTAATATTGCCTATTTTCTGAGGTAGGGAGAAGGCACGACCTTTTCCAGTCCCTAATCAGGCTGATTTTTAAAGATTTTTTTGCAGAGAATGCTGTCTTAGGAATTGCAGAGTTTACTCCTGCCTGAGAGAAAACTGAATTTGCTTGTCCTTTCATTTCTGAACTAAAATTGATGAGTGTTTCATTCCTCGTGTGTGAGACCTCCCTTCTCCAGCAGCACAAACCTTTACTGACAGCTCCGTGCTGTTGGGGAATATCCTTGCACTGAAAAAAGAGGTTGTCCTCTGGGACCTACATTTAGGGAGTGTCAGCTTTTGAGTGTCTTGGGTGCTTTTATTCTTAGTTTTCTCTTTGGTTTTTTTTTTTCCTCATCACTCATCCCACCAACTCTTAAGTAGGTTTTTCCATATACTGTGCACGTGGGGCTTATTTTCCTAGCTGAATACCTCTGGTAAAATAAACACTTTGTTTTGTGTATTCAAAGTGTTACACAAATCCAAGATAAGTTCTTTTTTTTAAAATTATTTTACCTGGAGAAGGTCGTGTCTCTCCAGTAGGTTGGTGGCAACAGGGATTTCTGCCTTGAGCTTCATACTCATTCCCTCAAAACATGTACATTTTAAAATCTGTTATTTTTAAAAATTATTTCCAGTGGGATTGAGGGGAGGAAAAGGATTTTGTGTAAGTTTTATTTTTGTTATTTCCGTAGGTGCTGGAGAGAACCTGGAGAACACAATGGCAGCCTTTCACCAGTGAGTACAAAAGGATGAGGATGCCTAAATTAGGGTGTTCTCAGTGTCTTTAGTGAGTGAAGCAATCGAGGGAGGTGGGACTTCATCAGTTCTTTGGGGTTACAGTGTCCTATTTCTGAAAGTCAGCTCTCCTCTGGATGACTCCTGTGGATTGCCAAACATCCACTCCAGTTTCACCAGGAGGAGTTGGGATACCACAAATTATGGTCTGGCCACAGTAACAAATGGAAACAAACCCCTGAGGCACGATCTGTGCTAGCCAATAAACCAGCAAACAATACTGTGCTTAATGGTGATTACTTCTATTAATTTATTTATCATTATAAAGCTGAAAATGCTGCTGTTTGTTTTTTTTTCCTGCACACACACACGCTCTGCAGTCACGCAATGTGTGAAAGCCTCTTACCCAGGGGTTTAAAATGGGGTTGGGACCAGAAAGCCTTTTAAGCCTCCAGCCTTTAAGTAGTGAATTTTAACAAGGTTCTCAAAGGCATTTGAAAAAAGAAGCATATCTAAAACTCCAGCTGCTGCTGAGAAGGGGCCACATTATGTGGGGCTCCTCTTTGTTTTGTTTGGGGTTTTTCTAATTTGCTTTGTGCTGAGGAGCTTCATCAGTTTGCTGTTTCCCTGCAGCCTGAGGGGTGCCAGCTTTCCCAACCAAAGAAAAGAAAGTACTGCACTATTTTCTATCTCCATGGAAGCTCAGCGTAGTTTTGTGTGGCTTTTTAGGGTTTTTTTTTCTCTGCTGGCCTGCTTTTTCTCAAGGCAGTGGAAACTCTTCTGGCTCCTTCTGGGAAAGGGTAAAGGCTTTGTCTTTCACATTTGCCCATTCCCATCTCCACGAGTGAGGTAGCAAAAGGAACAGGGTAGAAGATCACTGATCTAGATGGTGAAAAATTATCAGGATTGGCTCAAACAGCTGATAGGAGCTGATCAATTTATAATCTGTCAGATTCAGTGTGAAGCCAAACAGGGTGTGTCTGCAGGAGCTGTTCCTGCAGGTTTGCACAAGCAGGAATGTTTGGCTGGTGCTGGAGTTGAATCCAGAAGAGAATTTGTGTATGGGGGCAGGAGGCCTTTATTGGCAATTTCAGTTTCTGTGCTGCTTAATTTACAAATATTCTGGAAGGAAATTCTAAGCTTTTTGTACCACAGACAATATTTTGGTTTGTTTTCTTTAATTAGGTAAAATGCATAATAAATGAGGGGGGGGCCCCTGTAATCTTGTTTTACCACATTTAAATGCTTCTGTGGTGGTTTTAGATTATAAAGTAACAGCTTTTAAGCAAGAGCACTCTCATCCTAATTTGCAAATGTGAGCCTGCCTCACAGCTTGAGTTCTGGAGCAGTTGGATCTGAATCCACAATGATGTTCTGAATCTGGAGCTTTCTCTGGAGCAGTGTGAATTTGACAGGACAAACTGGTTTCCAGCTGGGAAAGCTCAGCACTTGAGGAAGCTTATTTAGCACTGAGCTGCTCATAAGGGCCTGGCAGAGCCTCAGATTTGTTAACAAGGAAAGTTGTTGTTCTCCCCTTTCCAGGCAGCGTCAGCCCTGACTTTCTTAAGCAAAAAAAATATTGCTAATAAAATCTGCTGGTGAAATGATAAAACGTGGTATTACAGGGGAACATCTATGCATTTGGCAAATCTCCTGTGGCAGATTTGGAGATGCTTTCCCTCAGGAGGGAAAAAAAATCACCCAGTACAGCCTGTGATTCTCCATATGTAACAGGATTTTGTTCCTCTCCTAATTCTTAATTAGCAGCACTGGAAAACAGTTCACAAATTGGCTTTAATTTGACAACCCTCCTTGATCATTATCCCAGCTGGACCAGAAATTGTGTTAAACACTTTGGGGAGTGTGTTCTGATTATTTTTTTTTTTTGGTTTGTCACTGCATTTGTGGATGTTCATGGCCTGTGTTCAGCAGCCAATAAAGCCCATAAGGACAAGGCTGTTACTGAATTTACAGAGCTTTGAGTCTCAGGTAGGCACAGCTCACAGCTGGTGTAGGTTTGCTCAGAGGTGGATAAAAAGGTTTTGAAGGAAGAGTTCAGACTTTTATCTGTCTGCTGGAATGGCACCTCTTTTCTAGTTAAATGAGCAATTCACTGTTCGTTGCAGCAAAGCTTTTTTTTTGTTCTGGTGGCAGGTTTCTTGTAGTTATTTTTCATCAATATCATTATTACTTTCTGCTTTCTTTACTCCTCCTATGAGCTAAACTCCTATGGAATGGATTTGGGATCGGATTAGAGCTTTTCAAAGCAGTGGGTTGGAACAAGAATAGCTATTTTGCTTTGAAAAATATGTCTGGATGCTTAGTGGTTTATTTCCTTTTTAGTTTAAATTAAAACTTATTCATTAAAATAATAGTTTAAGGTTGTTTTGCTACTCCAAAAAAAAGCCAAAAGCCTGAAAGTCCCACTGTCATTTCCTGATTAATGTAAATAAAAAAAGCAGCTTTCACACCCCTGACATTTGTCGTTTCTTGCCATAAATTCAATTACTTTTTTCAAAACCTTACTTTGTCCAGTGGGCAGATGTGCTGCTGCTAACAAACACCCCACTCCAAATGCTGAACCAATCCTTTAGGAGCAGGTTTCTCAATCCTGGGGTGGCAGGCTGCAATCCATAGGTTTGCTTCCTGATTCCCATGGGAGACGGAGCCAAAAATCTCATCTCTGCTTCATGTGATGCTGTTTATTCTTGCATCAGCTTCCCACTGCAGCAGGGTTGTTTGCTCCTTGCTCTGCAGCAGGGTTGTGAGGGTTCCTTGCACCATAAAGCATCCAAAGTACTTCCAGTGGGATTAGTTTGTGGAATGTGTTGGGTTTGGAGCTGCACAGAGAACTCGAGTGGTTCAAGGCAGACTTTCCTTGCAGCGCAGTTAATTTGGGGACAGACATGCTGGAGCTGGATTGTCACCTGACAAAAGATGAGCAAGTGGTTGTGTCCCACGATGAGAACCTGAAGAGATCAACAGGAGTCGATGTCAACATATCTGACCTCAAATACTCGGTGAGTTGAAGAGAAAATGGGCTGGGGGCTGTTGAAAAATGCATTTGTGGGGTGGGCAGGGGGCTGTGTGCATGTCTGTGTGTGCCTGGTGCCCAAAACCAAAGGGGAGGATTCATCTTCATCAAAAAACCAAACAAACCACCCCCAAAGCTCACTAAACTCCCTGTGCAGTCAGAGGATCAAACCTGGCACGTTCCAGAGGGGGATTTACTCCTCCAGTATCAGGCTCTGGAGCTGAGATGTTTTGCCACACCGATGACAGAGGTAGATTAATCAACAAGCTCTTCCTGGTGGGACCAGCTTTTTAGTGGGGAAACTGGGAGGTGATTCCCCTCTGCCTTGACACTGGAATTTTCAGAGTTCTCTGACAGGCATCTGGGAATGTTTTGCCTTATTCAGCTACAGGTGACACAAATCTAACAATGCCAAATAGTTCAATCAATACTGAAAGTGGTGCTACTAAATCACTTTTGTGGGTGAAAAGATTTTAAAGATAAGTGGCTTATGGATGATGATTTTTTTTTGGTCTTTTTGGAGGAGGGTCATGATTATATCCCTGCATTTGAATTAATGTTCCATTTCTCTTTGTTTTTAAGGAGCTTCCACCCTATCTCTGCAAGTTGGATGTCACATTTCAGAAAGGTGAGATGTTTGTCTCTTGCTGTTTCCTCCTTTGGCAAAGGGAGTAGAAAAGTGCATTTGCCTCTCTCCATATCATGATAAAAGAAGTTTCAAAAGAAAAATATAACCCTGGCTGTAGAAACCAGTACAGTAGTTACTGTAAGTGTGACTTAGAGTTCAGAAGGAAATTTTGTTCTTGTTTGGTTTTTTTTCCATATTAATCTTGTTGCATTTGGTGTGGGGTAACTGAGCCTGTGTTTGCTATTTCAGGATTTTAACGTTGCCTGCACTCCTACTGTTGCTAAATAATGAGTGAATTTCATGAAGTTAAAACCTGCATGTGCAACATGCTCAGGGCATTTTCGTAATGGAAATGAGCTTGTCATAGTTAATTACGGCTGAATGAAGTAATTTTTTGTTTAAAATCGTGATTATCCTTGGAACTTTATACTTTTTATAAAGTTTTAAGGCAACGAGTGCTCCGACATTTCCGCTTTTGTCCGTGGTTTGTTAAAAGTGGCCACAGCAGTGACAAGTTTCTTGTTCCCCCAGAATGTCAGTGTGAGGGGAAGGACAATCGTATCCCACTCCTGCAAGAGGTGTTTGAGGCATTTCCAGAAACTCCTGTCAACATTGACATCAAAATGAACAACAACGTGTTGATCAGAAAGGTACGTGAGAATCTCTGCTGGACTGAGAGCGAGGGCAATGGAATGATGCTGATATTCCCAAAGTTTTTTGGAGTTGTGGCACTCTGTGATACCGAGATCTGTGTTCTTGGACTGCTTCACCCTTCACGTGTTGGGTCTTGCTCTGTGTGTGAGGTAATGCAGGAGACAGAGAAGGGATCTTGTGCAAGATACTCAGTAAAAGCTCTTTAGGACCCTTCATCTGGGTGAGAAACTGCTCCAGCACTGCTGGAGATGTGTTTGGTTTGTGCTTCATGGGAAGGGTCTCTTTATGGGCTGTTGCTCCTCAAAGCAGCATAAAAACATGATGTTACTGTGTAGATGTGCTCAACACAGGGGAAAATCTGCTTTCCAGCAAATACTCTTTTGTCATTTAGGTTTCTTGAATTCTTTAGGGTTTTTTGTAGGTATAATCCATTATCCTGAACACCTGCTTATTTCCCATCAAAGCATCACAACCTACCTTATGATGGGAGAGAGCAGAGAAGTCTTTCCTCTAATGATTTCCAAAGTAAGCAGAGTTTCAGTTAAACAATGCTGCACCCAATTTCCAGTGACTCCATGTGAGAGTTGTGCTTTCTGTGCTGCAGGTCTCAGAGCTGGTGAGTCAGTACAAGAGAGAGCATCTGACCGTGTGGGGGAATGTCAATTATGAGATTGTATCCAAGTGCTTCAAGGAGGTAAGGCCGAGTCCAGCTAAGCTTTGTTACTGTGTGCTGACAAAACCTGCAGAGAAGCACCCCTGCAAATCAAGATTTAACCAGCTAGGCCAGGCTCCTACTTGTGGTGAGAAATTCTGTGCTCAGATTGTATTCTGCTTGCTGTACTGCTAAAATAAGACAAGCACAGTTAACACCCCACTACCCTGCCATAAAATACTTGAGGAATTAAGCTTAGTCATGCTTTATTCTTGTTTTATGAAATATAGGGCGTTGCAATTTTAGGCCAGAGCCTGTTTTGCACATCATTCATCTGATAAAAAGCAATTTTTCCAAAGATTGCTTATTGTCTGTTTCTTTGCATGAAAATAATGGATGTGGCCACTAGTGGACACAGTTGCATCAGCATTAAGCTGTTGTTTCACAGCTTTAATTCTCCTCCTTTTTTTGTGCTGAGGAATTTTACAATTCAGAATTAAATGAAAACTCTGCTTAGTCCAAGGGAGTTATGCACCTGAGTGAAATTCATTTTGTTGGTAGTTCAGTCTCGTTGATTATTTCAATTTATCTGTGCAGGACAGCACCCCATTTCCTACCTGAACAGCAGTTAGATTTATTCATATAAGGCAGCTTAATCTTAGGTTGAACTTTAGACATGCATTGATGAGTAAATTTAATTGCAACAGACTCAAAATCTACCAAGATAACTGAGAATCTCTTTTCCTGCAGAACTCTGACATTCCCATCATCTTCTGTGCCCAACGTGTCCTCCTGCTTCTTGGCCTGTTCTACACTGGTCTGCTGCCATTCATTCCCTTCAAGGAGGAATTCTTTGAGATTCCCATGCCTTCCATCATCCTCAAGTGAGTTACAGCCCATCAGTGGGTGCTGCACTGGCATCAGTGTAAAGCAGGTGAACTGTGATGCCTCCCTGAGCACTGGTTTTGTTGGTGTCCTTGGGCTGAGGTTACTTTTCTGTTGGTTTAGGCCCTTTTGGATATTCCTGAGAGAATTCTGTGCACAGTAATGCACAGCAGTTCTGTACTTACAACTAATTCTTGCTCTTTTCTCCTCTTTTCTCGAGAACAAATTAGTCTGATTAGGGCCAGGAGACAAGTCAGCAATAGGGTGGATATGAGATTTCACAATCTTTCTCATACTTCACTCAAAATGCTGCAGAATTCCCATCTCTGCTGCTTCTCTTAAATGTAGCTCATTTCTCTTGTATAACCCAGTTCTAAGTCACTGTCTTGAGCAGTGAAATTACTGCTCTAATTTGAGCAAGATTAATTCTTTATGTTCCCTTTGCAGGAACATCTCGACTAAGATTTTAATCTGTGCTCTGGTAATTTTTGGTTTCTTCTTCCTCAACAGGCTGAAAGAACCAGAGAAGATGTCAAGAAGCCAGAAATTTATTATCTGGCTGGCTGACACGTAAGATTTTCATCTGATTAAATTTTTATTTATATTTTGCCTTTATATTAACAGTTGACTCAAGCAACTAAGATTAGCTACTGCTATATCTGTGCATCATATTTTTTCAGTTTCTTCCAGCTTTTTGTCAGTGCAGGATAAATCACATTCAAATCTTACGTAGGTGTGCTTTATGCTTTTTATTTTCCATACACTGAAGCATCCTAAGGTGCAGTAACAGTGGGAATTATTCCAATTGTGTGTGTCAAGCTTCTGTCCTTAAGTGTGCTCAGCTAATGAACATGCAGTCAGATGCAGAATGCAGATTTCTTGGATGTGACTGTTTCATAATGTTGTCAGAGGAGAGGCACTGTTTGCCTTACGAGGAACACTTTGCATTTTAAGAATATCTGTGCTTCAGAGGGAATTTAGTCATGGGTTTTCAGTGACTGCAGCATCTCCTGGCTCTTGCTCCTGTCTCTGTTTAATTTCTCCAGTGGCCAGGAGATTTTGGTGTCTCTTGGTGGGAAGAAAGCAGAGTGGTTGGCTCCTCAGACATGGTACAAGGTCCCTTTCGGATGAAGGATTTAGCTGCTGGATTTGACCTTCAGCAAAGCTGATACTTGAATTGCTTAAACTGGGAGTTTTCTAGAATTAGCTTTCTCTTGTGGAAAACATTGACTCTACACACTGTGTGGGAACTTCATTGCAGGACATCAACAGGCACTGAAAATTCCACATGTACTTGAAGTTGTTAATTAATCTCCCTCTCCTTCCCCAGGCTGCTGATGAGGAAGGCACTGTTTGACCACCTCACGGCTCGGGGCATCCAGGTACAGTGGGGCAAAGCTGAAGTGAGAATTCAAACCAGAAAGACACAGCCTTAAAAGGGGTTCCTGTTCCCCCCAGCATGTTCTTTGTGTTTCTGGGACCACAAGTTGCTGTTTAGCTCCTGAGCAAAAGCTGCTGCTGTTATATTTGCAGTGCTCTGGTTGCAAAGGAAGAGTTGTACACTTGGAAAAAGATTTTTTCATTTAAATCCCTTTAAGTTTAGGGATTTTTTTTTTTTCCCCCACTTCAAACTTAAGCCTATAAAATATGCAAGACTGGTTATCTGTTGTGGGGCTTTCCCAAAATAACATTTTGACTTTTAGAAGGGTCTGAAGTCTCAGGTAGTGGAGTTGGAGTCAGCACTAAAAAGTGTCCCTTTTGGAAGGTGAGGAGAAGAAGTTGGGTATGTTTGTGTGCAGCATCACAGTGTTAACTATTTCTCATTTTAAATATGCAGCAACATCTCCCTCAGATAAAACAATTTAGGTCAAAAGTCACCTTTTTAAAAAAGTGATTTCCTGTAATAACTTGGTTCTTCTATCCCATTTCATAGGTGTACATTTGGGTCCTGAATGAAGAACAAGAATACAAGAGAGCATTTGATCTTGGAGCTACTGGAGTGATGACAGACTATCCAACAAAACTGAAGGAGTTCTTACATAATTATCCAGCATAGAGGAAGAAAACTGAGAAAGTCCTTCCAGAACAGATTGTGAGCCAAGGATTTTCCTCATTTAAAAAAAAAAAAATAATAATTGGGGGCAGCATGCACAGATCATTTTTGTTGGAAAGATGTAATTGATGATCTGTTACCTTGTTGTCAAGTCGCTACCTAATGTAAAGGTCGTCTATTTATTTTAAAAACTTTAATTACATAGTTTACATTTGTAAATAGCTCATTTAGCAACAGCACACTTCAAAATGGTGATGATTAGGAAGAAAGTTGCCCGATACGGTACCTGTAGATAATAAGCATTATCTTACCTGTCACAAGTGTTCCTAAGCAGCTGTCAAGACATGTCAGTTATTCCAGTTATATTCTAGTGAGCAGAAACTGAAGAATTTCTGAAAGTGTAGCCTGTGTGTTTGCATTTCTTGTGTTGCTTTTAGATTTCAGATAACTTCTAGAGAAAAAAAAAACAGGCACAGGAGAAATAGCAAAGCAGACCCTGTGGCTGGCCAGGGTAGTGATGGGTGCTCAGTGAAGGTGGTCACTTTTTAGGCAAAATTAACTCAGTATCAATTGACTCCAGTATTCTCACTGACAAGAATGTTGAATTTGAGTTGGAACTGGTTTTAGACCCTTCCTGAGGTGATGGCAACACTGTGACTTGTTGGTCCAGGTCTAAATGCAGGATTTAAATCAGGATCTGGGTTTGACACCGAGTTCCACTGCAGGATCCAGGCTTGCCCCTGGCTCTGGCCTGCCTGTCAGGCCACCTTGGCGTGGCAGTAGCTGGATTTCCAGGATGGAAAATTGCACTTATTACAGACTACACTCAGTTTGAAATAGCCTTTTCACGATGTCCTAAAAGTCTTTTGCACATTTGTGGTTCTTGATGAACGGGAAGTTGTTTTTAGGTTGAGGGACCAAAGAAGACTTAAGTTTGGTCAGGAGTTGTAGGGACAAATGAAAATGTTCCTCTTAAATGAATTCACCCAAAGCAGATTTATATGTATATTTATAAAGGGAGGAAGTGTCAATCTAGAATGTGTGTAGACTTTAGTCTTTTCTCTCCACAAAAGTACATTCAATATCCATTAAATTTATGTGCATGGACATGGAAACAACTGGCAAAAGCCAGGAAACCCCAGGTGTGATGGAATGGGGTTAGGCAGGAAGGTATTTCTGAGAGCTTCCCGTGCTGTCCTGTCCTGGTGAGCAGGAGTTATCCATGTGTCAGACAGCTTGGAGCCTGCAGTGCCCGTGTGCCTTGGTGTGCTCGTGTCGTGGCTGGGGGTTCAGGAGGAGTTTGATTGCTGTGGCTTAATTACACCCAATGTATAGAGCTCAGTCACTGAATCATCAGATGCTCTCTCTAAATAAGAGTTTTGTTCTGTTTCTCAAAGGAACTTCATGTGAAAATGATAGATCTTAATAATAAACACAGTAGCCAGATGTGTATTTACTGCGAGGTGCACCCACTGTGCTAAAAACTGACTTTTAAGTCTTTTTTTTTCCCCCTCGGTAGCTCAGATCTGGGAGGGTTCTTGTTTCACCCTCCTGGCTGCTGTGCCATATTTATAATTGTGGAGCATCTCTGCTGTTCCACTGCCTGTCAGGAGGCTGTGAAAATGCCAAATCCATCTGCATGGAGAGCGTTTGTTTCTGCACCACAGTTCCTTCCTGGGGAACATGTCTGGGTGAAGTGGAAAAAAACCACTGCGTTTAGGATTCAAGGGGAACGTGTGGTGATGGGGGCAAATGAGTTAATGTTGTCCTTTTGAATATCTGCCTGGTGAAGATGACTGCAGATTCAATTTCCTCCTAATTTAATCAGCCTTGTTGCTTATTGAATGGAAGAGAGGAAAATGTAACTTCCTAACTGTTCACGGGGGAAAAGGGATGAAATTATTTATTGGGTACTAAGCTTTCTGTTTCCCTTTCAGACCAGTTCTGTCTGGTCACATAAGTGCTGATAATCAGTCAAGTCACAGCTCTGCCTGCTTTTTAGAAGTCACAGAGTAGTTATAGAAGATGATCCACATGCAGCTCTCAGTAAGTAAATTAAAAAATTCCACCTTTCTGTCCTAATCCTGAGTTATTACCAGTTTGGAGCTCCAGATAGGTTTTTATGCAATGTGGGTTTTTTAAACTCAATTTTACTGCTATTGAATTTCCAACACATGCACCAAGATTAAGATGCAAATACAATTCTGGTTTTAGAGAATACCATCAAACAGCTCTTACACATTAAAACTTTTTTGTTTAGGTTAGCTAAACAAAACTTGTTTTGTTTTGTTAGGAAGAGCTAAGTTTTAAAATACCAGTTTTTGACTTACTTTGTCTCACCACTCAATAAACAAACAGTTTTCCATTATTCTATATTGAATGACAAAACACAGGTACTGAAATGACAGTGTCTTGTATTTAATTTTAATATTTTTATTCTCTCTCTAGTAGTAGAGATGGGAATTTCTGCCTTCTAAGATTCTCAACACATTTTTCAACCACATTTTTGTCAGACCCCACCATTGTTCTTCCATCTGATGTAGCTTCTGACTGTGCTGTTTATACATTGACCTCTCTTGGATAAATCTGCAGCTCAGCATCTGAAATTTGATTGGGAGGGAAAGGGGTCCAGTGCTGGAAAAGCTGCTGGATTTATTCATTCACCTGTTTGGGCTTTAGTACGAGAGCTCAGGTTTGATCTCTAGAGACAGATAATGTTCCACGGATGAATCCCAGCACCAATGCACAGGGCTTAGGCCATGATAACTGTTTGTAACAAAATAACATGGAATTGGGGGAACTGTAGAACATTTGTTGTATCAAATCCTTGTTTTGAATATTCCAGAATTCGCTGTGTGATTTTTAAACCACTTGTACAGAAAAGCTTTTGTTGAGAACTTGCACAACTGTCCAGGAGGATGTTCAGTTAATCTCTCTCTCTCTGAGGACAGATTCTTTTCAGGTACTTTTAACTCTAAATATTGTTTTAACACTGTGTTCTCAACCCTGTTGCAAACTATTTTATGTATGAAGGATGATGCATGTATTTCATGCACTTTTAATTTGCAGAAAGTCTCGTGGACCTCTCTAGCTCCAAAGCTATGAAGTGATTTTTCTTTTCATGTGAAGAAAGATTTGATGCTTTTGAAACGTGGCACATTAAAACATCTTTGCTCATAAAAGATCTAAAACTGAATGCTCGTTAGTTGTGACTTCTTTCCCTAAAAACCTAATTTCTGAGAGTGATTTTGTATTTACAGTGCAGTTGGTTTGAGTTTGTGTTCACAGGAATCCCACTTGCAGCAAGTTCCTGTCCTTTCAGATGATCAGCAGGATAACATTTCCTCTAGTCCTGGAGGTAAACTTCCAGCTTTCCTACTGGATTGCCATTAAATTACATTAAATATTAGGTTTTAAGGTCAAGTGTAATTTTAAAGCCTTGAGGGTTCATATTTAGGTAAGAGAGGTGAAGTGGGGGTTTGTGTGTTACAATATTTAGTAACTTTGAGAGGATTTTGCCAGTGTGATGAGAGGATTCTCCAGATGCCTCTGGATGCTGTTTGATTTCTTACAACACATCCTCAATGTTTGGTAAACCAGAAGAGGGAATTGGGGAGCACTAAAGAGTCTTTTAACATGGAAAGTATTTACCTGTGCTTACTTCAGGTGATGTAACCTGTCATAAATCTGCAGCTCAAACAGAATATTCAGAACAACTTCACCATTCCCAGCACTTTATCCAAAGCAAGAAGGCTCGAGGCGCCGATTAGTTGAAGGAATTTTTTAGGATATACTTTATTTACATTGATTTGCCCCTGGAATTCCCGGTGCCCGTGGAGAAGGGGATGAATTTTGGTAGGAAAGCTGAAAAAAAATCTGCGCGTCCGGTCCCTGCTCGCTCCTGCCGCGGGAGGCCGCCACAGCCCGCGCATTCCCGATGGATTCCCGTAGGGATCCGTCATCCACACCGCGATTCCCAGAGCCAGGCGGGACGGGGAACCCGCAGTGCAGAGCTGCGTTTAAAAGAAATGCTCCTTCGGCCCCGGGTTCTGAGTTTTGCCATCGGTTTATTAAGCTGGATTTATGGGAGTTCCTAATTCTAAAATCTGGAATATCGCTATGGAAAGGAAAAAGAGGGATCAGCTGGAGGTGTTGAGTTTTCCAGCTGCACAGTCATGGCTTGGTGATTTTTGGGGCAGGATGAAGCGCTGGGAGATGCTGGCTGGTTTCTTGTTGGACCAAAAATAGCGATGCTGCAAATTGGGGGGGAAAAAACCTGCTTCTGTTAATGATGGAAACACCTGGAGGATGCTTCCCTGGAGGATGCTTCCTCGGGTCTCTCAAAAATTTAAAGTATTCCCATTTTACAAATAAAGAAAAAGGGCAATAGCAAGGGAGGGGTCTTGATTACAAGGCCATTTAACACCTGCTGCAGATAAAATTCGGGAATGCCAAGGAATTGAGATTTTTATCAGATTTAAACGGGCTTAATTCCCAGGCTGTGTTGAGGCAACACCTCGGTGGGTGATCTGGTATTTTCTCCCCTCTCAGTTATTGCCATGGCAAAAGTTTTCCCCCAGGCAGTGATGCTCGATCAGTTGGGCTTTTCTTGTTTAAATGATAATTAAGGTTTCAACTGATGTCAGACTGAGCAGGGGAAAAACAGTAGCTGTGCTGCTCAGGCTCCAAAAAATGAGTGTTTGCAAACAGTGGAATTAAAAATCCTGTTTAGCTGTTCAGTTGAAAGCTAAGTTGTCAAATATTGTAGAGCCAAAATTCAGATTTTTTTAAAAAAAATCCATAGATTTCCTCAAAGCTCAGCCCAGTAAAAGTTTTCATGGTGCTGCTCAGGCTCTGCTTGCAAAGTTTGCAACCAAACTCTGTAACCCAGAATCAAATGTGAAAATGGAACTTGAAGCTTTAATGAGTAGCATTAAACCCAACCAGCATTTTATTTTGCAGAAGTGAGTGAAATGCTGCTGATAAAACACTGTTATCCCTAAAAACCTTCCAATTTTTTGTAAATCATAGGGGTTAGAACATAAAGAAGAAATTTGGGCTTTTTTTTGGTGGTATTTTACTACAACTTCAAAGCTGTGTGAGCCCCCAGCTTTCCATGGTGATGCTGAAGTTAAAGCAATATAATTCCAATTAATCACCACCCTAAACCAACCTCATTGCAATAGAAACCCTTGTATATATATATAAATAATCTTGATGTTCACCTTGTAAATACTAATGTCATTTTATTAACAAACTTGAAAATTCTGCTGCACAGGTGGGGGGAGAAAAAAAAATAATTTCACTGCTGTGCCAGCAGCCTCTTGATGATGTAAATTTGTTTTGCTGATGGTTTCTTGTGGTTTCTGGGTGATTTAAAGTTCAAGTAAGTTCTGTCACCACTTCCTGCTGATAACCTTGTCTAGATCTGTTAAACACGGAGCTTTTAGCGCTGGGGGAGAGGGGCTGGAAATCTGCTGTTTGCTCTTTGCTGCTGGCTGGGGAAGGGAGGAGGTTTATCTAAGAAAAGAAGAAGCTTAAAGTAAGCCTTCAAAAGCAGGCTCCTCTTGCAGCTGTCTAAAGATAACACAGCAATTTTCCTCTTTATTGGGTGTATTTAATAGCTGCTAACTACCCCTGGTGCTCGAATCTTTGTTGACAGCGTGTTTCAATTGTACCACGAGTGTACAGGAGGGTGAAAAAAAAAAAAAAGTCATTTTAGTATTTTAAATCTGCTCGTGGAATTCCTCAACCAGCTGGCAGCTGGCTCGGTAATGTGATCAGAGGGGTGGGGTTGGCTTGTGTGGAAGGAAAATAATTTATAGCACGAGGTAGAATGTTGTTTTACCCACAAAAAGTGTCCCAGTTAATAGAAATATTGCCTTATTACTCCATACATTTAACATTTGAACCCAGAGCATTGCCCTTGTGGGTTACCAGGAATTACCAATTAAGGAATTCTGCAGTAAAATACCATCAAGAATTTGCTTAAGCGCAGAGAGTGTTAGAACAAGAATAATCTCATAAAGCAAATATATTTCAGCCTCGAAGATGTAGAACTTTAATCCTTGGGTGTGAGAAATGGACAGATAGAAAATATTAATTAAAACCCCCCATCCCTGGAAGTGTCCAAGGCCAGGTTGGAGCGAGCTGGGATCGTGGGAAGTGTCCCTGCCCATGGCAGAGGGGTGGAATGGGATGGGCTTCCACCCCAAACCATTCTGCGAGTATTAAACCTGTACTTTGCACACTGAATTATGGTTATTAGCACTCAAAGGCTGAGCTGGGAATAAAAACGTGCAGTGAGAAGCCTTCAAATTATCTCAGCCTGAGCTGCTGGGTGCTCGTGTCTTAATTACAGAGCTTTGAGGGGATGGCATTTAATTGGGGTTTGCTGTGTGTGTGTGTCTGTGAGCACATCTGCAGCTGTTTGGGTACAAAATTGCCAAGATCTCTGCTGGAAAAATTCATGGCAAGGGCTGGGATGGAGATTTCCAGGAGAAATATGGAATATCCTCATTCGTGCAATTAGCCCCGTGGCGCGTTGGAGAAGCTGCATTAGCACTGGTGGATTTGGGGGGTTAACACTGGTGGATTTTGGGGTTAGCACTGGGGGGTTTGGAGGTTAATATTGATGGATTTTGGGGTCAGTTCTGGTGCATTTTGTGTCTGCGCTCTGCCGCCGCTCCCCCACCCCCGGGGGCAACCCCAGCGCCCACTCCACGCACCAGACACCGCTAATTACCGCCGTTTGTTAACGTGCGCTAATTACCCGCGCGGGGAAAGGCGGAAATAACGCACAGCCACAGGAAAGTGACCACAGCCGCCCCCTTCCCCTGGGCTGTGGCCCTGGAGCCCGGGACCCCCGGGGCTGCGCAGCCCCCCGCGCATCCTGCGCGCGTCCCTCGCGGGCGGGCGCGGCGCCTTTAAGAGGCCGCGCCGTGTTTGTTGTGCGGCCG
>VZTA01001603.1:46112-96341 GCA_013398855.1 Mohoua ochrocephala | reverse complement strand
CCCTCCACCCACCCCGCGGCCGCGCGGATCTGGGGGAGCACCCCCGGGGGGCTCCATCGGGGGCCGGTAGAGGAGGTGGGGGAGCCCCCGGTGCTGGCGGTGGGAGAGCCGGGCTGGGCGAGCGGCGGCCTTTGTGTGCGCGGCCAGGCGAGGGGATGGAGGCCGGGGGGCAACAGGTCCGGCCGGGAGGGGTTCGGTGCCACCGACCCGGGGATCGACAGGGAAACGCCGGGGGAGGAGGAGGAGGAGGAGCAGAGATGGTCTTTCCTCGCCACCCATCTGGCTGTGGCGATGAACGCGCTATAAACCCTGACCCCGCAGGTGGAGCAGGGTGTGCGGGGGGCTCGGGCGGTGACCCCGCGGAGGTGCAGCATCTTCCCCCGGGGCTCCGGAGCAGCAGCTCCGTTTACCAGCAGTGCTGCGAGTTCCCGGAGCCCGGGCCGTGCCCAGCTGTGGCTCTGCTACAGCGCTGAACATCGTGCTCGGGGGGGGGCACAGAGATTGCAGGGCACCCTGAGGATGCCCCTCCCAGGGCACTTCTGGCACACGGAGCACCGAAACCGGGCGCAGGGTAGCTCAGCTGGTCTGTGTTGTTGCTGTCGCCTCTGATAAGGGTGTAGCAGCTTCCTCTTCTGCAGAGCTCCGCCGAGGGCCGGGGCTGAGGGTGAAATGGTAACGGGGTTCTGCATCTCCATAGAAACTTCTGGGTTTGATCCAGAAAAGCCAGAGAAGTTCGAGGTGACAGAAGTAGCCACGGGTCCATAGCTTCGGGTTTTAATGCTGATTTTTGAAGCCAAGCTGATTTGAAATGCTTCTGTTTAAAATGTGATTTTAACGGGGTAGGAAAAAAAAGAAGTGGAACCCTTGCCCCCTTACCCTGCGATTTGCTGGAGCGGCTCTGTCCCCACCATTTTCTGCCTTAGAAAACAGCCCGAGGAAGGCCTGTCAGACCAGTGTTCCTCGCGTGCAGTCGGGCAAGGGCGGGACAGAGCACGGCACCTGCCTTCCTGCCACTGCCTTCCTGCCTCTGCCTTCCTCAGGGCCTGCTCCCTGCTCCAGATAAGGATTTTTCCTTAATGCGTTTACAGTTACTTAAAGCTGGGCAGTGCAGGGAGGCCTGTGCTGAGTGAGAGGGTTGTAAACAAGCAGATACCGGAGGGAGCTTGCCTTGTAATCCGTGAGAGGATTCTGCCTGGAAAAGGATGTGTTTTGTGACTTCATCCTCGCGGAGCACTCCCACTGATTTTGTTCAAGATCTCATCGTGTTGGACCCACGCCTCTGGTTCCTTGTAAACATTGTTTGCTGTGTAACGGCGGTGCTGGAACAGGGAATTGGGATGTTCTCCTTTTCTCCCTGGATCCCTGATTCCTGTTCCCTGCTGAAAGGCCATGTGAAAATGAGGGCTGTGCTTTGAAGCTGGAGTTGGGAATGCTGTAGGGAGGGCAGAGACATTGCTTTCATCTGATGGAGATGTCAAGTGCTTCTCTTTGTTTATTTATTATTTTAGTTTTCTTTGTAGGTGTCTCTTTCCCAGTGCCAGGATTGGAATAACTGGCAAAACTGTGTTGGTCCTTGAGCTCCCTCGTGTCCTCTGGATCCACAGATTCTGAATAAATGATTTCCTCTCCTTGCTGCTTGCTGCATGCAGTTGAGTCAGGGTTGTGTTGAAGAAGACAGCATCCCTACCCTGTAAATCCACATTCCCTCAAAGGCTCCTTGACTCATGGATTGAATACCTGTTGCTGAGAGAGAGAATTTAATTAAGGAACTGGTCACTCTGGTGTAGGTCCTGGCTGGCAGTTTAGAAAGTGGGAGCTCCTTCATCTGGTGTGGTACTACAAATGCATTTCAGGGATTGCAGAGGAGTAAAAAACCATTTATTTCTTGTTCTTGCATCACGGCCTTGCCTTTGCCCGTGTGTGTGTGTAGAAGAAGACACCAATAAAGCCAGGCTTTCATTGGGCTTTGGTCATTAACTGGCAGAGCTTTGTTTGCTTGAGCTTAAACAGAGTCTTCATTAGAGGTCAGCTGTGGAGTGCTGGAGCAGAGGGATCACAGAGCAGAGTCTGGAAAGGGAAAATTGAGAGTTCAGTTCTCTGGGCTGTTTTGAAGCCGATCAGGATGTCCAAGGTGTAGCAGAGTGTATTTATTGCTTGGAAACCAGGATACACAGCTGCCTTTTTCCCCTCCTTGATAGAGACCCGTCAGTTGGTCCTTCAGGATGTTCCCTCTTTTCTGTGCCTGTTTATTTGCAGGTCTTGTCTTTTAGATCTGGTCACAGTAACTAATGGCTAAGGACAGGTTTCCTTTTCCTTCCAGAAGCCAAGGGGAGTCCGTGGAAGAGAGGGACTGTTCTGACTCAAAGATGTTTCATTTCTTTAGAACAGATCTTTAGCTGGTGTCCGTCGGTCATGTGATGCTGGTTGAGAATGTGGATTTCTTACAGTTTGTCTTTTTGGGGGGGATAAAAAGACAGTTTTCCAGGAGTGCTGTGCCCTGGGCCTGAATCACGTTCCCTGTTGCCCCTATTGGTTCCTGGTCTTCATTTCCCTGGAATTTGGGGTCGATTACCTCCGAGTCTGGTTTTTGCCATGTCATTTTGCCTCTTTGTCCCTGTTTGTCAGGGTTTGTGGCTGTCCTGCAGCACATAAGCTGATTGTTCTTGATTCTTCTCCTTCTGTGCAACCCTTTACTGGACAGCCATGTCTTCCAGGCCTGCCTGGGAGTGTTTCCACCCTCTGATGTGGGATGTGTTGGCCATCGGGAGCAGCTCCGTCTCCGGAAGCGTCACTGGACTGGCCAAGCCACTTAAGGCTGCAGGAAATAACATAATTAATGAGACTTAGTTCTCCCACATCTTGTACCTGACAATCTCAAGTCACTTGACAATGCTAATTAAAGCTAATCACGCTCCTCTGTTTTTAGTAAATAGCTATTATCCCTGCTTCACTCTTGCTTTAACAAATGATAGTGCCAGGCACTGTGAGTCACTGGAGGTTATGGGAATGCAACCCGGCGGAGCTGCCTTCCGGTCTCCTCACTGGCATGTCCACCTACAGATTGGTTCTTTTGCACCTGCCCAGGTGTTAAAATGTGAGATGTTTTGCTGACTCACAAAAATACATCACTTTTAGACTCCTGGTTTTTTTTCACTGCCGTCGTGACTTGTACAGAACGAAACTCCCGCAGTCGAGCAAAGGCTACTAAAAGTTCCAAAAGCTGAGGATGCTTTGAATTTGCCCTTCAGAGAACTTTCTGATCTGCTGAGAGGGGAAGGCGGAGTGGTGTCACTTCTCCTGTTTCACATTGGCACCACGAGGGCAAAACGTAGCGTGGTGTGACCTGGGCATTGCACGGCTCAGCCACGGAGCTCCAGAAGAAACTCTGAGGTTTCACTGATGAAATACAGCTGGAGCAAGATGTTACTAAAAACAGACTGTCCAGCATCACAAACAAAAAAAGAGGGGGTTAATTATTAACTGTGGGGAAATAAGAAATCTTCACGAGAGTCCCAGGAACTCCCAGCTCAAACATGCGTCAGTAGGCGCAGAACTGTGCGAGGTGAGTCAGTTCACCTGCCTTGGCAGGCTAGAGAGGATATCCAGGAGGAACTGATGACAAAACCTGGCAAAGTAACAGCTGACTCGACCTTCTTAAACTAGATTCAGTTATAAAGTGTCTGTCATGTGAAGATCCGAGCTCTAAATCCTCACCTGCCTTTGCCCCCTTGACACAGGGCGCTGCTGAAGGAAAGCAAGGAGAGTGGTGGCTGAAGTGCCACAGTTTGTCCCTTGTTAATGCAGGAACTGTTGCATTTAAAGTGTTTCTGGCAGAGATGGGTCAGAATTCATCATCTTATCCTGAGCTTTACTCGGAAAAGAGTCAGATGCACCAGGGTAGAAAATAAAGTTGCTGTCTGTCCTGTGACAGGTGAGCTGCTGGGCAGAGCAAGGGCCAGGTTAAAGATGTTCCTGGGAAGAACCCTGTGAGCAGATGGGTTTTGTGAGCAGGTGAAAATGTAGGGATTTGACAAGGGGTGCTTGTAGTAGTGAGTCATGACAGGCAGCTGTAGCAGACCCTTCTTTAATGTCTTTGAGGATATTGGAATGATCCCTGCAATAGATGAATGTTCTCACCGTGTTCCCTGGCTTTATCAGGGAGAAATGGATGATCCCTCCAGCAGCCCCAGGTAATTGAATCCTGGTCATACCTACGTTTGCCAGAGAGGGAGATAATAAAGTGATCTGAGGAGCGCCACAGAAAATGCAGTGATGTGAGATTTATTTGGACAGCCAGACTGCCTTGCAATTAAAGCAAATCAAGCTGAGAAGTCGGGATGATGAAGAGCGTTTCCATTTTGTCAGTAAATGATCATTTGGATGGGAAGGGCTTTTTCCTTGCTGCCTTTGGTTCAGGTTGGTGCTAGAAGAGCAAGGCAAGGCTCTTGTTTCATTTTGTAGAACGCTGTGTCTGTGTGATACTGGCAGAGTCCTTGATCTGGGGCTCCAAATGTGACCTTCACCTTGAACGTGCGGCTTTGCTCAGCGCGAGGGTGGGTGTGAAACCAGGAGCTGCAGCTCAGCCAGTTCAGCTGCAGGACTCTTACCCCTTCCCCGGGGCTGCTGGAGCTTTGCAAAATGTAAAGGAGGAAATGGAGTCACTTGTGTGTTAAATTAGTCCAGCTTGCAGCTTTTATTTGTGGCACGAGTGGGATTTGCTGGTGGGAGCAGACGGAAGCGCCGCCTGGTTCGGAATCGCGGCGCTTCTCCGGGCGACTTTCCCTGCTGTGTTTGGTACCACTGGAGTGGCCTCTGCTGGAACTGGGCCCCGGATTTGGCTGGAGGGACCCGAAGGTGGGCAGCTCGAAGCTGTAATCTCGCCCTGCTGCTCCTTATCAGCAGCACAGGCTCTTCTGCATTGCAAAGATATCGCTGCCAGGCAACTCGGGAGAGTGGGAAGAGAATTCAGCCAGAGGTGTCAGTCATTCCTTGGAGAGGCTGAATCTTGCAGTCCCTGCTCATGTGGTTTCAGAGACAGGCCTGGAAAAAGTAATAAATTGTAATCTTTCAGTAATACCTTTAAATAAAAAAAGGTTTAAATAGTCCTTCTGTAATAAATTATGAAGCCAGGTGATGTCTGTCCCAGCTTGCCCTGTGCCTTTTTGAGATGAAACTGTAAAGGAAAGGCTTTGATTAAAATATCCAGAATTATTTCCCTTCCCAGCTTCCCAGTGCTGTCTGGTGGTGCTTTGAGTGGTGAGGTGAGACGAGTGAGCAGTGCTGGCACTGAATGGTCCAAGCCCAGCCTTAGGCTGTAAAGAAACTCAGAGAATTCTCATTGTCTCCTGCTCTCTGAAGTCAGGAGACAGAAAGAAGCACCTCTGCACCCTCTTCACTGAGTTATTTTAACCTGTTCTTTCCCTTTCCAGTTGGCTGAGTGCTGTAATTCACACAAGAATTCCTGCTTGGAATGCAGGAGCCTTCTGGAATTGCTTCTTGCATTTGAGAACCTGAAAATGCACCGGTGTGGGTTATGAAAATAAGTGAAACTTTAATTTGATTTAATTTCCAAATTGACAGAACCTAAATCGACTATGTCAAGAACCATTTTTTTAAAAAATATTTTTAATATTACTTTATTTTTAATAACTTTAATGGGGTTTTACTGGATCACAGTGACAAAGCTACACAGACGTAACCAAAATCCTAACCCAAAGTGAGTTTTAAAATCTGCTCTTTGTTCCTTTTAAGTTTCAACTCATTTTCCTGTGCTTTCCAGGTGCCCTTTAGAGGAAGCCTGTCCATCAGAGACATCCAGGGGGGTTTCTTGGTGGTTTTTGACAAGAAGAGTTGTGATAGACACGGAGTGATGGTCTTAAAGAGGGGAAAAACCCCCAAACCCCAGCCTTTCAAAGGTGATTAACAGAATCAGCCTGGCAGTTCTGCCGGGTTTGGTGCTGGGAGCTGTTCAGCAGGATAACGCTGGGGTTTTTCCTGCCGGGCTGGCTGTGGAATGTGGAGCACGGCAGGTGCAGCTGGGTTGGCATCCTGCCCGTCCCGGATTCCCTGTGGCCGGCTGGAGAGTCTGGGATTGCCTCCTGCTGCAGCTCTTCCCGATGCCCTCTAGTGGCTTCCTGGCAGGTGTCTGGGATGCTGTTTGCCATCAGTGGCACCTTCATCCATCCCTCCATCCATCCCTCCATCCATCCATCCCTCCATCCCCTCCATCCCCATTTTTCCCAAAACCATGAAGTGCTTCCTCGCGGTGCAGGAAGAGATGAAGCGACTTGCTAGGAGACACCCAGAGGAGGAAAAGGGGTTAAATATTATTGTTATTTGTGTCGTAATCGTGTCCATGCAGCTGATAAAAGCGCAGAGGGTTCCTGCTGGCTGTTTTCCACAAGTTCTCGTGTTCTTTTCCTACTTCCAGGGTTTGGAGGATGAGCTGAGGGAGTGCAGGTGTTAGAGAAGGACGCTCAGGGATCAGTTGGTGCTGCTGAGCTCTTTGCAGTGTCACCTTAGGCAGGGTTTGAAATTGGTGCATGTCAGAAACTCGATGCTGAAGGAGTGAAGCACATTGTGTTCACCCATCTGCTATTTCAGCTCCTTTCTTGGCTTTCCCTTGTGTTCCCTGTTTAAATTCGGGATGCTCATCCTTCCTCCCAGACCTTCCACAAGGTACATCCCACCCTCCCACCTTCAGACGATCTGGTTCATCTTTCCCAGAGCTGGTGCAGTCCTGAGGATCTCCAGAACTGCCCCAGAACAGCATTTTTTTGTCACCATCAGAGTATAAAATGCTCCTTTAGCAGTGCCAGGTGTCTCTGAGGGTCCAACACTTGACACTCTGATAACTTCTATTCCATAAGGAAGCAAAACTGGGCATTAAATCCAGGCTCCAGTTAGAGACCGGCCTTCCTTCTTCAAGCTGCAGTAAGGAATATTAAGGCAGTTTTTGTCAAGAAAACCCTGGTAAGTGCCTGTACTTACCTCGAGAATTGTCTTAGAATCCTGCTCAGAGCCTGGGGCAAGCCAGGCTGCCACAGCTTAGACACAGAAAACTCTCCCAAACCCAATTCCTCTCGTGCTTTCCTCGCACTGGGAATCAGCACATCTCAAACTCTTTCTATATTAATGAGAAGGAAAAGGAAAGAAAGGTTGGGTTTCCAAATAGCTGGATTATTTCAGAGCTGCAGCAAACAGCTTTCTGTAGCATTTGCTATAATCTAATAAGTGTTTCACAGGCTGAAGTTTATCTTTAAAATGGAATAATCCCTCAAACAAACGCTCAGACCCAACAAACCTGTTGTTTGTCCTGCCACGGTGAACATTTGCATCTGAGCTGCATTGCAAATGGATTTCATTCAAAATTAGACTTTGTATGATGGTTTTGTTCTTTGGCATATGGACTTGTGCACGCAGTGGCCTTGTCTGGCAAGTGCTTGGCACAGACTTCCTCCCTTTTTTTGTGTGTGTTTCCTGAATTGCTGACAGCTTCGTGGGGAAAGTGGGTGTTGGACACCCACAGGTGGAGCGTGGATTCTGAACCAAAAATTGTCCAAATGGCAAAATGTGTGTCGTGATTTTTCCATCAGGAAGCTGCTATCTGCTCAGAACTCAGCAGGATTAGGCAGGACAGCCCAACACACCCAGTGCAGAACATTCAGCTGATTCTCTCACTGATAACCCACAATAAATGATGTTGAAAGCTTTTTCTTTAGAATTCCTTCCTTTTGTCTAAACCAGCTTTCCGACTTGTTGTGAATTAATTTCTCTTCCATTGAATTGAGCGAGCCCATCCCAGAGATAAATTTCTCTTGAATGAGAAAAGAAGAATAATGGATGATGTTGCTGGTGACAGATACTCATCTCCCTGACAGTACTGGGCATGGTGATAAAGTGAACAAACCTTCTTTTGTTCTGTTTTAAAGTGAGTGGAATGACTCCACTGATGCCCACTGCCTGCGATGCTGATGAACGTGAACTCATCATTCTGAACTTACCAGAGGCACATCCCAAATTTATCCTCATGCCTTTGTTCTGCAGCAGAACAAATGCACTGTTAGCTGGTAATTGTCTCTTAATTCAAATGTAGTTGTCATTAGGACATGAAAAATCCAAGGGGTTGGGTTTTGCCTTGCTGGGAGCCACTTGAATACATTTCAAAATGATATTTGAGACAGAAGTTGGTCCTTACAAGCTGCTGGCTGTGTTTGTGGGATGTCAGAATGCATTTCCTATAGGTTTTCCCTCCTCTCCCAGACTTTGATGAGGACAGAGCTCTTGGTAGACAATGCACATGTGATCAGACCGTGTGAAAGCGGTGTCTTGATAAATTATAGCTGCCGTAGCTGAGCTTATCTGAAGTTTTTATTCAAGGCATTTTCTTAACAAGGCTTCCCACCAAGATCTTGGCTCACAAATCTTTATTCTCTGCCCTGCCTGAAGCAGGGAGATGGAGTTTGCCTTCTCAGCACAGCCCTGAGAACAGGAATGGCAGTTCCTCTGCTATCATCTCGCCTGAATATTTTCTTTTTTGGTCTGCTTTTAAAAGGTCAAATGTTTTTTGCTGACGTTCAGTGTGTTATGAGGTCAAATAAATGAATGCTCATGAAATGCTTTTGCAGAAAGCTGCGTGCAGCAGATAATTCCTGTGTGTGTTCACTGCTCTATCAGATAAATGCAGCTGTAGTATTTCCTGCTTTATTCATTGTTCTGGAGCATTGATGCTTAGCAGGCCTGGACAGAGGGGTCAGCAAACAGCAAATTAAGGGATTGCTGTGATATTCTTCTGGTTGGGGTTTATCTCTCCACCAGGCTCTGGGGGTGCCTGTGGATTACCTATTCCAGCTGATCAGGAAAGGAAAGTTTGGCATGAGAGGGTGGAAGTGGTAAAAGTGGCCATTGATCATTTTACTGATCCGTGCTGAAGTGAAGGAGAGAGGGGATTGCACCATTTCATTACAAATCAGTCAAGTTGAAGCTTTAGACACAGTCTGGATTCTCAATCAGGAATCAGGTGATTGCCAGTCCTCCCTCGTGCTTTTCTCCAGGTGCTCTGCCCAAGGGAATCTGTCTCCAGAGAGGGCTCGGTGCCTTGGGACCCAGTTGCATTTGGCCCCAGGAAGGGCACGTTTGGTCTCCTGCTTCCCTGTGAGCACTTGGATGCTCACAGATTCCAGGTTCTGGGATCCCTCAGGGCTGGGATCAAACACATCAGCTGCTCAATCAGGGCCTTGGAATTTGGGGATGGTTTTGTATCAGCCGAAAATGAGGATTCTGCTTTGGTTTACATCTGGTTTCTGCCCTGTTGCAAATTTAGGGTGCAGTCCTTGAGTGCTTCTCACCTTGGATGGCAAAACAATGCTGACTAATGCAGAACTCAGTTCTGACAAAGTTCTGGTGCACAGAGAACTGGGGCAGGATACAGGTGAAGACTGATTTGTCTTCCTTCTCTGATGAGTGTGAAAAGCAAATCTTGCTGAAATCCCGAGCTGCAGCTGTGGAGCAAACAGTGCCCACTCCTTAGCATCTGGCCAGTTAAATTCCTGGCAAGACCCCCTTTGGACTGGACAAGAGAGGGATGAGTTCCTAACAAGCTGGGAAATGAACCCTTCTGTGTCAGGACGGGTGCTGCTTAGCTGTGGCTGTAACTTGAATTGGAAAAGGTTAATCTGATTAGTTGGTGTTTGCAAAAAGCTTTAGGAATGAGCACTGCTGTGGAAGTGCTGACTGTTATGATCATGATAGATATGCTTTATCAGCAGTTTGCCTGATGAGCAAGATGCTTTTTTCCCATTTGACTGTGAGGGAGCTGCCTCCTGGAGAGCAGAAGAAAAATATTTCAGAAAAAAATGGGGAGAAAAATGGGTATCCTGTTGTTTTACTGGATTGTGCCTCCTGTTGAGCACAGTGTGTGGTCACGGTCCCTCTGGTACCTGCAGGGAGCTATAAGACACAGGGAGAGGGACTGTTTACAGGAGCAGGGAGTGACAGGACAAGGGGAATGGCTTCACACTGACAGAGAGGAGGTTTAGGGTGGGTGAAGCCAAAAAATCCTTCCCTGTGAGGGTGGTGAGGCCTGGCACAGGGTGCCCAGAGAAGCTGTGGCTGCTCCATCCTTGGAAGTGTCCAAGGCCAGGTTGGACAGAGCTCTGAACACCCTGGGACAGTGGAAGGTGTCCCTGCCCATGGCTTGGATACCTTGAATCTGCTTTGTCAACCATGACAAGGCTTGGGGAAGGTGTTGGAGGCAGGGTTTTCGTGGATGCCTGAGATGTTATTTCTTGTTTTCTTCATTTTGGGGATGGGTGGTGGTGGTGGTAGTGGGGAAGTTGGTGTTGTTCCCTGTTTGATACACAAAGTGCAGGCTCAGAAACTGAGCAGAATCACATGTTTTATGGAAAGGAAAATCCTCCTGGGAGGAGCAGCCAGAGTTCATGATTAATTTGTAGAGCGTGCATGCACGCCATGGATCCAGGAGGGAGGGGAGCCGCTTCCTTTATGCTTTTCCATCCTCAAAAGGAACACTTGTAGCTGGTAAGACTTTTATAGGTGTGGGATCTGAAAACTCCATTTTTGCCAACAAAAAGAGACCCAGACTTGAGCTGCCTCGCAGGTGCCGTCAGATGATGTCGGAGTGTAAAATGGTGTTTCCATCCTGAATAGGGTTTTTAACTGTCTCTTGCTATCAGGAGTAGTCTTCAGAGGCTGTGCCTTGCTTTGGCTGCTGTCAGATGTTCAGATAAAAAAAAAAAATAAAATACTGGAGTGCAGTTTATAGAGTAGCTTCTACCTTCAGAGCTCGCAGGGAGTTCTAAAGGAGAATGTAACGAAGGAATCCTGCATTTCCCATGTGGAAAGTAGGGCAGAACGGAGAGAAAAACTGGTTTGGTGACTCATATCCTTACCTGGTGGCTCAGAAAACCCAGGTCCAGCTCCCCGTTTTCCCATGGGCTTCTGGGGTGTCACAGCAGTGAGTCAGACAGGGGACAGCAGGGAAAGTCTTGGGCCTCTGCTCCTCACTTTCTCCCTGGGTGGTGCCGAGTTCCCCGGAGGGGTTTGGGAGGCCAGGCTTGATGGAAATCGTGCCGGCATCTTCACGCCTCTGCAGGCATTTCCAGAGCCGTTAAGTGCTGGAAGAATGGATGGAGATGAGAGCAGCAGGGAGGTGTGAGGGCAGCCAGCAAGCGAATAAATATCTGTGCTGCCGATCTAATCCCCAGGCGTCACTCCTGTCTCCTGCTCTGGATCAAACCCTAAATCCCCCCCGCGGGCTGGGACAGCGCCGTCACCTCTGGGAGCTGAGTGTTCTGTCTTGTTTTTCACCGCAGGTTCGTGTGAAATCCCCGCTTCCTCTGCCCAAATCTCTTCCTCTGGAGCATCACCAGCGTGTGGAGCCTGCCCCACACACCCATCCCCTGCCAAACCACGGCCTTTACCTGCGTGTTCCGGTGTTTCCCGTGCGACCCGTCCTGCGGGAGCGCTTCCTGGGCCACCCCGGAGTTCAGCCAGCGCTCAGTGGCTCCAATGGTGAAGATGACAAGGTCCAAGACTTTCCAGGCATATCTGCCTTCGTGCCACAGGACCTACAGCTGCATCCACTGCAGGGCTCACCTGGCCAACCACGATGAGCTCATTTCCAAGGTAGGTGCTCCCTGGAGCGGACGGTTCGCTCACGTCGCAGATCAGTGGCTGTGGAAGTGCTGCCTTTTTCCTTGGAAAATGGGCTCTTGGCCCAAAGGATCTATTTGTGAGCCGCTGGTTTTAACTGATTGGGGTCTTCACCATCCTCACAAGTCGCAGTGGAGGGGTTGGTACTGATCTCTTCACTCTCGTGAGCAAGGAATGGCTGGAGCTGTGTCAGGGCAGGTTTAGTTGGGTATCAGGAAAAAGTTTCTCACCCAGAGGCTGGTTGAGCACTGGAAAGAGGCTCCCCAGGGTTTGGTCACAGCACCAAGTGTGTCTGAATTCCAGAAGCATTTGGACAAAGCTCTCAGGCACGGGGTGGGATTGTTGGGGTGTCCTGTGCAGGAGTTGGACTCCGATCCTGGTGGGTCCCTTCCAGCTCTTGAGGGGTGTTAGGATAAGCTGAATGAAAAGCTCTCAGAGCTGGTAAGTGTTTCGATGCAGAAGGAGCAGGCCAGTAAGAGGAGCTCGTTCTGAAGTGGGAAAACAAAACTTTCCCAGTGTCTGCTGGAGCCTGCAGTGCCTGGCTGTGGTCAGGCATTGAGTTCCCAGGTCTCGGCTGCCTTGGAATAACTGTTCCGTAAAGTTTATTCAGCTTATAAAATCTGTGTTCAGAAAAAACAGGCACAGCCAGAGATTTACGAGCTGAGCCGAGTGGAAATGGTGCTGTGAGCTCTGTGTGTGCAGCTTAAACAGTTCAGCTTCTTGGAGCAGCCTGGAGAGGCCGGGATCACCAGGGACAGAGGGGGATCACCAGGAACAGAGGTGCTGTGCCCTTGGAAAGGGGTTTGAAGTGTAGATGAAGCAGCATCTGTGCCCCTGAAATACCTTCACCTTTTGGGGCAGCTGGGTGACTCCAGGTTCCTGTGCCCAGTTGAGATGGGGCAGTGACTCCCTGGATTTTGTGTTGGGACACAGAAGGTGCTTTCCTGGATGAGGAAAGAAGCTTGTTTTACTTGCTGTTTTTACAGTAGATTAGAGTTTGTGCTCTGCTTTATTTTTTTTCTCCACACAGCTGGTCCCCAGCCAGGGAAAAACAAGGCTGTACATTCCCAGTGCTTTCACCTTTGATGCTTCCTTCCCCTCCTTGTTCCATGTCCATGCTCCAATGCAGCCAGCTTTGCAGGTTAAGTAGCTTCCAGCAGGGCAATGCCAGTGCTGCCAACTGCTTGGAATTTGAGCTTCTAGCCCAAGGCAGGCAGAAACTGCCCAGGAATGCTGACTGCTAAAATACGGACAGGAGAGGGAAAGGAGGAAGGCAAAATGTGAGGCTGTGTGTGACTTGTGGGATCTGCTCCTTCTAAAAGTTCCATCTAGACCAAGGTGTAAGTTAATAGTTGGGACCACATCGCTGGTGGAGCCACCAGCAGGTCATGGAATTTGAATACAAAGGGTTTGGGGTTTCAGGATTTGTTTCTCAGGGTTGTAAACATGAATAAAAACACATTCTTTGTATAATTGAAAACCTTATAAAAGTAGTTGTGCAATCGTGGCTTGTACGAGTGGCTGTTTGACAGAACAGAAGGGCAGTCCCTGCCTCAAGGGGCTTCCAAAATGTGGAGGAACTTTCCCAGGCAAACTGAAATAGTGGCTTTTTTATCTGTTGGAGTTCAGTTTGCAGAAGGCCTCGGGGAGATGTTTCAGTTCTTTCATCACAGCCTTGTGTTCACATCCCTGAACCAGGCACCGCTGCTGCCGTGCTTGTTTTCCATGTGAAAACGTGGCAGAGGAAAAGGGAGGAACGAGGATGGAAAAGGGAGTGGGAGATTCTGCAGACGGGAGCGTTTCTCAGGCTCATCCTGAACCTGGCTGTGCCACTCGAATCCAAACATCCCAGATGACACCATCCTTGGAAACATTCCCCAGAAAGCAGGCTTTTATGGAACCAGCAGGGTGTTGGTGATTTGCCTCCATGGAATTAATTCCTCTGCTCCTTTTGCCCCGAGCTGTGCAGAGACCACACGAGAGCTGGGCTGCTCTGCACTCCGGGAGCTTTTAGCTCCTCTGGATGCACACAAGTTGCAGCACTGGCTCGAGCTGTTGGATGAAACACAAACTGGAGCTGAATCCCAGGATTGTTCTGTGTCAGTCCATACTTTCATTTCCTCTCCATCTCCCCAAGTTTCCCCTCCCAGCCCTTCAGCACCAGTGTTAACTCTGGCTTCAGAGTGTTTTGCCAGGAGCAGGTATCCAAAACTCTTTGACAAGTATGCCTTGGCAGGGCAGTTTTTGCTCCTTTCTCTACTTCAGGAAAACCTTGTGCTTTGAAAGGGGTAGAAGGTTTCTCAAGAAACCATTGCTATTTAAAGAAAACAATCGATGCTGAGGCTTTTAAGAAAATCCAAAGCTGTTACATGAAGCCAGTTACCAAAATGTTGCTTACTTGGCCTTTTATCTCCTGCAGCCTGAGGGAGAAAGTGGTTTAGTGTGTCTTAGATTTGTAACAAGATCTAAATTGTAGGTTGGACTGTCTGGCCAAGAAAGGCCTTATTGACTTAGGAAATATTAAGGTGATCAGATAAATTGGGTGGAGTGAGTAGTTTTCCTTTCTGTGTTCCTTTGGTGTCTGGGTTAGCATGAGTGGAGGTTCTTGTTCCCTTGGAGCAATGCATCATTTAAAAGGCTGTGCCAAATTTAGTACATACTCTTGTTTCATTGCTTTTTCCAGTGCTTAAGTGGGCTGAGACTTTGGGAACTCAACCCTGCCCTGCAACAGATTCCCGTGTGACCTTGAGGAAGTCACTGGATGTCTTTGTTCCTCCTTTTCCCCACCTGAAATGCTGCTGCTTTGTCCAGTCTGCTTGGAAGATTTTGGAGCAGGTCCTGTCTGCTCCTCCAAATTAGTACAGGGTGTCCCAATCCTCTTTGACTTAAATGTAAAAACAAAATCACCGTGCCAGGCAACTGTACTTAAAAAGCATATTTCAGTGCCAAAAAATAAGTGAAAGGTACTTCTTGTTACAGGCACAACATCCCATGGATTTTAGAATGTTTAAGAAAAATATATATTCCATAATCGATGTCTCCAGGAAGGAGACACGGGAGTTTTTTCTTTTACATCATTCTCTAGCGGGGCCTGAGGGAACAGCCAACAAAACAGACATTTAACAAGGTAAAGTTAAACAAGTTGCTCAGACTGGCAGGGGTGATGCTGATTTCTGCCTCCTCCGTGCTGTTCCAACTCTTTGTCAGCCTTTTCTGTTTGAATCCACGTGTGCTCGGTGCCCTTAAAGGAGCTTGGGAACAGGAGCAGGGAGATCCGAGCCAAAGATGCCACTGGAGTGTCTTGGGTGCTGATTTTTGGTGCTGTGTGAGCAGTAATTCAGCAGAAATGTCCCTGATTATGGAAATATGTGGAGAATGTCTTGTGGGCGTCCTGCAGTTTCTTTTTTTTTTTCCATGAATTACTGTGATCCAAGTGCTGAACATTATGCAGTGATGTATCCTCTGAAGTTAGCCCGAGGCTTGCCGGGGAAGTTTAATGTTTCCCTTTGATGTCTGCATGGAACCTCGCTGAACATGAATGGGAAATTCTTCTGCACAAAAAGGCTGCAGCTCCTCCAGCACTGAGAATTTAGGGGGAAAATAGAGGACTCCTGTGTTGCCTGACTTTCTCATTTGGGGTTGGGTCGTTAATGAGGGAGCACTTAGAAGCTCTTTTTGATCTTCTCAGTCGGGAGTTGGGAGGTTTATCAGGAAAATTCCCTCCCAGTCCTTGTGGCTTCTCTCTTCCCTGGCTGCTGGAGGCCGAGCCTGGTGGTTCAGCAGCTCTTGGTGAGATTTATGGCTCGCTGAGAGCTTCAAACTTTGCTCCACGTTGCAACTGGAGGATCTGAAAAGGATTTGAAGCTTTGGTGCTTCCAGAGAAGTTGTGCATGAATTCAGCTGCTCGGAAGCATTTGATGCACCACGTACAGGTGAAAGGAGCAGCACTTGTTGGGTTTTTTGGTTTGGCTCTTTGCTTTTTTTTTGGCTTTTTTTTCTTTCTTTCATGTGGCCAAGGCAGTGTTTAATGTTCTTCAGGGCTTTACATGTCAGGAACCAGCTGATAGTTGTAGTTCAGTTCACTTTGAAGATGTGAAGTTATTTGCTGGGTGGGGGCAACATGCACAGAAGGTAGGAGAATAATCTTCAGATTACAACGTGGTGATCTTTAACCTAATGGAAAAAGAGGCATTTTAGAAGTGTCCAAGACAAGTCTGATGAAAATCCTGCATTTCCATCATAAGAAAAAAAGGTGTATGAGGTGAGATGGGTATTCCCTTCTCAAGGGTAGAGTTCTTAGTTTTCATTACACGGGTTTTAGTCTTGCTTTAGAGTAGATCTTGTTCCTTCTCAAATACGAATTTAAGTTCCCAGCTGCACAGTAATGAACTCTTAAGGCCAGGAGGAGCCATCACACCATCACACCTGACCTCCTCTGCAGCATGGGCCAGTGGATTTCACCAGGATTGCAGCAATTCTTGCAGGAAAAGCATTTAGTCTCCATTTGAAGACTTCCAGAGGGGAAATTCACTGCTCCCTTTGGCCATTTTTTTTCCCAGTGGTTAATCATCCTTACTATTAAAAATCAGAGACTTTGAATTTAGATTTGCCTGACTTGTGCTTCCCATCACTGGCCATTATTTTATTTCTTCTGCTAATAAAATACATCTCTAGTCCCTACTCTTCTCCCTCTAAAAGGTTGTGGTCTGCAGTAACCAAAGTCACTCTTGATCACTTTTTGGACAGACTAAACAGATTCAGCTCTGTCATGGTGCAATTTGATTTCTTCCAGTTCCGTATCATTTTTGTGGTTCTCCTTCTACATTTTTAGCATTTCAGTATCTTTTTTTAGGGATGGAAACAGGGCTGGTCTCATTGTTGCAGCCTCACACTCGGCAGCAGCATCTTTTCAGCTCACACATTTCCTAATTGTATCAGTCTCACTGGCTCAGCACTGCACAGAAATCTTCTGTTCCTTTATTTGCTGTGAGCTCTTCATGCACCAGATTTATCAATTTTATGCACATTTCTAGAAGCTGTCCAGTAGCTTTTGGATCCTGCTTTCCAGCGCTTGTTCCCTAATGAATTTGCCACTTCCAGGCATTATTCAGAGCTTGCTCTTAATTGCAAGTATTAGAGTTCAAGCAGTAAATGATAAACAGCAAAGCAGCTCCGGGAGAAGTCATTAAGAGTTTTTTTAGCTTCCCATTTCACTGCTGTGAACGTGAGAGGGGAGGCACCTTGTAATTCTTGGCTTCCACGAAGTTTAAAATTAAATGCAGGTCGAGAGGATTCCAGCCCTCAGTAGAACAATGTGTCATCAGAGCTGTTCAATGGGCCTTTTCCTTCGGCGTTTCAGCAGGAGATGAAGCCTTGATTAGACTTTTCCAGACAAATCCATCCCCAGAAAACCCTTTGCAGGCCAGGTTGGTGTTTGCAGGGAGGAGGGCAGAGGGTCTGAGGTTGTTATTCGAGTCCCTCAGCTCAGTGTTTGGGAGGGAATAAACAAACAACGAGTGCCCTTTGCAGGAAAAAGTCAGGATGTGAAACCCGAGCTGGGTGAGGAGAATTTGTAGCGCCCGTTCCATAATGCAGCCACCCAAATTAGATCCTTCTGTCCTGGGGAATTGCTTCCTCTGGGGTTTACCCTACAAGTGGCCGTGTTCCCTCAGATCCCACTGTCCATGATGGGATTGAAGAGAGTCAGGATCAGGCCTTTTATTTAGTCCAGGATACGGTTGTTTAATAGAACAAGCCCAAGGTAATTTGTACCTCCTTGCATAATTGTGTTTATACAGCAATTAACCGCTGTGCGATTTTTAAAAGATTTCATTCTGTTCCAAAAAAGAAAGGAAAAGGTAATAAATCACAAGAGTTTAGAATTCCCTGTCAAGGAGGAGGAACAGGATAAAAATGGATTTTTCTAATCCATCACTTTCTTCATGGAAACAGCTCTCCTTTCATCTGCTGCTTCCTCTGCCCTAGAATTGATGACCTGGGCATAAATAAAATATTGTTCCCATTTATTATCCAGGGAGCTGCCAGGGACGAAGGACAGTTGAATCATCAGGGTTTTTGCTGCAACTGCTGCAAATCCTGAACAACTGGAGCTGGGAGCTGGTGAGGTCTGAGCCCTCCTGGGGGTTTCAGCTGTTGGCCCTTGCAGCTGGAAAAGGAGGGAATTCCAGCAGGCTCCAAGGCTCGCTCCTGGGAGGAGCTGCCCTGGGAATTTCCCTTGCAGGTGCGTGGTTTTAATCTGATTTATCCATGTGAGAGCAGCCCAGGAACAACACAGAGCTCTGGTTTAATCTGTAATTTAATCACACACACAAATATGGGGGCAATGCAGGGGGGGCTTTTCCCACCTGCTGCCTTTGGGGAGAAGACCCTGAGGAGTCCCTGATGATGATTCCGATTTTAGAGTAGCAGGAAATGCTGTCAGAGGGCTTCACATCTGCTTTAGGGGAGCTGCTGTGTCTGCCAGGCAGCAGCACATCCCTGCAGGAGTCTGTAGGATCCCTGCAGGAGTCTGTAGGATCCCTGCAGGAGTCTGTTCTCCCTGGAGCAGCATCTGCAGTTTTCCTCATCCAGCAGGACTGGAATGGGCAAAGATTGAAGCTCAGGCAGACAAGGAAACTCCACCCAGAGTCTCCTCTCTTAAAATGCACGATGGGAATCACAACTGTTAGGAGAAGTAGCAATATCAAAGGTAGAAACTGAGGCTGAGTACCTGGAACTGGGGAGAATTCCAGTGATCCCTTTCAGCAGTGATTGCCATGGGAAAAAAATGAGTTAAAATCTGATGGAACTGGAGTATCTCAAATAAAAACACCTGGATTCCAGCTCAGCTCTGAGGACACATCCACAGTAATAAAACAGATTTCAGTACCAAGACTTGTTCTGACAAGAGACAAACATTGAGAATTTAGATGATGGATTAAACAATGAAGGATAACTTGAAATTCTCAGTCACGAGGTGTTTGGTGGCTTCATCTCCCTGCAGTGGATCTTCCCCAGGGACACAGGGGAGCTGCTGCCCTGGGCAGATCTGCTTTTGCTGAGAAGCAAAGTCTGCCCTCAGTGTCAGCATTGCTGCTATTATGGGCTGCATTAATGGCAAACAGTGCTCCACTGATACGTGGACACTCACTATTATGCTGCTAATTAAATAACTCGTTGCATTAGCAGTTTCCATCTTCCATCCCAGCTCCGTGTTTATCTCCAAAACCCATGCAGCAGCAATAATTAATGTGGAAATAAAGGGCTTTATTGTCGCCCTGCCACTGCTTTTTAAAATGACTGGGTTGGTGGATGCTTTGAGCCGACAGGAAAACAGCAGCACTCAAAAGTGGGGGATAAAAACCCACAGCAAAAATCACATTTTTCATCCCTGTACACCCAGAAAGGGCTTCACTGTCACCTTCTGTAGTTTTTCACAGTAAATAACAAAATTCTCTCCTGCATGCCAAGTGTAAATGGCTGTCCCTGGTGACTGAAGTGCCAGAGGTGCCAAACTCATCTCAACTCCAGCTCTGGGAATGCTGGTGCCTGTTGGGAATGAGGCCTTGGAAGTGCAGGGATCAGGGTTAACCAGTGCCCGGGCTCCCTGCCCTTCTGGGATTCACAATCACACACATCTCTCCTCCCTGCTCGGGCTGCAGAGAGCAGGGATCTGCCTCCCGGAGCTGCTCTGCTTTTCTCTGCCCCTAAATAAATTGGAGTAATTGCTTTTAAAAGTAAACACTCCATCTGCTCCTTCTCCCCACAGTATTTCCATCCTTTTTCATCTTAAAGTCAAGTTTTGAAGCACAACAGCGGCAGCAACCAGAGACTCTGGAAATCACAAGAGAAGCCCCAAAATATTGTGAAGTTTTATAGAAGTAATAAATTTGATGTATTTCCTTTATTTGCCTTCCGTAGTTTGCGCCCTTAGCATTCACATTTGGAAATTTCCCTTTGAAGTCTGTGAGCTGGAAACTCATTTAAAAATAAATAAGAACAGAGTCCAGGAGCCCAGGGCTTCAGGAAGGAGGGGGAATAGCACGGGGCTTGTGATAACACGAGGAGAATTCAGTGCTGTGATTGAAGTGAGTCAGGACAGCCTGGCAGGCACTTGGGGGACAAGGGGACAGAGCAGTTTGCAGCTATTCTGTGAATTTTGACATTTTTATAGAGTTTGGCTCAGGATTTAGCTCGGCAGAGCAGTGTCTTCATCTGTGTTAGAAATCCAAGTGCTCGAGGAAAAGCCACCCCCTCGATTTTAGGCAATTTGTGTTTCCCTGAGTGCTGCTCTTCATTAATTGCAGAGCCTCAAAAGAGATTCTCTCTCTCTCCCTTCTGCCACTGCAATGTGAAATCTCCCCTTTGAGAGGAATCCCCTGCCCTGCCCTCTGGTTATGGATTAATAACTGGGAATGTGCCCCTGGATCCTGACCCATTTAAATCCATTCGTGAAGCCCCACGTGCCTGTTGGTTTTCCATCTTCCTGGGCAGAGGGACATTCCAGGGATAATGCTGGATGTCCATTGTGCTCCATGATACTTCAGCATTTTTGGGAATCTTGTGAAAATGAGGGTTTTTCTTGGCTCCAGCTCCCAGAAACGTGAGAGGATGAGAGAATCTCCCTTTGAAAACCAAATTCTTATTGAAAAGAATTTAAAAATTAACCATTCCTTAAAAGAGATTGAGGATTTTAAGGCTCGGGAGCCGTTGTATGGCACTGGAACACTGGGATTTTGGAGCACAAGGATTCTTGTAGGTTGGAGTAGGGCTAGGGCTTGGATCAACACCTGGGAAGCAGAACAAAAAAATTGCAATGATATCTCCCATCAGAACAAAACAAAAAGCCTTTCATCTGTGCACCTTCCTGCTCACAGACTGCATAACCTGAGCCACAAAATCCCTGCGAGCTGCTGGGATGGAGCTGTTCCGAGGATGGAATGCAGCAGATCCTGGTTATTCCCCGTGTTTTTGCACAGCAGCATAAAACTGCAGGGGAATAAAGGCCGTGCTGAATTAATTGAATTATTTCAGAGATGAGTTTGGTCCGCTAATTCCGTATCGACTTTGGGCTTTAAATAGCATTAAGGACCCGCGTTAAAACTCAATTAAAACTCAGGAATGCTGCTGGAGGAACGGGGTAAGGTCACATCTGTGCACGAGGTGGAATAATGGAACCTGTTCCCTTGACGTGGGTCTGTGTCTCGGGTAATCGGAGCAGAATTGAATCTCTGTTTAATCTGATGGTGGCCTGCCCCCTCCTGCGAGGGAGAGCGAGGTGGAGTTAATGAACCCTGAGGAGGTCTCTGTAGTCCGTGTGGATCCAGGGACCAAGTAATTGAACTCCTGCTCCCATGGGATGGTTGGAATGGCTGAGGCAGGAATCCGCAGCAGGAATTTTTCACAGTTTTATTTTCCCGTTTTCTCCCTGCTGCTCAGTGACTCATGAGGAAACTCCTCACAGCGCACCTGGTGCTGTTACACGAAGGGCTCCCTCTAAACGCATTCCAGGGCTGATCTTTTTAATAAAATCAAATCAAATCGAGCTTGAAAGGTGCCATTAAGGCCGAGCTTTGTGTGGGATGTTGGAAAGCAGCAGGTAGGAATTGGGATTTAAGTGCATGAGCGTGAGGAAACCTGGGGTTTGGGGCACATTTTGGTACTCAAGACTCGCGTCAAGTTGGATTGACATCACATTTTGTCTTACTTAAAGGTCTCCTCTTCCTGTTCAAGCTGTATTTTATGAGGACATCTCATCTGTGGATGTTTAAGGGTTACATCAGCAGCGGGAATAGATAAATCCGACAGTCAGTGTTGTGCTGTGGCTGTAGTAACTCCGACCCAAACGCTGGGAAATCGGTGATCCCAGATCTCTCTGGAGAGCTCCTTGGGTGGATTTTCTGAGGCACAGCCTCAGTGCCGAGGGTTTGTACCATCCCTTCTCTCGCTGCACCACTGCCCCAGAGGGGATATCTCAGAGAAACGTGTCCTTTGTGGAAAATCCTGGTTCCTGTGCTCGCTCAGCTCCTCCCGACGCTGCCATCCCGCATTGCCCAGGCCGTGCCACGGCCCAGCCTCTCCGGGGTGGCTTTGGGCCCTCGGCTCCATTTCCATCCCTACAGTGGGAATTATTTCAGCAGCAGAGCGTGAAGGGGCACACGCTGTTCCTTTTCCCTCTTGGACCTCTTTGGGACCAGTTGCCTGTTCATTTCTGTTTTATTGGATTGTTAAAAGGCTGCCAGCTGGATATAGGTGAGCGGGGGTTTTCTCTGCTGCAGTCTGCGGGGAACAAGCATCGCTGTGGAGCCATTTAGTCCTGGCAACTGCTTCCTCTTTTTCCAGATGATTCCAGCAGCTCTTTTTGTGTTTAGCCTATTGTCAAATACCGTCACAAAGACTTGGGGTATTAATCCTGTCATCTGCTCAGGGAGTGGAACTGCTGAGTGGGCTGCGCTGTGTGAATGAGGAGCTGGAGGTGCAGGGGGAAGCGGGACGGGGTTTTTAGAGTTGGTGCCTTTCCCTGGCATCGCTGAGGGAGTGTCAGAATTCCCTCCTGCGTCTCCAGCGGTCACCAGAGAGGGGAATGTGCCAGAGCAGAGGTCTGGAGATGGAAAGGGGAGCAGGCTGGGGAGGTGGAAGGGCACAGCCCTGCTCTGCGTGGCTCTGCCGAGGGGAGCCTGCGCCGTGCTCGGAGCCGTGGGTTCAGCACTTCGGGCTGAGAGCAGAACGTAACAAATGGACTCATCCAAACCCGCAGCTCCCGAGGTCGTGGCTGCTGAACAGAGCGGGATTTGTGCTCCCGCAGGCTGGGTCCATCCCTGGTGGATGGAGCAGGACGTGTCTGCCCCAGAGGAGCTGGGTCCGGGTGCAGGTCCCGCTTGCTCCTGCAGCAGAGCTGGTTCAGCAGCGTTTGTGAAACCCCAGATCCCTCTCTGCAGGCTCAGTCTCTCTCCAGAGCTGCAGTTCTGCGCTCTGCTGCTCTGCCAGCACATTTAGAGAACTCCTTGCTCCACAGGGCCCCACGCCGCGGCCAGGAAGGGCTCCCTGGGATTGTCCTGGATAACGGGGTACAGAGGGAAAAGCCACTTCCCTCAAACCCACCCCACTCCCTGCAAAACATTTGTTTTTTTAAAACAACGATTTCACAGCTCTAATTTGGGATCAGGACAGCTGAGGGGCTATAACGAGTGGCTGCAAATTGGGTGGCAGGAGCTTCTTAAACCAGAGCAGCTGCCAAAGCATCTTAACGTGGAGCTTCTGCCGCGAGGAGAGAGCTTGGCAGGCGAGGATCCGCTCCAAACTGCTGACTCCAGGCTCGTGCCTTCCCACCTGGATACTCCAGTCAGCGCTCCTCGGGCCCTGCAGCTTTTGGATGCCTCTCTTCTGAGCACCCAGGAGTGGGGAAGGTTCCTGAGCTGAGTGTCTCGGGAGGAACGAGCTGTTGTGCATCTCGAATCCCAGCAGCTCAGTGTTGTTTTCGAGAGGGCTCAGACAGGATGGGGAGGGAGGGTTGTGTTGCTGGCACATCCAGATGTGTTTCCAGCCAGACTCTGAGCATTAGCAGCGCAGGGGAAAAAATTCGTGCTGGGGCTTCCAGTGGGAAACAACACCAGAAAGATCCTTTCCATTTCTTTCAGCTGGAAAGTGAGGCCAGGAGCTGTTGTTTCAGGGAGCAAGGAGCCTGGATTTCTGTGGGAGGCAGGGTGAGATGCACCTTTGAATGTGTATCAGGAAGATCTACACAGAGAAAATGCAGAGCACAGAAAGTAGGTCTGGCTGCTGGCTGTCACTTCAGTGAAAATCAAGCGTGTTGTGGAAATCTTTGCATGTCTCTTAAAAAAACAAACAAAACAACAAAAACAAACACAAGAGCATCTGCTTGTGTATAAATATACCTGCTTTTTTCTGATTTTGTAGTTCCCATTACAGCATATGCCAGTTTCTCTGGCGTGCCAGAAGAGCAGGAACATCTCCAGGAAGCACTCAGGTTACAACACCCAGATAAAAGCTGCCTGTGCCACCTTTGTGAAGATACAGCCAGCTGAGCCCTGCAGAGGGCAAATGCACTGGAGAGCTTGTGGTTACCAGACTTCTCTCCCTTGTTTTTATATGTTTTGTCAAATCCTTTGCTGGCTGGAGGGCGACTATTAAGACAGCACTGAAAGCTGAGCAGTGGTTTGTTGAAAACTTCTGCTTGGGCAGGGGATAAATAATGGGATTTTTTTTTCCCAATGACCACCCTTAGATACCCTCAAGCACTGGCTTGAGCTGGAAGGAAGGGCAGGCACCTCTGGAAGGATGCTCCTGTCCCTGGGAGTGGAACAATGTCCAGCGAGCCCCGGCACAGCTGATGGGATTGGGTTTGTTGTCTATTAAAGACAGGCCTTTGTACAGCAGGAACGGAAAATCCTATTTCTGTACCAATAAAAACCCCGCTCCCATAGTTGCTGTTATTGGCAAACTCAGCCACTTTGGTGTTTATGGGAAAGTATTCACTGGGAAGGACTGGATGGTGAGCAAGCTTCATCTGCTTTCATTTTGCTCTCATGGCAAACACGTCGCTGTGGGACTTTGCACTTCATCCCTCAACCCTTTTCTGTGGCATCCCTGCAGCAGGGACAGGCAGTGCCCTCCTGTTTCTGCAGCCAGGTCTGGCTTGGACCCTCCTTCCTGGCCAGGGAATCATCATTTGGGTTCCCACTTTGCCCCCAGGACGCTGGGATGGTGCAGGGTGAGTTTGGGAGCAGCCGGGCTGGTTGGATGTGGGGTATGACAGCAGCAGGAGCACACAGAGCTCGAGTGCTGCAGAGGGATTAAAAGAAGCTTCTCTAATAAATGCAATTACACAAACATGCTTGAGCCATGTGTCCTATTTAATTCCTTCCCAAGAAAAGAGGCATTCCTCGGGGCACTGCTTTTGTCTGAGTCAAAGAGATATCCCAGTGCCTCGGGCATCCTCTCTGAATCCACAGTGGCTCTTCTGTGCCCTGGGTGGCAACTAATATTGGGCTTCAGATTCCTCTGAAGAATAGTTATCCCTCCAGGACCGAGGGAATTCTGTGCCAGGCAGGGATTTTATAGCTGGCAGAGCCCTTGCTGCCATGCAGACCTCACAGGCAGCTGGCACTGCTGGCTGTGGCTCCCTGCCCGGGTGCCCCGTGGCATTTTTGCCCTCTGAGGTGCCTCTGCTCTGTGGAAAGGATCCTTTTGCAATTGGGGATCTTCCCCAGGAAGCTGTCAGGGCTTTGACTTTGCTCCTCCACGAGGCAGGAGCTGGGCAGGTGCAGGAGTGCACTGATGGAATGGGAACGACCCAAGGAGGGCAGGGACCCCCCAGAGATTGGTTTGATGTGATGTGGGGCTGCTCTTAACCAAATAAATGACCATTGTTAGAGGGCCAGGGAGGTAAAACATAAATGTTTCTCTTCCCTCAAAACCCTGTCCCCTCCTTTTAAGGGCTTTTGGTCTGAAATCATCAGCTGAGGTTTTAAGGAAACCACTGAACATTCCAAGGTTCCTGGAGAGGTGCAAAGTAAAGGATTAAATGGTCCAGAAAAGCTGCTTTTTGACTTCCCCAGCCCCTGCCCCTCGGTGCAGACGTTCCCTGAGGTGTCCCACAAGGTAGCCTGGGTACAGACAGCCCAGCTCTCTCTCGCAAGCACCAAATGTTTAATTCAGTGCGCGCCTGTCAAAGCGCATTAAAAATGCAGGTGGCACTCGGTGCCTGTCAGCCAGGCACTGTCACAGGGCCATGCCACAGACATGGCACAATGGGATCTGCTGGGAAGTGCTGGGAATGCCTGCAGTGTCCTGCCAGGCTGGCACTGCCCCGATCCCCCCAAAACGCTGCCTTTCCATGGTGATGCTCAAAGCTCCCGAGGAAACGTGGGGCGGAGACGATGGGCCTGGGTTATCTGGCGTGGTTTGGCTGCTCTGTGCTTCTCCTGTCCGTGTTCCTCTCGATCTCCTACTGTGTTTAGCCCCGGTCCTGAAGATCTCCCAGGCCCCAGTGGGAATATGGGGCTTGCACCCACCTCAGGGCTGAGGCCTTTTGTGAAATTGTGTTTGTGCGCACAGCTCCTGGCACAGATCGATCCCAATCCCTCAGCTTGGTTCAGCATCCGGAATGTGCAATTCCCAAGGGCAATTCGTGTGCAAGTGCAGTTTGAAAAGAGATTCAAGCCAATATTGGGCAGCCTTCAGGTGAGGCTGAGACGGGGTGTGAAGTTCATCAACACCCAAAGGGTGAAAAGGGATTTTGCTGGGACACGAGAGAGAAAACTCAACTCTTGAGCAGCACGTTGGGCCTGTCTGGAAACACCCCTAATTCCAGGTGTGTCCTGGGAAAAGGGCAGGTGTCACAGCTGGATAACACTCGCCTCTTTCCTCTCAAGCAGCCAACTGAGCTTTGTTTTCTTGCCTTCCAGTCCTTCCAGGGCAGCCAAGGACGAGCGTACCTCTTCAACTCCGTGTGAGTACCCCGCGCGCGCCGCGTCCCTCGGGGCGGATTTAACAAAACCCTCCTGAAAAAGGAAAAAAAAAACCCATAGTTTTCTTCTGAAAACCTCTGCCTGGGACTTGGGAGCTTCCTGAAAATGGTTGGAAGAGGCAGAAATAGCCCCTGACTCATATTTGAGTCGTGTTGAGGTTTCAGATAAGCGGCAAGGAAAAGGTGATTTTTTTCGTCATCAGGTTGAGAAATCCAAGCTAATGGCTGAGTCATTCTCTTCTCCCAGGATGTAGTTGGACCAAAGAGCCAGAGTTTTGTAAATGTGGAGATAAATGATATCTAAATATGCACTTCATAAAAACTAAGTACAATTTTCCCAGTGACTGGAAGTAGTTTTGGGGAGGTCACTGCTGGTCTGCCTTTCAGCAGAACTGCTGATTTCAGTCACAATTTTCAATTTTCCATTGGGGAAAGTAAAAGTACCATTTTATCAATTTGAGAATGAAAATCTTTCTCAAATGCCTAATTAGCACAAGCGACTGGAGTGTTATTAATCTTCTGTTCAAAGCTTTCACGGAGGTTTTTAATCGAATAAAAATCCCATTTTACCTTTTCATTCTGCTCTGGAACCGCCAGAGAGCTTTGTTCCGGGCACAGCTGGGAAACTCAGAACCTCCTGCTCGTGTTTTCAAACACTGCAATGAAATCATTGTCAGCTTTATTGGAGCATCTTGATGTGGAAAGGCACTAATGGGGAGCATCTGTGCTTTGTCCCAGAGTTAACGTGGGCTGTGGCCCTGCAGAGGAGCGGGTGTTATTAACGGGATTGCACGCCGTGGCAGATATTTACTGTGAAAACTGCAAAACCACGCTGGGCTGGAAATATGTGAGTATTTGTGTCCTTGGCTTTGCCCCTGGGCAGCTTTGCTCCAGCTGAGGGGGTGGAAGGACCATTTTGGGAACCCAAAATGCAGGTTTTCATCTGTCACCGTCTATTTTCCTCCCGCCTTGTGTGTGTTGCATTTGGAGAATCAGCTTTAATGTAGGGTTGTTTTTTTTTTACTGAGAATTTACACCTGGTTTTGGTGGGTGCCCCTCAGTGACATTTAACATAAATGAGGATAACTTCAGCCTTGTGGTTGTCTTTTTTCTATTATTCTGGTAGATGTTATCAGACTAATAGAATGCTCCATTAATCCTGTGTCCTTCCCACTGGAAATGCTGTTGAACATGAGTTGATCTGTTTGCTCTTCATAAATTCAATTACCTCCCAATAAAATCTAATGTTACCTCCTAATTTCTGCTTCTGGACAAAACCATTTTGTCCAAACGTTTTCTAAACAAATCCTAGTTTGTATCCGTGGCCCCTGGACAGAAATATTCTTCACTGAGTCAGTTGAAAGGCTATAAAAAGCAAAGCATCAAAAATGGATGGGGTGGGAATCCATGCAGAAACACATTGTGGGTCTCCCAAACGGAGCAGGGCGCTCAGGGCATCAGCTGAGGGAAAGGAAACACAGAATTCCATGAACAGCAAGGAATGACCTCCCTCCAGGTGAGTTCCAGGTGCACAGGGAGAGCCCCTGAGCAGGGCTGGGTCAGTTTGGAGATGCAGCCTCAGTAAGGGGAGTCCCTCCTGCTCAGGGATTTTGGGGATATCGGAGGTTTCCTGTGTGTTTCCTTAGCACGGATCTGGGCAGAGTGGGATCCTCTCATGGGATTCCTTTTCCACATTAAATGCACCAGAATCCATCCCATTCCCAGCGGTGGTGCTTTTACAGAGAACCTCTGCATTCCTAACAAAATGCAATAATTCCCACACCACCCTGCAGAGAGGTGGATTTTACCACCAACGATCCCTAAATCCTGCTCCAAGGAGTTGCCATTGGCCTGCAGGAGTCTGCACGTTCCATGCTGCCAGTTCCTTTTTCCCAGCCTGTAAAGACAGCTAGAAGCAGGATTTGAGATGCTGGAAGCAGGATTTGAGATTCTGGAAGCAGGATTTAAGACTTTTTCCCTCATAACTTTCCCAAAAGCCAACAGGAAGACCTGCAGTGGACTTTTACTCTGCAGGCAAGGCTCAGACTTGCACCAGCATTCCCAGATCTGACCCATGACGTGATTTACATCCAAATACCACCTCGATCTCACTCTTCCTCCTCGTTTCATTCCAGGAACACGCTTTTGAAAGCAGCCAGAAGTATAAAGAAGGCAAATACATCATTGAACTAGCTCACATGATCAAGGATAATGGCTGGGATTGAGTGGGAAGAGCCCAGCCCTAGCAGCGTGTAAGAGAATGCCATCCAACCGAACATTATATCCAAGAGTGAGAGAGTGACTGAACGCTTGGTTCCATGCATTTAGAGGCTCTGCAATCCGGGAGCATCTTCACACCCTTCTCCATCTTTATTGGTGACTGGCCTCTAAATTTCTGTCTCTCTGTCTCTTTGCTTTGTCTCTGTTTGTGAGTTGACCCTGGCTGCTTCTCTCTCTGTTCTGGCGTTGGCTCAGAGAATGCACCGAATGCCCGACAGCCATTCCATGTGCCCAGTGCTCGATCCAGCCTGACCTGGGCTCTCCTGGCACCTCCCCAGGTGCAGGAGGAAGACCCCGAGGTTTGGGCAGGAGAAGGTGGGAGAGGGGTGGGGGAGTGGGGGGCCCGCAGGGGAACCATCAGAAGGTGACGCTGTGCTTCTCCTTCCAGTCCTGGTTAAGCAAGGCTTGAAACCATCTCCTTGTCTGAATGGACAGAGAAATACCTACTTGTCTAAAAGGACAGAGAAATCTCTCCTTGTCTAAAAGGACAGAAATTACCTCACGGCTGCGTTTTCTCTCCGAATCCCGAATCCATCGGCGGAGCCTCAGCCCGAGCCGGCTGAGCCCGAGGCAGAACCAGTTCCCCCCACAGTCTGTGTTTTGTTTGCTATTTATGAACTCGTTGTTTGAGGGGGCAGGACCTGGAGGCTGGAGAGATTCCCTGCCTCTCCTTTTTCTTGCTGGTTCAGGGTAGGGAGGCCGAACATCCCAACGGAGCACGGCCGTGGGGAGCGTCCTCACGGCCGGAGAAACCAAATCCTGACTCTTGAGCCCTTCAGAGAGGAGGAGAAAACCACTTCAGGCACAAGGAGGCTGGAGCTGCAGCTTAGAAAATGTGGCAGGGGTGACAAAAGGCACGTGCGAGGCAAGGGAGAGGAAATTCCGTAGAGGAGGATGGGGACAAACAGTAACAGAGGGTACCCCTGGATCTCCTGGCCTCCCCTGAGCACCCTCGGCGGTGTTGTACCAATCTTTCACGAGTGCAAGTAGGAAAATGCTGTTACAGAACCTTTTCCTTGAATGGCAGGCCCCGCTGCGGGAGCCTGGCACAGAAATGGTGCGAGAGTGGGGCGAGGAGGGAGCCGAGTGCCCGGCGGTTGCGTTGCACAGGTGGATATTTCAAGCCCTGAGGTATCCTCCCCAAATCCTTCCCCCTTTTCCCACTCCCAGCAGCCTTGTTGCAGGCACGGGGAGAACGGAAAAGGAAAAAAAAAAACAAAAAAAAGAAATGAAACATCTTCCCACCACCCCTGGAACGATCTCTGCCTTTGTGGGGGGGGAATAGATGTGGGTGTCAAAACTCCAAGGGACAACGAGTCCTTCCCATTTTAGTTTTCCCGTTGTGATTCCCGAGCCCCTTCCCGGGGTGGGCGGTGGGGAAGGGGCGTCGTTGGGAGAGGGGAACCACGCTGGGCTGGGATGATGACGTGGAGGTTGCTCTGCAGCAGCCCAGCCAGTACCTGGTGCATAACCCGAGACCACGGAGCTGAGTTGGTTTCATCTCTCCCTCAGTGAATTTTTCTTTTTGTTTGCGGAATTCTTTCAAGTAGGTTAATCCACGGGGGGAAATCTTTCTTAATCCAGGAGGAAGGAGTATTGTGCAGGGGGTGGTGACTCCTTATGAAACAGGAGCTTTGGAGCTGCTGTAATCTGTCGTCACTGGCCCCCACCCCTGAGAGATTCCAGGGGGCTGTGGAAGAGTCATTTGGTGTGAAATTGGCAGGGAATGCGAATGGAGACTCTCCTTAAGGATCGGGGTGGAATTCAGTGTTGGATCCTTGTGCTGAAACCCAAACCTGATGAAGCAAAGGTTGTTTTTTTCTCTCTCTCAAACCTCTGTTCTTGACAGCCTCGGAGAAATGAGGTGGAGTTGGCCAGGCTCCTGCAGGGGATGGAGTTGGATCCATTTGTGACCGACCTGTCCAGAGGTGGCTTCTGCCCTCACCCTTCTGCTCTGGCTGTGTAACAATTGCTTCAGCTTTTGTTTGGGATTGTCTCTGCTTCCATCAGCCGCATTCCCTCCAGTGACAAATCCGGTAGAAATCAAAGATTCCACAGCACCCGCTGTCTTGTGGGCTCTGGCACTGACCTGGTGCCATTTCCCTGTCCTTTGGTTGAGGATCCATGGCAATTTACTGAGTTTTGACTAGTGGGAAGTAATTCCTGTTCTTCAAAGAGCTCTTTAGTCTCCACAGAGCCTTTAAAGGAGCTGGGAGAGGGAAGGGATCATCCCAAATCCTATGAGGTTGAGAAGAGCACACAGGGCTCAGGGTTTGATGTTGGTATTTGGAGTGACTGCTGATAAAAAAAGCGATAAAAAAAGGCAGAGAACTGCTCTGAGAAATAACAGCTCCAGAGAGCTGCCAGGTGTGAATGTTTTTATCCATTTATTTGGGACAAAAAACGACAGTGCTCCATCAGACCTGGCTGGTTTTTACTGGTCACAGGTGTTGGGCTTTTAATGGCAACCGGTCCCAGCTTGAATAGGACGAGTCTTAATCTGCTTTTAATTGGTTTTGTCCCATCAGCATCCCCAGAGTCGCTGAGAGCCCGGCCTTGAGCCCTGGTGGGAACCAATGTGTGTGACTGCGGCTGTCCCCAGCCCCCAGAGAGTTCCCTGGGGAGGGACCGGGGTGCCCTGCACAGGTGGATGAGGAGGAATGGGCTGTGCAGCTCCTGGCTGTGTCCAGGAAGCAGAGAGAGCTTTAGTTGGCTGCTAATTCCCCTGAGGGCTGGGGGCTGGCAGGAACGTGGGGTCCGTGCTCATGGGGCTCCCACAGCAGCACAGGGAGAGTGGGGGAGTCACACTCAGAGATAACCAAAGAACTTCCCTGCTGAGCTGAGCCAGGTGGGGTCTTTTCCCAGCAGAAATGGACATGTGGCCCAGGGGAGCCCGTGGTGCTGCTTTCCATGGGCAGCATCCTCGGGAAAACACGGACAGCAGCGAGTTTTCCTTCTTTTTTTGGACGTCCAGCCTCGTGTCTGGGCAGCTGCGAGCACCCTCGAGTTTACATCCCCCCCTCTACCCCAAAACTCAGACTTGAGTAAGTTTTAAATTGTTCTTGCTCTGGTGGATTGTCTGGTGTGAAATCCTGACCCCTGTAAGAAATATTCAGATGATAATATATACAAAGCAGAAAAAATAACCCCCCAGGCGTTATCTTGTGAAATATACTTTTGTAAATAATATTTAATTTTTTTTAAAAAAAAGAAATAATATATTTGGTGCTGTTTTCTCAGAGCCCCTCCCTGAGAGCACTTTTTTTTGTTGTTGTTGTTGATGACGATCCTGTTTCCTTCTGTATTTGTTGGAAAAGATGTTTAAAGGGAAACGAAAATCATAATTTACGTTGTCCTCTGAAGTGGATCCGTGTTTCCTCTGGATGTGGCAGGAGGGGGGACTCGCTCCCACTCCCAGCTGGCAGATTTTGGGGGCTGGGTTGGGGACAGCAGCCCCCAGGGGGGGATATTTGGGATGGGAGGGGCTGCAGGCACCCAGGAGGGCTCCAGTTTCCCGCTGGGTTTCCCTGGGGCCGGAGCCCAGCATCACCTCGTGCTCCCACCAGGAATTCCCTGGAGCCCCGTGGGGCTCCCCACTTTCCCTGGTTTGTAGGATCCAGGCCTGGAATTTTCTCTTGCACCAATATTGGCTGGAGTGAAGTAGATCCGGAGCTGTAGGAATTGGGATTGGACAGGAGCTGCAGCCTCGGATTCGATGGAGGATGGAGCTTTTTAACTCGATGTTGTTTTTAACCTAAACCATAAATCTTTGGATTCTGGTTTTATTTTTGAGGGGAGGTTTTTTTTTGTTGTTGTTGTTGTTTATTATTTTTTTTTCAAACCAGGCTGCTACATAACAAATTAGAGTAAAAGTTTACCTCTCTTGGCAGTAAAGTTCATTTATTTTGTTCTCCTTCCTGTCTTTAATCTCCCCCCTTCTCGCCCTTCTTCGTTTTTATTTCATTTGGTCTCTTGTTTATCCCAAAGTGGACCAACAGCACAAACCACTGGACTGTGTTTTGCTGAGCAAGGAGCTGTTCAAGAACTGTTGCAGGCTCTTGAATTCTCTGGGTTTGGTGCACACGACTTCCACACACCCAGGAACGAAACAAAACCCCGCGAAATAAAACCTGATGTTCTCGTGGCGATCAAGCGAGGATTTTCTCTGTGGGCATTTTTCTGCCTGGTCTGTGAGAGTGTGAATCATGCATTTCACTGCACTTCCCTGCTTCGGGAGGAGCTTCCACGTGAAGCAGCTTTGGGATGAAGAGGGGACACCGAACGCCAAGCTCAGCTCGGTGGGAAGGAGCTCTTCCCGCCACAGGAGAGGCCTCAGTGCTCGGAAACAATCAGGTTAGACAGAGGTTTTCTGCAGAAATCCTGGTGAGAAAAGAACAAGCAGAAGAGGGGAAACAAAAATCATCTTGAATTCAGAAAAAAAAAAAAAAAGGTAAATAAAAAATCAACGTATTTAAATGCAAGCAGAATGGCATTGTGTAAGGTACAACCACAACTAAGCTGTTCTCATCGTTACAACTGTGTGTATCCTTTGTTTTGTTCTTCCTAAGGAAATGGGAATGCTTTCCCCACTGACAAAACTAAGGACAATATTTCCAATACCAGCCTGTCTATGGATGCTCTTGTGTTTACAAACTGTGTATACTTTTATTTCTTTGATCTTATTTTAAATTTATTTTTTTTTTTGGCATATTCTTTCAGGTCGTTTGCTTCAGTCATAAATGCAATTGTTTGTTTTCAAATAATTGGTTTTCACCTTTTCATGTATTTGTACATTGTATATAGTTCTTCAGTATTAGAGGGAGGCGTATTGTTTGTCATATTTACAATATGTGTTGGTGCTCATTTGAGAAAATAAAATTTTCAAGTACTAAAGCTGCTGGTCCAGGTTTCTGCTTTATTCTGTGCAAATCCCTGAAATCCAGAGCTGCTCCCAGGGGATGGGATACAGCAATTCCTGCTGCCTCTACCTCAAATCCACGCGTGGCCGGGTGGAAGGCAGCGCTTTATTGGGGTTTTTTGGGATGGGCTGATGCAATCCCTGCTCATCCCATGCTGGAGGTGGCAGGGACGTGTCCCCGTGCCCTGTGCCAGTGCCCTCTGCCAGTGCCCCGTGCTGCTGAGCGCCCTGAATTCCCCACGGGGCCGAAACAGCAACTTAACCCTCTTTGGAGAGCGCGGGGCCCTGAACTCGGAGCCCTGAACTCGGCGTGAGCTCGGGCCACGGCCACAAAAGCTGCACCTGAGAGGAGCTGGGGCTGTGGGAGCTGAGGAGGAGCCGGGGGATTCCTGGGAGGTGGGAAAGGGCCAAGGAAGGTGCAACTGGAAGCCGGCATCCCATGGCCCGGGCAGCGGGATGATCCATGCAATGGGGTCGGGGTAATTGGAGATCTTGGTTTCACCAAAACCTCAGTTTGCTGTTCTTGGCCCCACACCAGCCTGGGACACTCCGGAGGTGTCCCTAAGAGATGGGAGAGTGACATCGCCAAAAAACGACCTTTGGGCCCCTGTGCAGGGTCTGGTGTGGGGCAGCTCCTGGCGCTGGGCTTGTTCCTACAACCCCCGGAGCTGCTGCCGGGGCACTCAGAAAGCACAAAGGTTTTAACCCTGTGTGGTGTGGGCAGTGGGAGTCCCTTGGGGTGGGGAGGGGACCAGCAGATGTGGGACCGTTTCTTATTTGCCATCACAGTTGTGTGCGTGGCTCCTCACCCGCCCAGCTGCGAGTCCCGCAGGGAAAATCCCCCCAGGAAAAAGCGTCCTGCTCAGGGCTTCCCACCCCGAGCATCCAAGTGACAACAGGAGGGACCTGTCCCTGAGCAGTGGCCTTGGGAAGAGCCTCCAAACCTGTATCAGCCCTTTGGCTCCGTTGGGATGGAGGTGGAAAAGTGCCGGGACCGCGACAGCTCCGGCACGGAACGACCCCCGGGGCTGGGGGGGACCGGGACCCGGCGGCTCCCGCATCCCGGGGCTGTTCCCAGCCGGGGCGAGGAGGGAGAAGCTGCGCTTGGGGATGCGGGGCAGCCTCTCCCCGGCTGTTTTATTAACCTGCAATTAGAGCGGGGCCGAGGCGAGCAGCAGCTATTAATAGCCCGGCAGATAAAGCTGACTCAGGCAGCAGCAGCCCCGGGCTCCGGCTGCAGCTCTGCAAGAGGGAGGGATGGAGGGGTGGATGGGTCCCCCCCGGTCCCCGCGAGGTGACAGCGCTGCAGGGGTCACCGTGACCTTTCCCGTGGCCACAGGACGGGCTATAGAGAGCGGCGGGGCTGAGCTTGGGGCAGCTCCCGACTCCTTTCCCATCCCACCGGCTACAATGAGGGTTGAGGGTTTTTTTTTTCCAAAGGATGATCACGAAGCTAAAAATACAGCAGCGCCAGTGGCCTTTAATCCCGGTTCAAGAGCAATCTGACACTCCTGCTCTGCTTCCCAGCCGGTTTTAGGGACGCTGGCACCGGGCAGGGATGCTGCCAGCTGCTGCTCCATGGGTTCACTTGATCCCTTTCCTCCTCCACTCGGGGTCCAACCTCACGGATGCCCCTGGGCTTCCCCCAGCGCCTCCTCTCCCGGCGGGACCCCGGCTCCGACCCGAGCAGGATTTTCTTGCTGACGGGGAGGATTTACAGTAGCGCGTTCAGGCTGCCAAACACGCCGGGGTTATTTTTACCCGGCTCCAGGGTGGGGTATAAATAGAGCCGAGGCCGTTCTCTGTTGCTGACTGAGAAATGTCCCACAGAAGCAGGCCAGACACGAGGGAAATGTCACCTGGAACGTGGCCACCCCTGCGGGGACTCTGCCCTGGCTGCAGAGAGGGGAAATAACAGAGCCCTGGTGCCCCCCCACTTCATGTGGCCCCCAAAAAAACCACGGAGCCAGGCAGGTTTCTGCTCTGTTTTGGGGAATCCGGGGGTGTTGTGAGCACAAACTTTTGCCCAGGGATGGGCACCTCTAATTAAATCTCTCCGGGATTAAATCCCTTCATCCCTCAGGGTCCCCCAAGTCTGTAAGGGGGGATCAGCCCTGTGAGGACAGGCACTGGGGCACTCGGGGAAAGGCTGCTGGAAGGACGGCAGGGACAGGGGGTGACAGACATCACCAGCTCGACTTCTGTGAAAAAAAAAACAAAAAACCATGGAGATTTTCCAGCCTGGCCTGTTATTTATGGCTCGGGATCAAGCAGCTGCTCCCGGCGGGGGCTGCCCCGCTCTGCTCCGCAGGGAAAGCTCCTGCAGACGGTTTGTTCCCAATGTATGGAAACTTCTGATGAGGTGAAGTGAAATGCTGGGGGGAAAAAAAAATCATAAAATCCTTTAGCAGAGGCCCGACCTCGCCCCGCGGAGCTGTGCCCCTGGGTGAAGGGCTCTGAGCGAGGCTTTGGATGCCTGACAGAAACAGCAAATGCTATAGGAGCGCTTTTATAGAGCTCTGCTTCCTTGTGAAAGCCAGACTGGTGTTTTCTTTTCCACTTGGACGAGGATTTTCCCATAATTGTGCTATTTTTATGGAGGTTTCAGACAGAAACAGAGGGCCTCTCCCAGCCAAGCCCTGGTGCTGGAGGAGCTGGAGCACTGGAGGGTTCAGCCTCTGACGCAGGTTCCCCAGCTTTGCCAAGTCCCTTTGCTGGCAGATGTCTCACCCTGTGGAAATGGGGGATTTGCTCCATCTCTGCCTCACGGGGATATTTTTTTTTCTGGAGTTCCCTGCCTGGAGATGAACTGTGGTGCAGATGCTGCCTGAACCAGGAGGAAGCAGCGAAGCCTTCGTGGCACAAAACGGGGGGGGCTCAGCCAAAATTCCCTCTCTGAGGGCACAAAAATGAACACCTCACCAGTCAATGTGAATTTCCGACAGACAAGGGGCCCTTGTCTCCCCCAGGGCAGCTCATCAACACCCCAATCGCTGCTGATGAGATAAAGGGTAAGGAAGCAGCAGGAGTGATGGCTGAGGTGCCCCTGAGGAGGTACCAGCTGTGCCCACCACCAGGGCCTCCCCCAACCCTCAGGTGTTGCTGGTTTCTGGACATATTTTTGCTGGAAGGGAGCTTTTTTTGGGAGCAGTGCTGCTGTTGGAACCTCAGCTGGCTTTTGAGGCTCAGTCTTGCCGGGTGTCGTGGCAGGTCAGTGGGAAGGAGCCAGGTGGGAGCAGGTTTTATGGGGAGGAAATGAAGCAGCAGGAGGGATGAGCCTCTGTTATCTTTAATTCGAGGTGGGATTTCTGCCCGAGCTGCTGTGGCTCTGTGTGCCCGGTTACTGGGGCTGCAGGAGGAGGCTGTGGCTGGGGCTGTGATGGGGCACTGTCAATGCAAATCCTTCTGCGGGCTTGTGGAGGTGAATTTAATCTTTGGAGCGCTGAAGCCTGGTGGGAACGAGCTCTCCCGGGCTGGGAGCTGCCAGCAGCCGGACGGCTCCGCTGCCGGCGCCCGGAGCCATTAGCAGGGCACTAATAATGTCCTTTATTAAATCATAGCCACGTCATCAGCTGCACTTGGGGATGTGACTGCTTGCACGTCCCTTCCCGACCTGCCCGCCCCTCTGGGTGCTGGGGGAGATGATTTTTAACGTGGGTTTTCAGCAGTTCTTTGCTCTGGGGATCCATCCTATAGAAGGGGCTGGTTTTTACTCGATTCATCCCCAGGTTCTGATGGCCTCAGATACACAGGGAGTTTCTTTGTCTCCATTTAATACTGGCAGGAAGGGTCTGCACATTGCCCCCTGTGAGCTCCCGAGCGAAATCCCTTGTGCCAAACCCGAATTTCCCCCAAATACAGATCATTCAGCCCAAACTGGGCTCTTGTGCTCTTTGTACCTGCTTTGCACCAGGCCAGGCTTTGCTTGGGTTTAGTGGAGCTGCTTCCATGAATCCCCATCATGACCCAGTTCCAAACATGTGCATCCCATGCCCTGGGTTCTCAATCCCAAAATATTTGGGAACCAGGCAAGGTTCAGGCCTTAGGAAAACCCCACCCCTGCTGGAGGTGCTGGCTAACGGGGACAGGGCTCCTTTTGGATTAGTTGCCCACAAGCAAGAAAAGCTATTTTGAACCAGAGGCTGGGAATGTTTGAGCTAATCCCAGGTGGAAGCTGATTAAGGGCTCGTGGGGGGAGATTTGGAGCAGATCCTGGTGGCACAGGGAGCCCGGCCATGTCCCCCGGCTGCTCTGCCCGGCCAAAATACCCCAATCTCCAACGAGTGAGAGGAGGTGAAGCTCAGCCCAGCCTTTCCCGAGGTGTTGGAGGGGATTTCATTGCACGAACCCTTGCCAAGGTCTGTGGAGCTTAATCCTGACCTTTGGCAGGGAAGGGGAGAGCTCTGTGCTCCTTTCCAGGCTGGTGAGCAAAGGGATCACGGGGCCACCTTCCTGAGCCCTTCAGCTCCATGTTACCCACGGCAGGGAGCTGGCAGTGTCTTCATCCTGTCATATCCCAGGGAAATATTTGGGTTTTGGCCACCATTTTCAGGGCCTTGTAGGTTTTTCTGTGGGAGATTCCCACCCCGGGCTGGGTGAGCTCTTGCTCCGTGCTCCGAGTGGGCAGTGGCTGTGCCAGGAAACAAAGGGTGCGGGATTTGGGTGGGATCTGGAGGACGAACTGCACAGATGCAGCTTTCCCCAGGGAAGGTGCTGCAAGGCTCATCCCGTTCCCATGGGTGTCTCCACTCCGCTGTGCCAGGCACGGGGATGTCACGTGTGACACCCAGCGTCGCTGCATCTGCCACAGGAGGGTGGCACAAACAGCGAATTTTGGGTCAGGCGCCTTCAGGCACTTGGAGGAGGAAATCTGAAAGGCAGCCGTGGGGGATCTTCCTGACAAGCAGAGCAAACCCACGAGGGAAGAGTCCTGCAGGCCCGAGCTGCAGGTCGGGCCCTGCCGAATTCAACATTCGGGTTTTATCCACCTTGCCCAACAGCAGCCCCTTGTCTGAGGCTCACAGAAACACGACCCACGTCCTGTGCCTTGCAGCTCTTGAAACCACAGAGCTTCCTCCACACAAACCCTGAATTCTTCCCCACATCCTGCCCTGGGCAAACACTGAGCAGGACCGAGAGCAAACAGCATCAGGTGTAAACACAGCGGCGTTTCCTCTCCAGGAAAATATTGACTTTCCTCTCTGGTCGCTCCTGGACTGAGAGCACATTCGGAGCAGCTTTTAAGGAATTGCTTACATTTGATTTTCCTTCTTTTTTTCCACGTGGAGCCCCACAGCAGCAGCATTATGGCGAAGTCTGAGGTGTTTTTAAAGACCCTGATTGAGGTGTTTTTAAAGACCCCGTTTCAGGTGTTTATGCCGCACATAAATCACACCTCAAACTATGAGCCCTTGTCTGCTCACAGCGCTCCAAATATTCCTGAGGCTGAGCCCTTCCTGCCCAAGGACCCCCAAAATGTCTTCCTGCCTCCTTCCTCTGAGCCTGACCGTCCCCAAACCCGCCACCCCAAATTTAGCTGCTGCGTGGGGGGAGCACCAAAGGCTGGGCTTGTTCTGGGAATTAAGGGAGTTTTCCTCCCAGCACCGAAGGAAGTCCCAGGCGAGCTCTGTATGTAAATTTTCCACGCATATATTTGCATTTATCTGATCAGTGGGGAAGCTGGGAGCAAAGTTTCTGTTTAATGATGCTCAGCCCTGTTGTGGGTATCTGGGAGAGGGGAACTGCAGGGAGAGCCCAGCATGTGCCCCTCTCCTCGTGTGATCCGTGTCTCACCGCTGGGATAAAGCCAGGGAAGAGTTTTCCAAGGATTTGGAGGGAGGGGCTGTGTGCCCTGGGCAGTGTGGGGGCAGGTGGTCACTGCAGTGCTCACAGAGGTTTCTGGGGACAGAACATCCTTTTCCCCTTTGGATGAGTAATTCCTTCCAGGAATTCCTTCTTCTGCTGTCTCTTTAGGAGATCACAAATTAACTCGCTCCGATCGCTGTTTTCCCTCCCTTAAAAGTGAAGAGAATTGGTAAATCTTATTTTTCAGAAGTCCAGGCTGCAATCTGGGACTGCTGGCCCCTTTTTCTCCTCTTTCCCACAGTGGGATACAGGGTCAGAGCACCCCAAAAGTGGCTATAGGCAGGCACACCCCATGGCACAGAGCCCAGATGCAAGTGTGGAGCTGGGGAAGGAGACACTGGGAGCCGCAGCCACGGAGTTTAAGACATTTCTGGCACCCTACACTGAACCCTGTGGCCTCCTGCTTGTCGTGTGTCCATTTTCCTTTGGAATGCACCCAAAAGCTGGGGAAGCACAACTGCAGGCTCTGTCCATGGAGCTGAGCCGTGCCCGCCAGCAGTGACGTCACAATTTGTGTCCGGATTAAAAGGAAATTAAAATTAATCCTCAGGGTCCAGGGAGATCTCTGGGATTTAGCATTTTTTTCCCCCTGATCATTCAGTATTTTTAGCAGATGCTTTTTTATTTTTAGTTCCTCGCAGAGGCAGCAGGTACTGGAAATCCCATCCCAGTCCCAGCAGCCTCATCATCTGAGCAGGACAGTGATGGGAGGAAGGATAGCACCAGGGAGAATAAAACTGGCTGGGGTTGGCTGTGCCACCCAGAGCTCCTCAGAAGGGAGAGAATGGAACCCCACCCAGTAATTAATCAAGTGTGAAGAATCTGAGCCATGTTGTGATGTGAAACTCTGCTGGGAATGTGCCACTGGTTGGGGTGAGACCCCCAGAGATCCTGTGGGATCCCCCTGCAAGGAGCCGCTGTCTCTGGCACTGCTGGGCTGGGGTGAATCCCAACAAAACCAGGGAAAGAGGAAATGGATCAGGGCCAGGAGCAGCCATCGGTCCTCCCCAACGAACAGGAGGTTCAGATAAACCCTTTGCTGCACTCAGCCTCGCAGCATCCTGAAAAGTGGAACAAAAAAAGTGAGGTTAATATTTAATTAACTTCTCTCCTTCGGGTCACCGCCGCCGTGCACGGTGTCACGCCGGAGCAGATCCTGGCACCCTCAGGATTTATATTTAATTCCACAGAGTTTTCAGGGGCAGGAGGTGCACGAGGGGCTGCGTTGGTCTTGGTGGGAGTGGGTGAAGCCACTTTGCTGCAAATACAAATCCTTTCCCACCGAGTCCAGCCGGGCACACGGGCGCTAAGCCGGCACACGAGGGCCCGCCGTGCCTGGCATCTGTGTCAGGTGGCTGAAAAACACGGGGCAAAACTGTTGGCTGAGCGGGGCACAGGCACAGGGCCGTGCAGGGATCTTAATTAAATCACTTACGGCTGGATTTGGGAAGGAGCCCTGGCACGCACCGCTCCCAAATTCCACTTATAATTCCACTCTGTGCAGGGCGAGGGACACTCGGGCCCCTCCCCGCCCAAGGCGCCGCACCCGCGGCTTTGGGGTGGCGTGAAAAATTGATTTCTTGATTAAAGTCTAATGCGTGGTATAATTAAGGAAATCCTCCCGGTTCAGAAAGTCATTAGGAGATGATTAATTGGGATGAGGCTGGGAGCTGCCTCCTGCCGAGGAGCCGGCGCGTGGCTGCTGCACCCCCAGGACCCCGGGGCGGCGGGGTCATTGTCACACACGGGATGGAGCCCGGCCTTCCTTGGCAAACCCATCCCTGGAATCTCTGCAAACCCAGCTGAGTTTGAGATCCCTCTAAGCCACTGCTGATGCTCCTTCCATTAGCAGTTCAAGGCCTTTCACTTCAAAACATTTAATTACGTGGTCACAGTTTAGCTGCAGAGCCCAAGGAGGTTCTTCCAGAGCCGGTTCATCCCCCTCCGTGCCCATCCTGCGCCTCCCAGACACCCGTAACACAGCCCTGACCAGAACATTTTGCTTTTTCCCTGATTATCTCTCCAGTTCTTGCATTGGTTTTATTTATGATAAAGAGAGCAGAGGCAGCAGCTGCTCCAAGGGGTTTTTCGTTGCCTTCCAGAGACCTGGGGGTTGATGCAGACGCCAGGAGTTCATGCTGGGCACTGGTGTCTGCATCACAAACTGGTTTTAGTCTTGGAATGGTGATGGAATACTAAATGGTAGATCTGTCAAATAGATTGGGTGAAAAGATCAATTTGCTTTAGATGGAGGAGACCATATTTCATGGCAGAAAAAAGGAATTAGGGAGAATCAGTAACTCGGCCTGTCAGTGTGCACCAATGGGAGTTATTATGTGCGTCTCAGACGTGTCTGATGAGTCTGAGGGTGAAAATTATTATGGTTGAAGGAAATTTTGGTCACACAGCTGCTTTAGTGGCTTGTTTGTAAACAGTTCTGCTGTGCCTGACGCGGAGATGTAGGTTAGTTTAGGCTCAATGGGTGAGTCCTGAATGAGGGGGGGAAATGTTATTCTGCAGTTTTCTATTTTCTTTTCATTTCCCATTGTTTTTGAGAGGGGAAGCAAAGTCTGGAGAGCTGGAGAAGTGTCCAACATGGCACTCGTAGGACAAGGGGTAGTGAGGTATCTCTTTTTTATGTCCACACTGAAATTGTGTTCTGAATGTTTTCAGAAACGGGTTTCATGAGCTCCGTGCACCCCAAAATCGCCCCACAAAGGGCACCGAAAGGTGTTCAGGTGCTGATCTCCCCTAGGCCCTGATTACACTTTGCTAATTAACCTCCTCTCCTCCAGGAACTGCAGCAGGGGAGAAGATGCCCTGCACAGCCAGCCTGCCCTCCCTCGTGCCCTGCAGGGTTGTTTTCTCTTTGTAAGTTAAGGAGAGGAAAAAAACGAAGTACTAGGGAGTAAAATTAAATCTAGCATGAAAACGCACCACCCTGGCAAACAGTAACTGCAATTACATCCCCAGCATCACCGTGTCCAAAGGACGAGGTGGCTGGAAGTGCTGCTCAGGCCAGCTCACGTGTCCTGGAGGGGAATTGAGCCTGGTTTTGCTGTGGGCATTTTACAACCCTCGTTCATCTCTACAGCGAGAGACCAAATACTCTTTAAAAATACCAGGTAGCTCAGAGCTCCATCCCACCTGGCCTTGAGCGCTTCCAGGGGTGGGGCAGCCACAGTTTTTCTGGCTAACACTTCCTCAGCACCCTCACAGGTTCTTACCCCCAAAAAAAAATCTCTAATCTGAGCGGTTCAAGCACTCCCCTTGTGCCTGTGAGCACGTGGAGGGAACAGAGTGCACAGCATCAGCTGTCAGGGAGCAAATCTAGTTCAAACACACAGTTCTTATGCTGAAGTCGTTAAATCTTTGGCTAAACTAAAAAGGCAGAGTGAATAATGTTTTTAATATGCTCAGGAAATCCTCCACGCTGGATGAGATCAGAAGAAGCCATTAGTGAGGATGGACAGGGATTCTTCTCCAAACAAAGGCCGATACTGAGTAATTGCAATTCTATAAACAGAGCATCACTTCAAAAACTCAATGGCTGCCCCAGCAGCCGGGGAAGCATCAAACCCTGGGGTTTAATGTGAAGGTAGATGGATGGAAAATAATTAGGAGCCTTACAGTTCCGAGCTTATTTTTCCAATCCACATTGTCCTCGAGCCATTATATATTTAACGGGTTTGCTCTGCACTAATGGGAGTGGAATTGCCAAATTCCATCCGCACTCGGGGACCAGCCTCCTCCAGCTTTGTTCTTGGGAATTAAAGGACAGAGACGAGGCTTTTCCTTTTTTTTTTTTCTTCTGAATACGCTCATTTTTATTTTTCACAAAGCTAAAAAGCTGCTTGCTTTATAGATTGGATTTTTTTTCTGACATCAAATTGCTGCGAAAAAAAACCCCCAGCAAAAACCGTAACTCGACAGAATAACTAAGACAGAGAGCTAGTGCAGGGTTTTATTAGCTCCCAAAGGCTGAGGAGCATCCGAAGGGTTCTCAAACATCAGTTAACCCTCAGAACACCGTTAACCACGAGCGCTGTGAAAATAATTTGATGGGGAGCAAAGAGGTGGGCCAATTTATTCACCAATCCATGAATTTCTGTCTTTCCAAGTGCCTTCCCAGGTTAGCTGTTAGTCACCCTGCAATACGTCTCCTTCGTTTAATGTCGAGTTATAAATCCCAGCCTTCAATTTAAGGAGCAGGTCCGTGCTGGGCTAGCAGTCATCGTTTGCTGGTAATGGACTCAAGCTGCAAAATTTGGCTTCAAAGCTCAGAGCTGTGTGGATTTAGGGTTTTAGCTCGCCCGTTATAGAAATAAGAAACAGATGGGATTTGCAGGCCTGGTTCGGACGCCGCGCTTCTCATCAGGTCAGTGTTGTTTAAGTCAAATCAGATTTTCAGCCCGATTCGCTCCTGCCTCTGCCTGGTGCTCGGATGGCGCACAAGCTACCCCCAGGGCTGGAGTCCTTAGAACACTGGGTATGTTCTGTGTTTCTTGGAAAAGAAATATTGCCACTGGTTCTGCAAGTGATGTGGAATTAGAGGCAATTGGGAACATTTGTAGTCAGCGCCAGTGAGGTCCTCAACATGCATTTATATACCAAAGTTCTCATATTTTTAGAACTTTAGAGCTGAGAACTGTACAGTATTTCTTTTTCATCTAATGAGGGCTCTGTGAGACACATGGAAGGGCTGGGTTTGAGATATTCTTAGCAGTTTAACACAAACAGAGCATCTTGCCTCAATTTATTGTAGACTCCGCTCCTCGGGGCAGACCTGGCAGAACGATTCCTCAGGGATGGTTTCCAAGGGAAATGGCGGCTTCCTCCTCTATCCAAACCGAGTCTGGGTATCTTCCCTTTGGAAGCATCCCTTCGGCTGAACAGATTATTCAATTTAGTAGTGAAAGAACAGGCTCAAACTGCATTTTGCAGAACGTGAGATGGGGGTATCTCACGGTCCTGTCTGGTTTTTAACCTAAGCGTCGTTTAAAGTAGGGCTGTTCAGCATCTCAGAGTTTGTGGTGGTGCGGAACCGTCTGTGGTTTGCTCTTGTGCGCCACTCATCAGGAATTCCTTGGAAAGGAGAATTTCCTGAAGGGCTTTCACTCCTTCCTGATGGCTTGTGGAGATGGTTTCAGCTGGAAAAAGGGATTTGTAAAAGGATGGTGCTAAAGACTCGCAGACGGGCGTTGCCTCAAACGACGCCGCGCAACTCGTACGCGCACCACGAGATTTCCAAATCGGGGGCAAAATAAAGAGCTGCTGTTCCCAGGCTGCCTGTGCAGCAGCCCGGCTGCTTTTGCCAGGGATGCACAGAAGTGGAGGATCTAGCAAGAAAACACTTTCATGTTGGTCGAACTTCAGTGCCAGCCCAGCTGAGACAAGGGCAGCGCCTGGGGACGGGCAGCCACGGTGCTGCTGCGGAGAATGAAAAGCGAAGGAGGGCAAATGTTCAGTCTATAAAGGCTCCCGGCCTAATGTAGGATTAGTGGAAGGAAAATGGACTGCACATTAAAATTCATGAAGGAGTACGATTTAAGATCCATGAATAACAGAGCCACAATTATGCAGGACCGGGGATTTGGGTTTGTTTTTGTTTTTTTCCAGAGCTGGTGGAAGAAGTGAAGTCATTACCGGGACGTGTGTGGCTGCCGCGTGCTCTGCCCTCGTTGCTGGATGTTGTGGACACACACAGAGCTGATGATACTGGAAGGTTGGACACAGGGACAAGAGGGAATGGGAGAGGTTGTAGATTCCCAGACAAAATAGGAGGGGGTTTTTGTGGTCTGTTTGATAGGCTGTTTGTCCCTGGGTCTTGGGGCTGTCTCTGGTGAGGAGAAGTTTTAATACTTGTTCGATCTGGACAGATCTCTCAAGTTTGGGGGATGTGGCACTTGGGTGTTTGTCACTCTGGACACCTTCTGTGACTCCTGGAGCCTTGGTCAAGCCACTTGATCTCCTGGAGCTCAGCTCCCTCTTCCAAAACGAGCTGGCCCAGCGGGGTGTAAGGGATGAGTTCGTTACCGGGAGGTAGTTAGGGACAAAGGGTTTCAAACCTGCTTTTCTCTTCTCAGTTAAGCCACGTGAACCTCAGCTCCTTCAAACCAAGGCTGTGGAAGGAAATCCCAGGTGAGCCTGGACCTACAGTACGCGGTGAGGGCCATGGGAAGGGGAGGAAGGCAACCCCCAGCTCATCAACCTCCAGTTTTTTGTTATCTAACGCGGGAGAGCATCAAGGAGATCTGGCTTTTCTTAATGTCTTAGCATGAGAAAAGCTCATGCCAGGGTTTAATTCTTCATCCTGTGTTCCCCTCCACGAGGACAGAGGCTGGGAAGTCAGCTGCTGTTATTCCATGGTCTTAATATAGAACAAAAGAGTAGTATTTTGTCCTAGATTTAACAGCTGGAGAAATAAAACTACTTTGGGTGGCAGGAGATGCTGTCACATGTAAGAGGACATTTCCAGGGTAGTTTAGGATATCTGCTAATTCTGCAGTCACAGAAATATATTTCAATCACAGCCATGGTGCACTCTAATGGGAATGTAGAGCCTAAGTGAATTATTGATTGTTTTGCACATTTGATAAGGAAGTCAGAAGAGGGAGGATGTCTGATATACAGAAATAGATTGGAAGCCTCCCATGGGTTGTAACAGAAGTGCGAGCGTGAGAAGGTCCTAAAATAGCCAACAGCTTTCACTACTGCAGGTACAAAAGGCCTTGAATCAGTGAAATACTTCAGGTGGAGATCCGGGGAGATGGATCTGCTCCGTGCCTCCTGGATTTTTTTCCCCTGCTTGTTCTCAGTGTATGTGCTAAGTGCCCATAAGCTGCCTTCCTTCATCTCCTTAGGTAAGCGTGGGACGAAAATGTTCCAATTTAACATGAAAATCACAGACACCATTTAGAGATTTAGGTATTCTCCAATCTGCCCTACCCCAGTCTCCAGGGAGACTGTTCCCATGCCATTCTGCATTTATATTTCTGCACAGATAATTTCACCGATCCAAGGGCTGCTTTGGAGGATTGCTGGGGGAGCTTTTTTTAAACCACAGACGCTGTGTAGTGGCTTTGTATGAGCGTCACCGAATTGTTTCCAATATTCAGCTCCTCACCTGTCTGGATGGTGTGCGAGGGCTGACAGACAGATGGATGGACAGACCGTGCTCTGTGTGAGAATGCAAACAGCTGAGCCAAAGCTTAATCCTCTCCCCAGCCCGTGACCTTTTTATTCATGCTTGCACCTGGCAGGAGCAGCAATCATTCATGGACGTGGCCACAGAAACAGCTGCAGATCTGACACCGGAGTTAAATTTAAAAGGGGTGATGCAGGCGAACGTGCGAGGGGGGCGAATTAACAAAATCACTTCCCAGGCCAACTTTAAAGAGAAAACAGGGCTTTTGAGAACATCAGTCGGGGCCTGCAGTGAGTATGCCGGGTCTCTCCTGCTGAACACAATGATGTTTGTGCAGAAACGTTTGCAGAACTGGGGCACGGAGACCTGAGTGTGTGGCTGTGACTCACCGCAGGTCTGGGCCATGTGCAGACACAGCTCCAGCACCTCGGAGCAGCTGGGAAGGGGAACGGGATCGGCCTCAGCAGGAGCTGGGCAGGGCTGTCACCGACAAGAGGATGAGCAGTTGCCGTGGCAGTTCTCTCACCCTTTGTGCCGGCGTAGCTCGGTGAGACCTGGCTGAGGAGCTTCTCAACGCTGCAGCTGAGATGGGCTCTCAGCAGAGAACTGCAAATCCCTTTCCAGCACAGAAATATTTTATTCCGCCAGAGCAATTCCCAGCCTGGATCTGGCCGGACACTGCCCGCCTGCAGAACAAACCGAGCTAAACCAGGGCAGATTCCTGCCAGTGCTGTGCTTCCTGCAGCCTTTTTCTTAGCAGGAACCTGGGAGTGCAGTTAGGAATAACCTGGCTGTCCTGGCAGAAGGCCGCGCCGTAGGAATTGTTGTTTTCCGTGGAGCTGAACACAAGGAAAATATATTCATTATGGAGGAGAAAGGCTAAACTGCCTTCAAAAAGAGGCAATTTTTAACAAGCGGAGCAAGATCTGCAATAAAACTTGTCAATTTGTAAATGTTTGGTAGCGAGGCGCTGTAAGACAGCAGATGGAGGTGTGAAAAGGGGTTTGGGTTTTTTCCTGTCTAACACCTCCTTTCTCCAGCACTCTTCCTCTGTTTTAAGAATAACACTTCTTCAATAATGACTCACAGCCAGTGCCACAAAAATCCTGGCTGTCAGAAAAACTGCTGGGTGTCTGACAGGAGTGCCGCTTGCAGGGAACATTGGTTTCTTCTGTCTCTGCTGAAATCACAGCTCGGGGATTGTTCTCCTAGAAAGTGGCCCTACTTAGAGATTCCAGGCACAGGGCAATTACCTGTCTTTCCTCGCTGGGTGTAATTAATAGATGTGGTTTTCTTCACAGGCACCGGGGGATGCCATGTTCGTCATGGAATGGACCACGTTGTCCAGAGCCAGGAGATGAAAAATTCCCTAGGAAATCAGGCCTCTCTCCTGGGAAGATGGATAAGCCCCACGGTGTACCAGTAGGGACTGGAATATTCCCCACATCCTGCCAGATCTCTGCTAATCAGAAAAGAAAAGAGATCCTCTGCTCGGAAGGGAATAAAGACATCCCAAGGGATAATCCAGCAGAGGAAAGCTGGCAGAGCCACGGCCTTCTATCACCTCACAGCATTTGCAGTTACGTGGGGAGCTAAACCTCAGGAAAAGAGCAATTTCAGCCTTCCTGGATGGCCTGAAGGTACCGGGGCTGCCCCGTGCAACGCAGTTACTGCCAGAGCAGCTGCAGGGCTAGGAGCACGTTTCTCAGTTATGGGAGCAGGGAATTGTGCTAGGATTGCTGGGCTCCTTCCCCCAGCTCTGCCTTTGATTTGTGGTGTGTGCAGACCCCTTAATTTGTTTCTGTTTTCCCCATCTGCGAAACTGAGATAAGATCACAGGGGAATTGTAAAGTGTGGTTCATTAATGTTTATTAGACAGAGGGAAATCCTTAAATGAATGGTGCTGTATTCCAGGAGGACAAAGTTCAAGACTGCAAAGGGGTTGATTAAAACCAAATCTGCTATTCCCAGGCNAAAAAAAAAAAAAAGAGAATTGAAAAACCTTACCTAGCCCTATGTCTGCCAAAAGCAGGATGTGATTTAAATAAAATCAAGCAGACTGCAAGCGTGCGTGCATGAATGCGTGCCTATTAAAAACATTAAATACTTCTTGGTAAACACACACCAAAAAGTGCGATGAGGGCGCGTTTGAAGTTTCCAAGGCGTATCTGATCACCATTAATTGTAAATTGCCAGTGGCAAGACGGCACGAGGAAATTGTGAGGCAATAAATATGATATTTTCCACAGAGGGGTGTACCAACATGAAACGTATTGGCACATCCCACCGGTTTTTGTCAGATTGTTGCAAACCATCTTATCGTGGGATTTTACGATGCCGGGTTGTTTGTAGGATATTTGTGCGTTAGACACAGCTGAGGGTGGGCACTGATGGAGCATCTTCCAAGCCTCGGAGTGCGCGTTCCCAGTGGGGAAATATTTCTCCCACCGCGCCAGAGGCGAAAATTGAGGGAATTTGTGATAAGCGGAGTCAGTGGGTGGCCTGAATTCACTCCTGGTGCGACACCAAATGTACCGTGTGATTCTTTTCACCGACAGAGCCTAACGGAGGGTGAAACGACAGTGTGTGAGGGGAGCAAACACTGAAGAGCGGGCAAAACACACCGCAAAAATCGTGTTTTGGGGGAAACAGGGGAGCTGGACTGCGGCTGGTTTGTGTTCAGTGTTCAGCGCTTGCCACCTTCAGGTCTGCTGTGAATTCACAGACGGTGCTGCAGAGCCGGGGCGAGAGCCTTCACTTGCTCATCACTGAGAGTTCTGGGGTTATTAATACTCTTAAAAATAATATTTGTTGCCCGGAGTGCCACAAGGCGATAATTGCACACTCCGAGAGACATCGATTATTTATTTCAGCCTTGCCAGGCCCGGGTGCTCTGTGGAACCCCACAGATCGGGCACCCCAACTACCGAAACTTTTTACTCTTTATACATCTTGGCGAACAAAGGAATTAGCGTTCATTTGCCACGAGTCACATAGTTCCCTTGTTAATTAGTATTCTATCTTCTCTCGGTTAATGATTCGCTTCTGACGCTAATTAGTGCCATGCTGAGGCTTTCTCTTCTTTGGGGTCAGTGGGTTTCTGGGGTCGGTGGCCACAGGATCACCAGAATTCCCCTTTACCCACTTGGAGCTGGGTTGGATTTACAAGTCTAACAACAAATAATTTGTTTTTTCTAATGCATCACTTAGAGCGTGTTGGCCGCTCTCTATTTCAGAGATTAAATCTCCTTTCTTATTGATTAGGCTTCAAAGTATTAAAAGATAGAACATTAAAGAACTTTTTCTCTCTTAAGAAAAAGGTTTTGGTGAAGCAGGTTTGTTTGTCAATATTTTATTATTTTCTATAGGTGTCCAACTGTATTATGTTCAGTATTGTGTAATGGTCTAATGTAACACAATATGACACTTAGCTGACCTATGGAAAGAGAATATTACTCTGATTTATGATAGAATTCGAGATCGTTTCTTGTCCCTTAGATTGTAAAACATGTGGCAGGATGTCTTCTTTCTAATCAGGACCGTTCAATCAGACATTAATGTGTGGACTCGAGGGCCAAGTTTTGTCACGAAATACACCTGAGCAACCTGGTCTGCTGGGAGGTGTCCCCGCCCATTGATTTCGAGGTCCTTCCAACCCTTCGCATTTTGTAATTTTGTGATTTTTGCGGAGTTTCTCGATGATTTTGCACCTCTGAGGCGCCGTGAGGCGCTGAGGGGAGGGCGGGGGCGTGGCTTAACGAGGAGGCGGGAAACTGGGGGGGCGTGACTTAACGAGGAGGCGGGAAACCGTGTGGGGGCGTGACTTAACGAGGAGGCGGGAAACCGTGTGGGGGCGTG
>VZTA01001603.1:31972-45973 GCA_013398855.1 Mohoua ochrocephala | reverse complement strand
CGGCAGCCGCCATGGACGGCCCCGCCCTGCCCATCCGCCGCTCCCGCCGCGAGCTGGTGGAGGCCGTGCGGGAGCGGCCCTTCCTCATCGTCACCGGCGAGACGGGCAGCGGCAAAAGCACGCAGCTGCCCAAGTACCTCTACGAGGCAGGTAACGAAATCTCCCCCCCCTCCACCCCGCGGGCTGCGGATGTGGGACACAAGCACCGATAAACTCATGTAGTCGTCTCGCTGTTACCCTCGCGGGTGATGCAGCTTCGGGCTGGGCTGTGGTGAGAGGAGGTGGCTTGATTAAACCTTTTAAATAAATAAAAAAAACCCCCAAACTGTGGCCGTGTGTACATTATGTAGGTACGTGCTATAAAGTGACCGTGAGCAGCACAACTCGGTGTCCCTGTGCGTCCCACAATCACTGCGGGTGTTCAGCCTGGAGGAGGCTCCAGGGGTGACCTTAGAGCCCCTTCCAGTACCTGAAGGGGTCTGGAGAACAAGGGGGAATGGCTTCCCACTGCCAGAGGGCAGGGTTAGATGGGATGTTGGGAAGGAATTGTTCCCTGGGAGGGTGGGGAGGCCCTGGCACAGGGTGCCCGGAGAAGCTGTGGCTGCCCCATCCCTGGAAGAGTCCAAGGCCAGGTTGGATGGAGCTCTGAACACCCTGGGATGGCGGAAGGTGTCCCAAGAGGGGGTGGAACGAGCTGATCTTTAATGTCCCTCCCAACCCAAGCCCTTCTGTATCTCCCACAGGCCTGGCCAAGCACGGCGGCATCGGTGTGACCCAGCCCCGGCGCGTGGCCACCGTGTCGGTGGCACAGAGGGTGGCCGAGGAGATGGGCTGTGAGCTGGGGGCTCTCGTGGGCTACCAGGTCCGCTTCGACGACTGCACCTCCGAGGTGGGGCCCTGGGGGCTGCCCTGGGGGTCGTGGCAGGGTCAGTGAGGCTGTGCTGGGGTCTGGGGGCTGCCTCAGGGCTTTGGGAAGTGTCTGTCCCGGCTGTTGGTGTGCTGTCACTGATTTGAGGAAGTTTTTTGGGCACCTGGCAGGTGAAACACTGCCAAGCACCTGTGCTGTGGTGCACGAGCAGCCGTGCTGGAATCTCAGTGTGTCCTGGACAAGTGTGTGATCTGTGCAGAACTGTGCAGTTTGAAATAAAAACCCCAGCTGAATGTCTCATTAAACCTTTCAGGACACTGCCATCAGGTACATGACTGATGGGTGCCTTCTGAGGCAGATCCTGACAGACCCCCTCCTCAGCAAGTACAGCATCATCATTTTGGATGAAGCCCACGAGCGGAGCCTCAGCACTGTGAGTGTCACCTTTTATCTGGGTTTTTTGGGTCACTGCATCTCCTTTTCTGTGGTCTGTTCATACCTTCCTTTCGCTTCAGCACAATCCCCAGGGATTCTGGCTGACTTTCCATGGATGTGCTTTATTCTTTTGCTGTCCTAAGAGCACGGAACTGCTGCTTTGTTTGTTGCACGCTGCATAAGTTGAAAATGAGATGTGGCCTCTAACAGTGTTAGAATTTTTATAGTTGTTGCATTTAAATGCAGTTAAAACTTTGCTGGCTGTTGAATACTCTCCCAAAATTTCCAGGAGTTTGAGCCAGAACACAGACTTTCTAGAATACTAATAAAAACAACAGAAAAACCCCCCCAAAACAACACAAAACACACAAATAAAAGCCAAAACACTTCTCTTGCCCTAAGGCCCAATGTTTCTTAGGGTGTGTATATGACTGTGCAAAGAGATTATGGCTTTTGGGACCGTGGAAGCATCTAGACCTGAGTCCCAAAAGCTCTCAGATGTCACCCTGACCCTTCTGTGGCCAGCAGAGGGGCATTCAAGTCGCTCAGACCTCAGGAGATTGTGCTGTGTGTCAGACAACCTCCTCCAGCAATCTCCCAGTCCAGCTGGGAACAGGGAAGATGCTTTCTGAATCCCAGTTTGCCCTCAGGCATCTGAGGGTGTTGCAAATAACTGAGCTGAGGCTGATGGAAGGAGCAGATTTGTAATTCAGAGCACCACAGAGTAAAATAAACTTGCTGAGGTCGTAGCAAAGAAGGGTGCACACACGGTCAGGGGGCATGAGCTGGGAAATGGGATGGAAAACGGGTCTGGGGTAACTTCTCACAAATGACTTGACCAAGAGGGCATAAAAATGAGGAACAAAGGAGTTTAAGTTACACTGGTGCTGTCTATAGGCTGTGAGAAGAGCTGGTAAAAAAATTAATTAAACTTTAGAGCCTAAAACATCCAGGATAAATGTATGTGTTCCTCTGAGTGTTTAGGCCTGGAATATGTGACTTTCACCATCCCAGTGGGATAAAATCCTCAAACTTCCAAGTTTGTCAGGCACTTCTAACAGAACCAGGGTATTGACATCAGTTGCTTCCGTTTTTTCTGCCAGGATATTTTATTTGGTTTGCTGAAGAAGCTGTTCCTGCAGAAGCAGCCAGCAGGCAGGAGGACAGACATGAAGGTGGTGGTGATGTCGGCCACCCTGGAGGTGGAGAAGCTCTCGGAGTTCTTTGGGCACTGCTCAGTGCTGCACATTCCAGGGAGAAGTTACCCTGTCAAGGAGATATTCTGCAACCTGCTGAGCCCCAGGGACGTGGGCAGCTCTGCCTATGTCACAGAGGTCTGGTTGGCTTTGTTTTCTCTGTGTTTGCTCTGGTTTTGGGGTGATTTTCATCTGGGGGATGCTCATTTCACAAGAATGAGCTGCTGGGTTGTGTTCTCAGCATCTCTGCAGGAAATAGGGGAGGATCAGTTGGTGTGATGAGTCCTAGACAGAATAAGTGGGATTTTGACTGGTTTTGGCTTGTTTGTTGTTTGTTCCAGGCTGTGAAGGTCACCCTGGATGTCCATTTAAATGAACCAGAAGGCGACATCCTGGTTTTCCTCACAGGTGAGAATTTTCCTGGTTACTCCAGGTGAGGCAAAGCAAAAGAGCTTCCAAAGCCTGTCTGGTTTCTTCCAGAGCAGTGAGAAAGGAAAGGTGCAGGTCGATGCACGAAGTCCTGTGAAATTATAGTTTCCAGAGTGTTTTAGGAACAGCCAGATTGACTCTGTGTTGTCTCCATGGTTTGGTTTGTTGTTAATTCAGAGAGGAAGAATTATTTTAGCTGTAAAACCCTGTATTAGTGCATGGGCCAGGCCCTCAGGCATCTTTGAAGGAAAATCCTTGGTGAGAGGCCCTGTGGAAAGGCTCCTAAACCCCCTCTCGTTACTTCCTCATTTCAGTGATGTTGACAACTCTGTAGCAGTGACAGAACAGCCTTGTTAAAGATGTTGCAAACTAGAAAGGCAGAGCTGTGGCTGATTAGGTCCCTTAAATGCTCTCCTATGTTTCTTAGGCCAGAATGAGATAGAAAGAGCTTGTGATTTGCTCTTCAAGAAAGCAGAATCCATCGATTACCGGTACGAGGTCCACGACCGGGCCGTGGAAGGTCTGCTCATCCTGCCCTTGTATGGCTCCATGTCCACAGGTGAGAGCACAGAAGGTCACTCCTTTCACACCAATCCTACCTGCAGGAGTTGTTATAAACGTTATCCTCATCAAATTGGCTGTTGGGGTTGGGAAAAGGGCGTTGATTAACCCCTTTGTTGCCATACCGTGGCGCTTTGGGGTGAGGCTTTTTTGTGGTCTTCATAAATGAAATCAAACTTCAGCCTCCTCTACTTGCACAGGAGCCTCCAGTTAAACCCCAAATCCACTGGATATGGCTTCAAGATCCTTAGTTAGGAAGAGGATATTGTGTAACTGAAAGTCTAGATGTCCTCACATTTTATTTCATTCTGTTTCATGTGGCAAAGATGCTGCCAGTGGGTTTGTGGTGGTGAGAGTGGGAGATAGCAGCAGTGCAGTGTTACAGGACAGAAAAAAAAGGTTATCAGGAGGAGTCACTGTTTTATGTGGCAGCAATATCACAGTTAAGTTTCAAAGAGTTAAAAAACAGAGGCCCCTTGACCTTTTCTGAACACAGATATTGTGTTTTCAGAGGGACTGGAGTGCAGTGGACCTGGGGCTGAGGGAGTGTGCAGAAGAGCAGGGCAGAAATTTCCCTCCAAAAAAAAGATGCGGTACCAATCTACAAAAAAGAGCAAAGCTTGTATCTTCTAGAAAGGGCAAAATGAAAAGTTGCATTAAAGAAAATTAAAGCCTCTTCCTTACTCCACGACAGGTGGATTCCTAACTGAGAGTGGTATTTTATTTTGATTTTGTGGCAGTTTCTGAGAGGCCATTGTATGAAAGAGAAAATGGTCCTCAAAGTGATTTTTATGTTCTTTCGAAACGAAGGAGTGAGAAAATTTCGGGGGAAAGTTGAGTTTCCACCTCTTTTCTGTTCCTTGGAAAGCCAAGGGGAATGAATGAATGAATGGGAGCTGCATGTGCTGCTTTCTTACACGATAAATGAAGATTTGCTGGAAGCAACGAGGGGGGATAATTCAATTTTTTTGATGTGTTTTTTTTGAGGTGTGGTTTGAGGTCAGAGCACTGTAACATGACAGACTGACTGAATATCTGCCCTTTTAGATCAACAGAAAAGGATATTTTTGCCAGCTCCTAGAGGCATCAGGAAATGTGTGGTCTCCACAAACATTGCTGCAACGTCTCTGACCATTGAAGGAGTCAGGTATTGATTTCTGTCCCTCATAAAAAGCTGTAACAGAGGGAATAATTCAAAAAGACCTGGATTTGGAAAAAAAACACATTTATTCTGCTGCTATGAACTGTGCAAAATGTGCTAAAAACACATTTAATCTACCCTGTTGCCTTTTTTTGGGTGTGTGGTAAGAAAACTCTTGATATTATTATAGTCTTAGAGGTGACCAATATTTTTGGACTTTTAATTTGAAATCAAATCTTGGCTCCACTAAATAAAAAGTGGTTTTTTGGATGAAATGCATCTGGCAGTTACCTGCTGAGCCCTCTCTTTTTCACCTCTCTGGATTTCTTTTTTTCAGATATGTGGTAGACAGTGGCTTTGTGAAGCAGTTGAATCATAACCCCCGAGTTGGTTTGGACATCCTGGAGGTGGTTCCCATCTCAAAGTAAGTTAAAAATGTCACTTGCTTGCAGTTTCTGGGAGCTGCTCTGGCAATAATGCTCTGTATTGGTTGCTCTTTAAAAAAAAAATTAAATAAAAACCAGGCAGCAACCTTGAAGCTCCACGATTTAAAGCCACTTTATTTGTAGTCAAGTAAAAAGTGGTTCAGGACATACAATTTCCTAAAAGTTACAAACATCAAGGTGGAATTGGCATTGTCTGAGCAGGGTTTGCTGAATGCTACAGCTTAAGGGAAGCTTAAAAAATTAAAACTCCCTTCCATGCACAGAAATTCTTCTTTATTTCTGACATGGCTGGATTTTTGAGTGGCTGTGCAGGAATGGCCTCTTCCATCTACAAACAGAGCAATTTCTGTGCTTCTTTGGGTGATAACAGAAGGGATGAAGGGTTTGGATGTTGGTGTGGTGGTTTTTTTTTGGGGCAGGAGTGAAGCCAAGCAGCGAGCTGGCCGGGCCGGCCGGACGTCGGCGGGGAAAAGCTTCGGATTGTACAGCAGGGAGTTCTGGGAGCAGTGCATGCCCGACCACACCGTGCCAGAGATCAAAAGGACCAGCCTGACATCTGTGATCCTCACCTTGAAATGCCTTTCCGTGCATGATGTCATCAGGTGACCTCCCCGGGCGGGGATTATCCCTCGCTGGCTGCCGGAGTCTCGGCGCGGCCCCCGGAGTGGCAGGAGGCAGGATTAGGTCCCCAGCCAACTGTGACACTTCAATCAGCTTTGCTGCTGTTCCCCCACAGTAATTCCAGCTTGGATCTTGAGCTCATGTCCAGTTTGAGGCTCTGCCAAAACTCCCATCTCTCCCAAATTAAATGCGTCGTTCGTAGCGCTCCTTTAAATACTTAAAGTCCTTAAAATACTGATTTTTGTACCCAAAAAGCTTCGTGTCTGTGGGATTTTTTTAGTTCTAAGACCACGCAAGTGCAGAAAATGCAGTTTAGTGTGTGCCATGCTGATCTTGAGCTCAAGTCCAGTTTGAGGCTCTGCCAAAACTCCCATCTCTCTCAAATTAAATGCATCGTTCGTAGCGTTCCTTTAAATCCTTAAAATACTGATTTTTATACCCCCCTCCCAAAAAAAAAAAAATATATATATCCCAAAAAATATATTATACTTCACCTCTGTGGGATTTTTTAGTTCTAAGACCACGCAAGTGCAGAAAATGCAGTTTAGTGTGTGCCATGCTGGGGTTTGTCACCAGAAACTCCTCAGCTGGAGGCTGCACGTGCAGTAACACAGCCCTGTGCTGCAGGTGATTACTGTGATTATCTAACTTTGGTCAGAAAACCTGCATTGGGAGGTCTTAAAAATTGTTTTAGTGAGTGTGAAAAACTAACAAAGCTACTTCATTTTTTTTTTTCTTAACCACAGATTTCCCTATTTGGACCCCCCTGAAGAAAGGCATATTTTGGAAGCTCTGAAGGAACTTTACCAGTGCAGTGCTATTGACAGGTAAAAGCCAAAGGGGTGCAGTCACTGCAGGAATTTAAAATCTAATGCTTAAGCTGGTGTTTTGTGTGGACTAAAGGACTTCCCCCCCTCTGCCCCTCTCAGCAGCAGAATGTGTTTCTTTATTTAACTTCAGGAAGTTTACTGGGGTTTAATATACTGTCTGTGAAAACAGGGAATAGAGCACAGTTGAGGGCTTGGGAGATACAGATCAGGTTCTCCACATTGTCCTGGAGTTCCTAAGTGACCTCAGACAAGTTAGCTCAGCTCTGTAGTTCCTGAGGGCAGATCCCAGACTGTTGTGGCTCAGGAGCTCAGGCCCTGGCTGGGAGGTCCATCCAAGAGCTCAAGACAGGAAGGGAGATCTTATCCTGAGCTTCCAGGAATTCTTCTTGTAAATAAAAAAAGAGCTGGCTGTGCCTGCCCTGGAGCAGAGACAAGCAAGCTGGAGAAATGTGGATTATTCTTCTGCTAGTGACACTTCTCCATGGCCCCAGCACCTGTCTGGGCACTCACAGTCCAGAGGGAAATGCTCTTTATCAGAATGTGGTGGCTGCCATCACGTGTGCACATCCCAATTTACATTTAAACATCATTTCATTGAATCTGCTATTTATATATCTCTATTTTCTCTTTCCTGGGATAAGGAGAGGCCACGTGACAAGACTGGGAGAATTCCTGGTGCAGTTTCCCCTCCCTCCCAACCTGTCCTGTGCTGTCATAAAAGCTGCTTCCCTGGACTGTGAGGATCTCCTGCTTCCCATTGCAGCCATGCTGTCCGTGGAGAACGTCTTCATCCGCCCAGGTGGGAAGCCCCCTTTTCCCAAAAAAAGCTTTCACAGCTTTCCATGCTCTTGGAGTCAGGGCACTCTGCGTGCCAACAGCTGTTCCAGAGACCTCAGAGCAGCAGGAATTGGGTTGTGTTTGTCCCAGGGCTGGAAAGCAGCATATGCCTAAGCTGAGAGGTCACGAGGGGAAATCTCTGTTACAGGAGGGGAAAAGGCAAAAATAAAAGGGAAAAAAACCCAAAATGCACCACAGCAGATGTGTTGCTGTTAGTCTGAGTGCAGACAGGAAGGGCTGATGGTTTCTAACAAATGGGGCATCACCTCTGGATCATCTTTTCTGTTCAATAGCTGTGAATTCCCACTAAACTCATGGATCCACTGTTTTTTTCCAGGCTCTTATTTATTTTAAGGCCTCGGTTACTGTGGCAGTAGGACAGAGCTGAGTTCAATAGATTAGAGGGTGCTCTGATGGGGTGGGTTCAACAGTCTTGTTTTTCCTCTCACTCGATCCCTGTGAGCTGTTTGTTTATTCCTTTATCTTCCCATGTCAGCCTCTGGATTGATTTGTGAGTGAGAAATACTTTCTGAGAGGCTGGAATTCTTCATCCCTGGTGCTGACTGATGAGATTAATCATAGATTCAATAGCATCTACGTGCTCTTGTTCAGCAGTAGTGGAAGGAGGAAGAACTGTAAATGCAGCTGTAGAAGGAGAGACAAAACTAAAAATATCAGGAAACAAGAGCCAAGGCTGCCAAACGCACCCTTACAGAAAATCAGGTGGTGATAAGTAAAAATGCCTTTGAGTGAGATATAACTTGCTTCCTCAGGTGATCCTCAGAAGCAAAAGGAGGCTGAGCTTCAGCACCGGGAACTTGCCTCACAAGTGGGAGGATGCAATGACTTTGCAACCCTCTTAAATATTTTTGAACAGTGCAAAGCAAGGTATAAAATGTTCCCTTTACAGTAAGTGGTTTTGCATTGCTCCTAACTCCCAGTTTTCAGATGTGCTGCAGATACACACGTGTGTGTGCTCATTCCCAGTTTCAGATTTGTTCCTCGGTGTGATCTGTAATTTCCATCAAGACACCTTTTATTTAAGCCAACAAATATCTGCCTGTGTAGGTCGTTGCCTTTTTATGACCATAACAAAAAAAATATAGAGGCGAGTTTCTTTACAGGCAGCTTACAAAGGGCTTCTTTATAATTCAAATATTCCTGCTCTCAGCAAGTCTCCTTCAGCCTGGTGCCAGGAATACTGGATCCATTGGAGAGCTGTGAAATCTGCTTTTAGTGTGGAAAGACAGCTGCGGGAAATAACCACTAAGCTGAAACAGGTAAAAAGATACAATTTCTGGATGAGTTTGAGTTGTGTAAGTTTATATTTAAGAGATGTGGTGGATGCTGAGCCTTTGCCCGATGGCTGCTGCCTTTCTCCAGGAGAAATTGATCCACTTAAATATTTTTTTAGAGCACCCTTGCTTGTGTAACTCACAGGTACAGTGGTGGTAATAGGCGAGAGGGAGAGTTTTTCTCCTTTCCTCGTGGTTTCCATACAGCAAGAAACCCACAGTTTAAAATCCATGGGATGGAGGGGGTGTGACTGCTTTTTCTTGAAGAAAGATCCTCATTCATGTTGGGTTTTTCTTTCCCCAGCTGCCAGACTTCCCTAAAGAGACATTTGAAGGCTCCAAAACTGAAATACTGAGAAGATGCCTATGTGCAGGATACTTTATCAACGTTGCTAGGAGGTAAGGAATGACGTTTGGAGAGCTGAATGGAAAAGATATCATGCAAATTACTTTAAAGTGTGGCTGGATGTTGGTAAAAGTAGCAAAGTAGTAACTGGAGGTGAAGGAGATGTTTCTGCAAGGGGCTGGAAGCCTGGGAGGCTCTCTGTTTTTGGCTGTCTTCACTACTCCAAGGATGTCAACAGCTTCCCAGGAATGTCATTTTTCTGTCTGTGAAATGAACTCACCAGCTGATGAGTGCTTCCAGACATTCAACTGAAGGGCTTGGAAGTTTCCAGGTATCAGGGCTTCCAAAGGCTTCACTCCCAAACCCTGTTGCTGTTGAGGTGTTACTCCTGCAGTGCTGCTGTGGTAAATTAGATCTATTGTATTTCACTTTTTAAATGTTTTTTTTTTTACAGTTTGATTCTGGAAGCACCTTGGAGAATTTTTTTTTTTCCTATGCTGCTGCTGCTTTGTTTAGTTCAGTGTTGCTGTCTTGTGTGTTGCTGTCTAATCACAGCAATGTGTGATTTGTTTTGTTGGGTTTTTTTTTTTTTAATTCCTTTTTTTTTTTCACAAACCTTTCAGATCTGCAGCCAGGACGTTCTGCACAATGGATGGACACGGCAGCATAGTCTATATCCACCCTTCATCCACAGTGAGTGCCCAAACCCTGCTGATGGAGTAGCAAAGGGGTCTCTAAAAGGAACGAGGGGCAGGTCCCTAAGCTCCTCCTGGTGTTTGCTGCAGTGTTCATTTTGAGAGTGGGGAAGAGCCTCACTTTTTCAGACTTGGTGAATGTTTGGCTTGTGATGTGAGTGTGACACAGGCTGCACTTTCCCTCTGGCTCTTTGGATCTCACGGGCAGCTTTAAATCGTTGCACCTCAATCTGAAAATCGGGGATAACACCCCCTCCCATCCCAATCACTGACATCCCGACGGAGCTGGGGCTCTAAAAATCAAACCAGCTGTGCGATGATCTTTTGAATTTTTCAGCTCTACAACCAGGAGACCCTGCTGGAGTGGATCATCTTCCACGACGTGGCCGTGACCTCCAAGATCTACGTGCGCACCGTGTGCCCCGTGCGCTACGAGTGGGTCAGGGACCTGCTGCCCAGGCTGCACCAGGTGGACGCCTACGAGCTGAGCAGCGTGGCCAGGGAAGAGGTGACTGAGGAGGAAATCACCAAGTGGGAGCAGAGGGAGGAGCTGAAAAGGCAGTGTGGTAAGCACAGTGCCCGTCCCTGCCCATGTGTGTGTGTGGTTTTGGAGCGCCGTGTGTTTATCGTGGCACCTTCTGGGGCAGAAGGTGTTCATTTGTGTTTGATGGGTGTAGTTCTGGTTGTTTTATCCTTCCCACGGCTCTGCAATTCTTATTTGCTGTCCCAGCAGTGGGAATTGTGGTGTTTGCTTGCTGCTTCTTGCCACACTCCCCCCCCCCACCTTTCAGTTTCTTAGGGCAGAGCTTGAACAGAGTTCAATAAAAACATTTTGAGTCTGGTTGGTATTTAAGTTTGTGAAGGATGTTTAGCCAATGATGCCCAAATAATACCACCCTGGGAGAAGTCCTAAGGGCTGTGGGGCAGAGGGAAGAAAAAAAAAATCAAAAAACCTCACCCAGCAATAAACACAGAGGAAAATGTCCCACATTTTGGTGAATGTCTCATTCTGACAGTGAATTTAATGCCATATGTTTAAATAGTCAGTTCTAATTAGAACTGGTGCATGCTAACTGATTTTGCTGCTTGACATTCTTGGGATTCTTCTGTCAGCAGGTTCCTAAAGCAGCCAAATATTCCAAGGGCCTCTTTACTCCTGAGCTGACCCTTCTAAATCATTGATTTATTGGACAGTAAATTCAGATTCTCTTCAATTTCCTTAACAAAGGAAGAAAGGCAGACTTTTGGGCTCAGAGCAGCATCTCTTTCTGCCTTGCATTATTGTATAAACCCACCATTTTAAACATGAATTTGATTTGGTTGTAAGTGATGCAGAGGAGCCTCATCAACTTATCTGAAGTCCAAGGAAATGCTCTCTGTGTCCCCTTTTACATCGTGACTTCATCAGGCAATTGCCAATTAACTGGAGCTTAATATTGACCTTACAGATGTTGTATTTCTGGGACCTCCATGAAAACAGGTGGCTGAATAGCTGACAAGACATGATAATTACAAATATTCTAACAGTGGATGTTGATTAAAGCTCCTTCCTCTTGTCACAGAAGCTGGTGCCCAGCCCCCAGGACCAGGCTGCAGTAGCTGCTTCACTCACACAAATTTCAGGCTCTCGGAGCCTTTGCTTGTTCTTTTTATTGTTGTTTTAGACTGAAAATATTTTCTGCTTCTCTTCCCTTCTGTGAGCAGCAGTCCCAAGGTCTCGGTGCTGTGGGGGAATGTGCATTTCTAATGGTGTCTGATCTGCAGTATTGACTTTCCCCACTCCCTTATCTGCCTGTTTTCCTCTCCCTTCCTCCTGCCTCCGGAAATTTTTTGAAGACAGTTTATCTCAAATGTTTTTTCCTGCTCCCTGTGCTGTCCCTGTCCTGCCTAAACCTGAGTTTGGGATGTGCAATGTGGAGAAGAAACGGGTGTGTAGAACACAGGATGCATATTCTCTGCTACAATAAAAAAGCAAGATTTGGGGATGAGATGAGCCCAGCTGCAAATATTGACATGGGAGCTAAGGCATGATTTTATTTTTAATTTTTTTTTTTCCCTCCCTGCTGTGGTACAGTCTGTCCTCTCTGGAAGTCATTCAAATGGCTGCCTGGAACTTGGAAAAAAAAACCCTGAGATTCTGTTGGGGTTTTTTTTTTTGGTATTTAACAAATAGGAGGATTTGTAATGCTGTAGTGGGGAGGTTTTGACACAGAAAAGTTTATTTCTTTCTCTCCTCTGCCCCCAGAAGGAGTCACAGGCAACTCTGCAAGGAAGATGGAGAGGAGGAACGATGACCAGTCCATCCAGGATGCCCGAGCTCGGTATCTGGAGAGGAAGCAGCAAAGAGCTCAGGGTTTGAGCGGCCCAGCCAAGGAAATGGGGTAACACCGATGGCAGCTCTGCTCCCACCACGAGGGGAGGCAGTTTGTGCAGGTCTGGGGGTGTTTGCACAATGCCAAATGGCTGACTGGAGTGCAGGGGAACTTCTGCTTTGTGGCCAGTTCGAGTGCCAAAGAGGACAAGCACAACCTTCCCTTGGCTGCATCCAGCAGGGAGAACTTCCCGAGCTGAATTCTGTTGCTGCAGGTCAGTGGCAACAATTGAGTGGCCTCAGCTGTGGCTGAAGCCCTGATACCAAGCGTGGTGCCAATTCTCTGGCATTTATTCGACTTTAAAAGGTCCCAGTGCTGTTATAAATAAAACTTCCTTAGAGGTCGGTTGGGGTTTATTTTTTTAAGGAGTGGAACTGTAACTTTTTTACCCATTTTATTCTGTCTGATGGTGGTCGTAGAGAATTCATGCTCAGGAAAACGTGCAGGAAGGGCTCTTTGAAGGATGGAACCAGCAGGATTAACTCCAAAGGGACATTTCCCACCTGCATTCCGTGGTGTTCCTGCCCCGTGTTGTGCTGTACCAGGAAAATAAAAGTGTTTTTCCTTAAGCATCTAAAAGAGCAAGGAGCTGTGGTGCTTTCTCATCATAAAGTTTTGTTTCTCAGCAAAGAAATAATCCTGTTTCATCACCATAAATAATCCTAAAACGCTCCAGGGCTCGAGTGGGGAGTTTGGATAAGAATTTCCAGATCATTGGAAGAGCTCGCTGTCGTTTTTCCTGCCTCAGCTGTGTGCTCTGTGTCACCCCCTGGGCACCGGTTCAAGCCATGCTGGAGCCTGAATAAAACATTCACCACTCCACCTCCGCCTCACCTCAAGCATTCCAGCACTGCCCAGCATCACCAACTCTCCAAAACCTTAGGATTCTTTTGAATGTGACCATTTTATTGCTCATAAAGTGCAGGGTCTGGTAATTGTTCCTCCTCCTGTGATGGATGGGGAAGGGTTTTGTCCTTTCACGCTGCTGCTCAGGCTCTGCTTTGGAGCAGCAGCAGCACTTGGGCTTGACTCATCCTCCACTCTCAATTTTGCTGTTTAATTTGATTTATATTTGCAGTGTCACGGCCCCTCATGAGTCAAATGCCATCTGCACCACCCAGTGGGGCCTGAAATGAGTACACGGAATGCCCGCTGTTCCTCGGGGCTATAAATCTTTTGGCAGATCCTAATGCTTTCTGATGTTTTTTTTTTTTCACTTTCTTCATAGCAAGAAATGAGGGATTTCCACCCCCACCACCCAGTGTTCCAGGGTTTCTCACAGGTTTGGAAATGGGGAATTTAAGACAAAGTAAAAATTATCTGGGGAAATAACCGTGAGATGCAAAGTAAGATTTCAGCCAAGTGTTACAGCACACACAGCTCTGGGCAAAAGCACCTGGAATGCTGCATTCATCCCAGGAAAAAAAGAGTTAAGTTTTTACCTGTTCCTACGTGCTGGAGTTAAAGCGTGAGTTAATAAAACACAGGAGGAAATTGAGGAGCTCCGTTACTTCGCTGTACTCATTAACAGGGGGCCGTGGGAAGAGTCCTGGGGAGCATCCCCGGGGGGTGAGGCGGTGACAGCGGTGACAGGGACACCGAGGGGAGGGGAAACATCACATCCCGGTAACGGGGACGCTCCGAGGGTGGACGATCCCTGTCCCCTCGGTGTCCCCAAGTGGAGGAGATCCCTCCCATCCCGGTGACAGGAGCACCCCCGGTGTCCTCCCCGGTGTCCCCAAGCAGGGAGATCTCTCCCATCCTGGTGACAGGGACACCCCGGGGAGGGGTGGTTCAGGGGCACCCCCGGTGTCCACTCGGTGTCCCTCCCGGTGTCGCCCCGGTGTCCCCTCAGTGTGGCCCCTTTGTCCCCCCGGTGTCACCCCCGATGTCCCCCCGGTGTCCCCTCAGTGTGGCCCCTTTGTCCCC
>VZTA01001603.1:0-31325 GCA_013398855.1 Mohoua ochrocephala | reverse complement strand
GGGGCGCGGGTGGCTCCTCTGCGCTTCCCGGGGCAGCGCCAGGGGGAAATCCCGGCCCAGCGCGGGGTCTCTAAGGCACGGGGGGTGAGCTGGGCAGGTGGCCGAGCCGTCTCCGTGTGCTGCTTAATTTTATTTTTTTGAATGGTGTTAAAGCCTCTGTAGTTCTGAGGACAGAGTAAAATCGTTTTGCCGGTGTTCCCGCTTGTAATGTCATCTCCTGGAAGAAAAAGCACGTATTGCAGTGAAATGTGGGAGCTGCTGCGGCTCCCTGCAGTGCAGCTGTGGCAGTGCAGGTGCCCAGGTGCCAGCTCTGGTGTCCGCTGGGCTCTCCCCAATCCCAGCTCTGGGTCTCATTGCACCATAACCACATGCTAATAGTTTATTTCCGAGTGATGGCCTTTAATTTCTCTTAACGTGACTTCCTGGAGGCGCTGGTAGCACATCCCGAACGGGCTCTGGTGCGGGAATGCAGGGTTCCCTTCCCGGAGCAGTGCGTGCCTCCCGTGTCCGTGGGTGAAGCTGGAGCGCAGGGAGGGGTCTGGAAGTGGTGATCCAATTGTGCAACGGGCACTTCCTATCTGACAGGTCTGAAGGGCGAAGTACTACGGGCCACGGTGTTACTGAGCTCGGTTTCACTGCTGAGGAGCATTTTTTTTTGAGGAGAATTCGTGTAATAAAAGCTGCATTGGCATCCCTGGCCAAGGTCTTCTGGCAGCCTGCTGCCCTGTGGTGCTGGTGCCTGTGTTCAGTTTGTGTTCAGCTAACTGGGGCTGTGGTGGGCACTAATGTAGTGATGGATTTGCATCATTTATAGTGACTTTTTTTCCAAACTCAAATAGGAAAAAATTAATTTCTAGGTACCTCGTTAAAAGAACCGCTGCAAAATACTTGTTTGAAGGGTTATAGCTGTTCACGGTGTTTTAAAAATGCTGCTGTGGTTGTTGCTTAGGTGGGCAGCTGAGCACTGAATTATTTTCCTCCAATATCAGTTTAAAGCCAGGCCAGAATTCATAGTTTAGGTGTCCCTGTAGCGAGCAGCACTGACAGGAGAATCTCAGGAGCTGGCCAGAGCTTCAGCTCCAAGCAAGAGCCTTGTCCTGGTCGTGGCAAAGCCCAGAACCAGGTACTGAGGAGGTTCTGTGCGCTCAGGTGAAACTCATCCCTCTGGGCAGCCCAACTCTCAGTCAGGTATTGTGGCAGTGCACCTCGGATACATTATTTAAGACCCAAACCTCGCATGTGACCCACCGCCAGGTCTCTAATGACATGAGTACTGTTACATAATGAAACTCATCTGCTTCACGCCAGAAGTGCTGGGAGCTTTCAGGCCAGCACTGTGGTGGAGCAGGACTGTTCTGCCTACAGACCGATTTATCTGTTTATTCGGGGTTGGATTTGCATTTTTCTCTGCCTGTACCTCCTCAGTGTGGAACACTGGCTGAACCAGTATCTCTTACAGCTGCACATAGGAGCTGATCCTTCCTCGGATGGGTGTGCACCCCTCTGAGCCTGGGTGCACGTGGCTCTTGCCCTGAACGCTGCAGTTGGCTGCAGCTACTGAACTTCCTCCTTTCGTTTCATTGAAAAATTTCAGAGGGATTTGAGTTCTAGGAGTTAATTGCTTTTTCTGCCGAAGTTTCTGACGTAGATTTTGAGGGCAGAAACGTCGATGTTGCAATGTTTTCGCTCTCCAGGCTGCTCCTGGGAAGTCCTCATGGACTCAATAATACAATTTCTTGAACTGTACCTGACCCACATTGTCTAGGAAACTTGTTGTACAGGTGTTGTGCAACGCTTGCGAGTTCGTAGTGATGCTTAATGGAAGATGAGGTACCCGACTGGAGCCTTATCTCTAAAAAGCAGGCGATGGGTTTAAATGAGAAAGTTTTTGTAGGCTATTACTGAAATCAATCAACACACGCAGCGTGATCCTAGTTCTCCACGGATTCATTATTAGAGGTTAAAAAATGGTCAAGTACAAAGCTTGTCCTCATCTTCAGCTTCAAGCCAGTCCATTACCTGTTGCTGTGCAGCTTGGCCGTGTGGTTTGGGAATGAAGAGATAAAAGCTGCAGAAACCTTGCTTCAGAATGCCTCATCCCTTGGGTGCACGGTGCTTTGTACCCCAAATTGGACCTAGAGCTGTACTTTGGGCAAGTAGTTATCGTGCTAGGGAGGAGGGAGCTTTCTGGGGAGTTTACAACCAAAAAGTGTTGTCAGGTTTCAGGGTTTGTTTGTCTGAGTCCCATCACGTGCTCTGCAATCTCAGCAGCCCCAGGTGTGTGTTATCTGTGTGGTGTCTGTTGGACATCCCTGCCTTGCCACCAGAGAACATCAACAACAGGCTGTGGAGAAACTTTCCTTGGGAATTTTCAAGGAGGAACCTGATTCCTGTGCTATCAAAACTCATGTTATAAAACTTGATATAGCTACTTCTTTTTTTTTTTCCCCCCCCAAGTGGCTATGAGGAAACAATCCACTGTGCATGTAGTGGGAGATCAGAGTTCAGTGTGTGGGATGATTGCAAATCTGGTTGCTCCTATCCAGGCTTCAAGGATTCCTAAAATGTGCCTGTGTGTGTTTGAGGGTGAAAGTAAAACAGCTGCTTACTGTGGTGGGTCAGTGGAGCTTTTCTAAGATGACAATTCTCGATGAGTGAGAAGGAACCAGACTAATTAGCAGGTGATGAACTGTGATTGCCAGTTAATTTAACCACGCTGCCCTGAAATATAGAAATGTTGAACTTGGACCAGGCCCACTGCTGTACTGAGTTAAGGCATTAATAAATACTCTTCTGAACAGAAATGTTTTTGTAAGACAATGTAGACAGTAGAGAAAACTTCCAGCTCAGGCTGTGCACTTGATACCAAGACAGAACTGCTTTTTTGACACTAGGAAAAGGGCGTTTGTATCTGTTGTTCATTGATGGAGCAAACCTGAATGGCAGCTGTGCTGCACTGCTGTGGTGATGCTTGGGTGGCTCTTGGAATCACAGCTGTGCCAGAGAATAAAACGGGACAGCCAAGGCATCATGGAATAAAACATAAATTCAATACTTTGTTCTAAAAATGACAAACAGCAAAATTCTTCCGTATATTGTGCTGACAGTGAGTTTAATACAGCCTAAAACACTAAATCTCTGCTGTAACAGCATTAGTTTGAAGCAGCTCCATCCTTTGCTGATAATACAAGTCAGGAATTAGAGGACTGTCGTGCCTAATGCTGTTTTGGTGGGATTCTTGCTCTCTGCTTCTTAGTGGGTCTGAATTCCTAAAGCCCGTGAGTTTAAGAAGGAAACTTAGAGGGAAAATATGTAACAGAGAATTGAAATGTCTTGTGGAGAGAGAGATTGTGTGTGTGTGCCAACTAATTGGATAGGAGCAATTAGTTAAGCAGTTTATAAGCTGTTCTGGGCATGTCCCTCGCAGCAGGCACTGAGGTGCAGGGCCCTGCCTGCCTTAGTGGCTGTGCTGATTTAGTGCTTCCTGCTGGAACTGGGGCCTCAACCAAAGATAAGGAATGGGATTCCGTGGTTCTGAACTCCAGTTTCAGCAGGTACAGCCTCGCTGGTGGAACTGAAACGGTCCCACGGCACGTCTGTGGCTGCTGAGAGCGGGTGGTGCCTCGGCCTGCTGAGGGTGAGGCAGAAAATAGGAAGGATATAGAAATAGGAGAGCTCTTGAATGTTAGAGAGGTCCCTTATCTGTTGAAAACACGACTTCCTAGCCTGCCACAAGCTGTAACTCTTACCTTGCACTGGTGAATATGAAGTACTTTGCCGTGGCTGTTGGGACTGTCAGAACTGCAGGCAGTAACCAACAGAGCAGCACAAACAGAAATGGTTTTGTGTGACTTAAGTTTGCTTTTCTGAATTTTCATGTATGGAATTAAAAGAGCATCTGAAGTGCTCTTGCCTTGTTCAGTCAAAGCCCAGTAAAGCACGGCCTGAGAGGGAACTAATGCGACTCATTGCACATTGGGGTGCTTCTCAAAAAACTGGGAATTTTCCAGTTGAGTGGCATTTTCCAGCTATGTGATTTCTAGTTGCATGTAGATAAGGAGTCTCTGGGCAGGGGCTGAGCAGCTGCTTGTGGCCACAAGAGCAGTGGTTATATCCTGTCGAGGTGAAATGTGTGCTCAGCAGTTCCGTGCCCTTCCTCGTAGGCAAGGAGAAATTATCTGACAGCTAAGCAGACTGTCACAAGAAAGGGAACATTACAGGAAGGGGTCAACAAAGAGATTCCTGTCAGCAGTTTTACCATTCAGTTTGATGCTCCATACATGTGACAACTTCTCTGGCTAAGTTACCAAGAATGCACTTGAATTATCTTCCAGTGAAAAAATAATTCTGGTAATCAGACATTCCCTTACTACGTTCCAGTGACTCACATCTCGGTGCTGCTCAGATAAATGCCATCACAGAATTCTGTGGTTCAGCAGAGCCTGCAAGTGACTGAAGTATCTGATCTTGGGTGAGATGAGTCCTTTGAGGCGACATCTCTGCTGAACACAGGAGTTGCTGCTGTCCCTGACAATCTGTTTCATGGTTCCACTCTACTGGAGCAGCTATTTCACAGAACACTTTATTCCTGACACGAGCCTGGTGTAACTGATCTTTCCAACAAATGGTGGTGTAAAATAACTCGAACTGTAAATCAGTTGCCCAAGCACAGTTAGCAAGTTCTGCTTTCACATCTGCCTGAAAGCCGAGGAAGTGGGTTTTGTAGTAAAATGTAGCAATGTCTTAAATTCCTTTTTTTTGTTTATGAATCGGTGAGATGTAGTGGACCTAGTGCAACATTAACTATTTGGGGATTATTCCCTTTGTAGTAGAGAAGAAGAGGTAGAAAATCTGCCATAAACCCCTGTACTCCTTTAGTTGTAGTTCAACTCATGAGTTTGTACATGGAATAGTATTGAAATTTTCAGAATAAAAGCCTTCAAAGAAATATTTGCTGTCATGTTTCCTAACAGTAATCTTCACCTCTGTTTGCTTTGCTTAGCTTTATAAACACGCCTGTCTCACTCACCTGAACTTTAGCCTGCTTGGGCAGGGAAACAACCTATATTCCAGGGAAGGATCTCTGCTCAAGAGTTCTGGTGCAGCCAAGAAACTCACTGTTGGCTTTACCAGCTGGGCAAGGCAAGTGCCACTCTTGGCTGGTGACGCTCTTGTGTAACCAAACACAGAGATTGTCACCATCAGAGTCAACTTCCTGAGCTTTGAAGCAGATGTGGTTCATACACTTGGTTTGTTGAGATGAAAAGATGAAATGTTAGCAGAAGGAGTTTGTGTGCTTGGAGACCTTGATGGTTGCACCTCCATCTGAAAACTTCTCCAGGCATTCTTCAGAGCTCCAATCTGCCAAATCTTTGCAGAGAAACACCTCACCTTTGATAACAGAATTGTAGAAAGTCTCCCATCTCCCACCCAGGGTTAGTGCCTCAGACCTGGCACTAGCAGATGGCAGTTTGCTGGTGATTAAGGTAAATCTGTCTTGCAATATCCGAGCACCTTTGATGTGGTGGTTTTGTCTAGACCTCTGTAAGAGGTCCTGCCATCTGCTCGGACTTGCCGCTCTGATTTGTTCTGTCGACAACCTTTGAGCGAAGTGCTGGGAGTTGTTGCCAGGCTTGGCTCTCTGCAGCTACCCCCCTCTACCAAATTAACAAGGAAATTCAGTGCTTGATAAATGGTCTTGCACTTGTTAAGCCTGCAGCCCTGGCAAAAGGAAATGCCACGGCCCAGTCAGTCACTCCAGCTCTATGAGATCGAACTCCCACATCTTCAAACCTTCCCTCCCTGCAGGAGTGTGGTTGGGTTGCATATAACCCTGCCTAGCTCCTGTGCAATGCCAGAGTCCCAGGTCTAGAGGACACTGCTCGAAGTGTGAAAAGGAGAGCTTGAACCTAAAACCTTCTAAGTGGCTGGAGAATATGTGGGTCAGGTGCTGGGATGATGGACCTCAAACACTCACTTAAATCTGAGTGAAAGGGTTCTGACCTGTCAAGGAGGTAGGGTTTGATTTTTTTTTTTTTAGTAGCTGTCAAACTCTGCCACTTGGAAATTTCCTGGCTTTATTGTCAGGTATTCCCTGGGTAATCGACATCATCCATCCAAGTGACTTTTGTGAAGCTTGTTCTGTTAAATTGATGTGCTGTAGCTCAGATGTTTCTTGTTCCTCACATGTGCTGTTGGAGAGCCCGGGCAAAGGGGAAGTGGAGTAAAACCCTCTTTATCAGGAACTGCAAACAGGCAGGAGCAGAGTAGCTGGGGCATGGCCTCCTTGGAGCTGGTGCAGAGCACAGCTGATAAGAGCTGAGTGCTCCAAACCAGCACAATCATCCTAAATGGCTCTGAAGGTCTTGCCCTTCTTGGGACATCTTGTGCTTGAAGGTCTCCCAGAAGGAAAAATACCAGAATGTTAGAAGTGATAGTTCTCCTAACAGTAGAAAAGTGGAGTTTTTAAGGGATGGACAAGCTGGATATCTGTGTGTGAGGTGAACTGACCATGCTGCATTTTCACTGTTGAAAATGCAATAAACTTTGTTTCCCTACCAGCATCCTCGTACCATAGCTTTGCAAAAGTGCTATTAGCTAAACTGTTTTGTTGCAAGCTGTGCAAGAAACATAAATTGAAGGTAGGTGTTGAAAGGCTTAGGGGAGCAGACTGTGGCTCAGCAGAGAAGGAAGTGGTTTATTGATAACTTCTGTGTTAAGTAGGGCCGTGGCTGAGCCATTGCTGATTTCAGTAGTGCCCAGCTCTGCCTCCTGCTGCGAGACAGGCCTGGGCTAATTGCTAGACAGGCAGCTTTTTTTAACTCCACAAGGATAAAGATAAAGCTCAGACACCTCACGTGTGATGTTAAGCTTGAAATAGTGATAGCTGTCAAACTCAGTGGATGAGTTCAGGGAGGAAAGCTGGTGAGAGTGAGGACTGAAGCTGCAAGTCCAGCATGGCGAGTTCAGTCTGCTTTAAACCATGGGAGGGGGCTCAAAAATGGAGGTCCTAATGGTTAAGTTGTAAATGGACCTTGAAGACAAGATCCCAAGTGCTTGAATGCTGCAGGGCTTCTCCAGGAAGCCTGCTGGGCTTAGTTGAAATTGTGCAACGCCGTGTGTCATGCTGGTTTTGGGTAGCATGGCTTTTTTGTCAGGAAAAAAAAGCAGCAAAGTCTGATATTTCCTGTTACATTCACAAAAGCTGTTTGTGGCTATACCAAGGTAATAACTTAATGTTAAACCTTTTTTTTCTCCTTCCAGCTCCAAAATCTGGGCATCAACCCAGCAAACATTGGGTTCAGCACTCTGACAATGGAGTCTGACAAATTCATCTGCATCAGAGAGAAAGTAGGAGAACAGGCTCAAGTGGTGATCATTGACATGAATGACCCCAGCAACCCAATCCGAAGACCAATTTCAGCTGACAGTGCTATCATGAACCCTGCCAGTAAAGTCATCGCATTAAAAGGTACGAAGTCCTGATAAAGGGCTGTTTGAAGTGGATGGAGAGCTTTCTGTAGAACTAGTTTATGAGTGACTGAGGTCTCTCAGGTAATTTATGTGGGAGGATCCTGTAGCAATTTTCCACGGCTTAATGGGAGCTTAAGTTGAATGCATTTTCAGTTCTTCTGGAGGCAGCTGGGCAGGGAGCTTCAGCTGAGGCTTCCTGCCATTTGCTGATCATTAGGATGAGTTTTTTCCTTCAGTCCAAATGCTTGCAGCTTCTGAGCAGAGAGAGCTGGAAGCCAAGCGTGGGCTTTAAGGAATCGTGTTAGAGGGAAGTGAGACCTGATCCAAAGAGTATAAGGTCTATCAACTAAACCTTTCTGTAGAGAAAGGAAAACGAAGGCTGGGAAGGGGGGACAAATATTCCTGAAGGCCTTAGTTCGGCCTTGCTGAAAGAGACCGGTGCATATTTATTCTATCAGTCAGTGATAAGAGGAGTAGAACTATGCAGAGAAGACTTCTGTGATGAAGGAAGTACAAGGTCACCCAGCTTGGTATCTCTGATGATACAGAGAGCAAACATTCCTCTGGAGTCTCCAGAAATGTCCATCTCTTCCCCTAAGAGGCCCAAAAAGCCTTCAGTGCAGTCATTCTAGGAATGCATGTATTGTTAATGGAAAGATTTATATGTATCCAATGTTACCTAACTTTGACTTTAATACTGTGCTACTGTTTTGTCACAACTTTAATGCTTTCTTGTGTGTGCAGATGGTGAGTTACTTCAATTGACTGTACTAGTTCCTGTTGTGTCTTATGACAAGAAAAAGCAGAATAAAATGGCTCAGATTGATGGTGCACATGGCTGAACAGTGGTGTTTAAGCAACTGAAGGCCTAAAACTCAAGAGGTTTTTCATGCCCTCCCATACAAGGGAGTCCTTAAGATTGCAAAAATTAATCCACTCAAGAACCCAAAGCGTACTTAAGTCACTGGGATCTTGATACTGAGCTTTTTATGAACAGGACGGACCCTTTTGACTCAAGTCTAGATTTTGCCTTGTAACATACCTTGCCTAGCATGTAGGAATGTGTTACCTGAATGTCCTCCTCCCTTGACCCTAAAGCTCCAGCTGCACTAGATGTGGAAACAAACTGCTGCCTGTAGCCTGAGTAACTCTGTAGTAGAGAGATTTCTCCAAGTTCTGGAGAAGCTCTCGACTCAGCATTTTGCATCAATTGCTGAACTCATGGCTTTGAGCTAAATCAGTCCTTGGTGAGTGCAGGCACTTTGCCCCTGTGGCACTGTGACTTCCTCAAGCTGGGCTACAGTTAGTAACTGTAGCAGATATTCTGACCTGCATCCAGTTTCATGGGATCTTTTCTATTCCTCCTGGGCTACACTTGTGTGTGCTTAAATAACACTCTCCTATAAGTAGTAGACCTGGTCAGAACCTTTCTTAACTTCTCAGCAGGAAGAAATAATTTCTTAGGCCACTGTGTTATAAAAACTGGTAGAAACGACTGCAGGTGGCTGTTCAGGATGTTTGTATGCACCATTCTATGTGATTTGGAGAACTTTTCCTCTTGCCTTCTAGAGCTTGTGTTGGTCCCTAGATTCCTTCCCTTGCACAGTTCCTGTCAGTCTGGTTTGCAGTCAGTAGCTGTGTATCCCATTAGTGCAACCCCAAGGTTTTGGTTAATTAGCCTGAATTACAAAAGCCCTCTGCCAAACCTGACTGTTCCATGTTGTGCCCTTTTAATACTTAAAACAGATGTGGACGTAGTTTTTAATGACACTGGCATAGCTTCCCTCACAACTCCAAAGAGCCTCAGCATGATTGTAACCTGGTTTTGATGTACGTGAAGTATCCTCCAACCCGTTTGTGTGGCTGAAGCTTTTGTCTCCTACCAACCTGTTCTCCGCATCTGTTTGATCGCTCAGTAGTGGCAAGTTGGTAAAATCAGCCCCAGGAGTGTGGTCTGGTACAAAGTAAAAGCTGGTCCCCTGAAGGTCTGCCAGTGTAGAACAGCTTTTTCTTGAAGGAAGTCCCCAGGGTTTCGTGTCCTAGTGCAGCTCTCTTCTGCTTTTGTCACGTGGCTAACGGCGCTGTGTCTTCTAGCTGGGAAAACGCTGCAAATCTTTAACATTGAAATGAAGAGCAAGATGAAGGCTCACACCATGACAGATGATGTCACCTTCTGGAAGTGGATCTCTCTGAACACTGTTGCCCTTGTGACGGATAATGCAGTTTACCACTGGAGCATGGAGGGGGAGTCCCAGCCCGTGAAGATGTTTGATCGCCACTCCAGCCTCGCTGGCTGCCAGATCATCAACTACAGGACCGATGCCAAGCAGAAATGGCTCCTGCTGACTGGAATATCTGCACAGGTACTTTACCTCCAGGAAGGTGTGGAAAGCCCAGAGCTCGTCTTGTTGTCCCTTTCTATAGGAACAGGACCGATCCGTTTGCTTTATTAAATGTAAATGCTTGTCTCAATCTTGAGATAACAAACCTAAGTGTAACTGAAAATCTCACATTAAAATAATTGGATTTGTAACGATGTAGACACTAGTGCAAGGTCAAGAGTCTGAAGTGATGCCGTGGTAAGAAGTGGCAGCACATTGACCAATACAAACTTAAAGGGATTTACTGTCACAGTGCCTGTGTTTCCTGACACTTGTTCCTTTTCGTGTAGCAAAACCGTGTGGTGGGAGCAATGCAGCTGTACTCTGTGGACAGAAAAGTGTCCCAGCCCATCGAGGGACACGCAGCCAGCTTTGCACAGTTCAAGATGGAAGGGAATGCTGAAGAATCCACTCTCTTCTGTTTTGCAGTAAGAGGGCAAGCTGGGGGTAAGGTAAGGCTTGGTTCTAAATATACTGTAATATTTAGTGACTCACCCTGGTTCTCTGCTTCCAGGAGAACAAGTGGTTTAATGCAGAAAAGTTGCATTTAAGGAAGAAAGTGAAGGACTGTGTCAGTCTGGATATGCCATATGGTGCATGCAGAGCTTGGACTACCTGGTGTAGCAAGAATCTGTGAGTGGAGAAGTTAAGTGGCATGTCATGACCAGCCTAATTAGCCGCTTGAAACATGTGGCTCTCAGCTTCACAGGCTAAGCTTGAGGGAAAAGCTGTCGCAATCTTTCTTTGTTGCTGATCCCCGGTATCAGACTCAACTAATTTCCAAATTACTGGATAAAAATGAAAAAAAAATGAAGCAGTAGTGTTGCAAGGCTGTTGCAAGGCTAAATAGTGCTCCAATGCCAATGCTGGAATTATGTGAGTTACAGCAAAAGCAGAGTGAAACCAGAGCTAGATTCAGAGAAAGTGAATCTTCAGAATGTTCAGAACTGTCTCTGCAGAATATGAACCAAGTTAAAAGAGTGCATCTAAAGTAACCTAACTGAATCCTGAAACTTCCAAGTAATGAGGGGTAACTGAAGATGGTGTTTAACTGTTTCCCTCGCCTATGGTACGTGAATACCAGATGCCACACCTTTAGCCAGTGACAATATTTAGGAAGATTAATTTAGTTTGTCTTTGCATAAACTTGGGGTTAAGGCTGAGCAGCAAGAAGATTGCTGTAACTTCATTGTTGAATCTATTGTTAAATAAAATAGATGCAAGAACTAATCTTATCTCTTGCACAGCTGCATATCATTGAGGTTGGCACACCACCCACTGGGAATCAGCCCTTTCCAAAGAAAGCTGTGGATGTCTTCTTTCCTCCTGAAGCACAAAGTGACTTTCCTGTTGCTATGCAGGTATGACAGCTGCAAACAGGTCTGCAGCTTCTCTTGGTGGATGTGACAGGAGCAGGGCACTGGGAGCCAGCTGGTTAATGTGGACCTGAGGGTTGGCCCTGAACTGGTGTGACTGGTGTGACTGCTGCTCCTGCTTCAGTAGTGGTAAAGTAAAGGTGGAGACAAGCAGCATTCAAAAGCAGCATATTCTTATGTATGGAAGAAATATCCATGTGTTTTAACTGCTTTTCAAGCTCTTCAAACATCATTATACTGTGATAGTACTCGAGTAAAAATAAAACAGCACTTCTGGCTGTCCTGAAATGGCCCAGCTGTTTGCTGAGTCTCAAAAGCACCAACTCATTTATCCAGTGCCAAATTCGAGTAATCTATTTCTGTTTTGCAGATCAGTGACAAGCACGATGTGGTGTTCCTCATAACAAAATATGGCTACATCCACTTGTATGACCTGGAAACTGGCACCTGTATCTACATGAACAGGATCAGTGGAGAGACCATTTTTGTTACTGCACAGCACGAAGCAACAGCTGGAATTATTGGAGTGAACAGAAAGGGACAAGTAAGGAAACTTGGCCTGGAAACCACTTCTTTAGCTAATCCTACTGGCTCTTCATGATGCACTGCAGGGTTCATATCTATGCCTAGAAGTTTCCAGAGATGTTAACTTTGAACTCTGTTCAGAACGTGTGAGGTCTGACACTGCTGTGAGCCCCAAAATAAATTTGCTGTTCTATCTCCATACACATCTAACTTAACTACTTTAAACAAGTTACTAACCTTGTACAGCCATGCCTTTAGCCCAGATTGATTTTGGGTGGTGTTGCTCGCTGAGCATGGGGAATATGGAGCAGAAGACTTGTTCCTGGTATCCTCTGGGATTGGTTACTTAAGACACTGAGTACGGGTTTTAGAAAGATCCCTGTATCCCTGAAAGATCCATTGTGTTTCTACCTCTGAAAATACCTCAATTAAACTATTAATTGCCTGCTTTGATGCAGACAATGGATGACATTGGCTCTTTCTAACCAGAGGTCTCTTTAATAAAATGACAAGCATCAGTTATCAAGGGATGAAAAACTTTCCATGAATACCATAACTTCCCTCTTAGAAGTTAGCTTAGCCTTTGGCTCACTTTTGATGTTTGGACTAACTGGAGGTTTCTCCTGGTGGTTTATCCAGGTGCTCTCAGTGTGTGTGGAAGAGGAGAACATTATTCCTTACATCACAAACGTGCTGCAGAATCCTGACCTGGCTTTACGGATGGCTGTCCGCAACAACCTGGCGGGGGCCGAGGAGCTCTTTGCCAGAAAATTCAATGCACTCTTTGCACAAGGGAACTACTCAGAGGCAGCAAAAGTGGCAGCTAATGCCCCAAAGGTAAAGTGTTCAGAGCAGCACTGAACTCTGCTGGCTTCAGCTTCTTGCTTCAGGAAAGCTCAGTGAATTTTCTAAGTGGCAAGGGCAGAGTCTTGTTGCTGCTCCTGTCCCAAGGTAGTACTTGGTGTACAAGTGCTTCACAGGTATCTTGGGTGCTGACACTGATTGCAGGCTGGATGATCTTAAGAGTTTGTAAAGCCCACAGAGGAGGGGAGGAATAAATGATGAAGTAATGGCTGTGAGTCACAATGTTTCTGGTACTTGCCTTTGCTTCTCCAGAGATGCAAAAAGTTGTCTGTGAAAAGACAACCTCTAGCAGAGGCTGCACCTGGAAACAGGATAAAAAAGTACAGACTAAGACTAAATTCAGATGAGAGGAACTTGCTTGCAAGGCCAAGGGTGTCGTAATTCTGAACTTAAATCTGCATTGCTACTGAAATAAATTTAATGGGCTACTGTAGCGCATTTTCTGTCAAAGCATCTCAGTGCCTGAGCTGATGTTCAGCCATATTGCTCCTGGCATTCTGGGCTGGCAAAACATAGAAATGCTTGTGACAGCTGCAATGACATTACCTCCAGCTTCCTGGAGAAACTCTTGCCAAGCCACAATAGCAGAAAAGAAAATTGAAGTGCATCTCTCTCTCTCTCTCTCTGGCAGGGAATCCTGCGTACTCCAGACACCATACGCCGGTTCCAGAGTGTTCCAGCTCAGCCAGGGCAGACTTCCCCTCTCCTGCAGTATTTTGGCATTCTGCTGGACCAAGGGCAGCTGAACAAGTATGAGTCACTGGAGCTCTGCAGACCAGTGCTCCAGCAGGGCCGCAAGCAGCTCTTGGAAAAATGGTTAAAAGAAGATAAGGTAAGTTTGGGACCCATACCTTGAGAGCCATGGAGGGGGAAGGAGCAGCACTGCCTGACAGCCTCCCCCCTTCCCAGGAGAACTCAGCTGGGAGCTGACAGTGACATCAAATAGGTGTTCATTCTACCTGTCACTATGACTTGAGTTACTGCAGGAGAATTGGTCAAATACTCAGAGCTTCACTCATTCTACCTTTAAAATCTCAGCAAGATGTGCAGAGCGTGGAAAGCTCTGAGCTGCTGCTGTGCTTTGCCAACCCATTCCTTTGGATACTGACTGCAAGTGCTTTGAGCTGTGGTTACATTTGTGTCATTAGCTGAAGAGACGCACCCATCCAATGTCTCACCCAGTCCTTTTTGGCTCTGAAAATGTCTTTGACTCGTGTAGAACAGCAGGAGGAGCAGAGCCCTCTGGATGACTGCTGGGAGAGTCAGCTCAGGCTATCAAGCTGGGCCTTAATTTTTTGTTTAAGAGAAGTCCAAAAGGAAGATAAATGAGGAAGAGGGGGTGGTGGTGCATTTCAGCACGGCGCTGTCAGGGTGGGCTGACTGCATTTCTGTTTTTAAACAGCTGGAGTGCTCGGAGGAGCTGGGGGACCTTGTGAAATCTGTGGATCCTACGCTAGCGCTTAGCGTCTATCTGAGAGCCAACGTTCCAAACAAGGTCATCCAGTGTTTTGCTGAAACAGGACAAGTCCAGAAGATTGTTTTGTATGCTAAGAAGGTGAGAGAAAAGGAAATTGCTGTATCTATCCAGTATTTAAGAATAACTAGTGCGTGTTCCGAAGTAGCTAAAAGTAACTGGGGGGGAATCTGAGAGCCTGTATAGTACTTACTTTTGCTGCAGGTGTTTTATGAATAATTTCTGCTGGACTTCATACATGGGTCTTTTCCTACTTCCCCATGTACCCTTTCCCAAAAGAGGAAATCCTGGCTGGGTTGTGTAATCTCCTGACTGCAGCTTTTACTGAGCTCTGTATTTAACAAGGTGTGTGCTCCTGCTGAGTTCTCACTTTTCATCATCTCTTCAGGTTGGGTATACTCCAGACTGGATTTTTTTGCTGAGGAATGTAATGAGGATCAGCCCTGATCAAGGACAGCAGTTTGCACAAATGCTCGTTCAAGATGAAGAGCCTCTCGCAGATATAACACAGGTAAATAACTTTATTGCTATGAAATGTTGACTTCAAAGCATTCAATTGGTAGGAGGAGTCATACTCTAACCATCAGAGCTATGAGTCTGGATTTAGCTTTGGAAGCTGCATTTGATACTTAAATACGCTTCAAGTTCCTAATCAAAAACCTAAATTTCTTTCTTTTTTTTTTTTGCAGATTGTGGATGTCTTTATGGAATATAATTTAATCCAGCAATGTACAGCCTTTTTGCTGGATGCACTGAAGAATAATCGTCCCTCCGAAGGTCCCCTGCAAACACGTTTACTTGAGATGAACCTCATGCACGCGCCTCAGGTACGTGCCCAGAGCTCCCGGAGCTGGACGTGGCAAATACTGGTGGCAGTGCTCAGGAACTGAGTGAAAACGTTCAATATTCCTTCTAGGTTGCAGATGCCATCCTGGGAAACCAAATGTTTACTCACTACGACCGGGCTCACATAGCTCAGCTGTGTGAGAAGGCTGGTTTGCTGCAGAGAGCACTCGAGCACTTCACAGACCTGTACGACATCAAGCGTGCGGTAGTTCACACTCACCTCCTCAATCCTGAGGTAAGGCATCAAACACCCCTCATCTAACAAACCCAGCCTCAAATAACTGCTGTCCTGCTCAGCTCTAAAATGGCTTGTGTATCTTTGCAGTGGTTAGTCAATTATTTTGGGTCCTTGTCAGTAGAAGACTCTCTGGAGTGTCTGCGTGCGATGTTGTCCGCTAACATCCGTCAGAACCTGCAGATCTGTGTCCAGGTAGCTTCCAAATACCATGAACAGCTGTCAACACAGTCACTCATTGAGCTCTTTGAGTCCTTCAAGAGCTTTGAAGGTGAGTTTGTACTTCTGCATGAGGGACTGGTGCTCACCTCCTTATGGATGTGTGTATGAAAGACTGTCTGTCTGCTGAAATCTAGAAAGCCATAATGAACTTCAGTAGTTAGGCCTCAAACTGTCTTGAAACAGACCTAAACCTTAAAGTTGTCCTGTTTAGGATGGATACCATTGTTCAGTCGCATAATTTGTTTTTCTGAAATCCTGGGAAATGTTTGGAGCTGTAGAAAAACCTAGAATGCTGGCCTTTTTCCTTTGTCCAAAATGGTTGTCTTAAATTTCTGTAGCCTTTGGGATCTGTACTTTTAAACGAGACCAGCAAATAATGTGTTGACTGTTTCTCTGCAGGTTTGTTTTATTTCCTGGGCTCCATTGTAAACTTCAGCCAGGATCCAGATGTGCACTTCAAGTACATTCAAGCTGCATGCAAGACAGGACAAATTAAAGAAGTGGAAAGAATCTGCAGGGAAAGTAACTGCTACGATCCAGAACGTGTTAAAAACTTCCTCAAGGTAATGTTTGGGTAACACTGGACTGTCTGGGGCTGTTTGGGGTTCTGATAAAACATGATGTGTCACTAGTGAAAAGAGGCAGCTCTGTGAAAATAGATGAGTTTTAACCTTTGCACTTAAGGATCCAAGTGTCCTCAAACCAGAGGCATCTGCCATGTTGACAGGGCCTCCTAATGAAGTCTGAGCCTGGAATATTGTCTAAAAAATGAGAATGTCAGGTCAGTTCCTCACTGCTCTCGCTAAGGTTAATCTGGCTTGAACTCTTAACCTGTAGTAATTGCACCAGCTCACCTAGAACTTGTTCCAAATGTCTGCTGCAAAGCAGGAAACAGTTTACTTAATTTGAGAACACCCGTGGTGCCAAATGAGTTGATAACTTAATGCTTATTTACAATGCAATCAACTCCAACTGAGCAGCTACAGAACAACAGATGAATAGAGTAAATTAATTCCATAAATGCTTTCAAGTTCAGGGCTGATCTGTCTTACTCATGCACACTGCCATGGTTTAGCTCTGCTGGGAGATGCCAGTCAGTGTGAAAATGTCCTGACTGATCCAGAGCATTGCTGGAGAGTAGGAAGAGATGGTGTGCTCAGAGTTCAGATTCTGTGGTCTTAATGCTGAGCTTATTGACAAACACAGCACTCTTGAGAAATACCTGAGGAACCGTGTGGGAGGGGAAAACTTTATCTGGGAACATTTCCTGCCTTCATGTTTGTTGGTTACATAGCATAGTCTTAGATTTTGCTGATCATATCTGAAGATGGCAAAACTCTTCTCAAGAGAATTCTCTAAAACTAACCTGGTGTCACCGAGGTGTAAGGTATGTAATTTGATCAAGCCACCTAAGATATGTTATCAAGCTGTCAAATTCCTGATGAAAGTTATTGTTTTTTGTGCTGTTCCATGTCTGGAATGTGCAGGACATGTACCAGGTAAATCTCCCAGTACAGGCCTCCCTGTGTAAAGTCCTTAAGTGTAATTTATATGTAGGATTATATTCTGGGATGTGCATGTTGGAATAAGTGATCTGAAATATGCATCCGGAATACTGTCTGCCACATAGACTAAGCTTCTGTACTGTAACCATTGTAACCTTATGCTGAAAGTTGGAATGCTTTTAGATAATTAATCTGATAAGCAATTTAAGTAGTACTGCTATAGAGCTTAATTCTTACTGTTCTCTAAATCCATAGTCAGGAGGTATCACAAGGCACATGGCACTCGAAGTCAATTCTGTATATAAGTTTTATGTTACACAACTTAATCTAGTCTCGGTTAAATTTCTTTTGAAATCCCAGAGTGCTAATCCTGCACACCAAACACCAGTGGCAACTAAAAATACTCTCTATAGCCTAGGCTTGTAATAGTTGTATTGTGTTGTAAAACTCTGTAGAGTCTGCCATGCAAAGGAGCAGGGTTAAACTCCAAAAAGCTTCTTGCTCCTCATGCCCTGCAGTGGGTGTGAGTGCTCCCACTTGCAACATATTGCAAACAATTAGCTGAACGACAAGCTGTCATTATTTGGTTGACTGTTGAGTTTTGGCTTTCCAAATTCAGCTGCTTTGACAGTTTAAGTGACTGTATTATTTGTCTGCTTAAGTCCGAGAGCAAAACCAAATTACTAAAGCTCTTCTCTTTCTAGGAAGCTAAACTCACTGACCAGCTGCCTCTCATCATTGTGTGCGACCGCTTTGACTTTGTCCACGACTTGGTGCTGTATTTGTATAGAAATAATCTCCAAAAGTATATTGAGATTTATGTACAGAAGGTAAGTAACAAGTTGTCCCTTGCCTTCAGCGAGTCACATTGATCAATCTTTACGGTATTATATACAACTACAGGCATCGTGTTTAAGTATTCTGCAAACAGCTTTGTGCTTGAGACTGGCATGTAAGTGATTATTAGTGGCCTCCAGTAAATTAGCCCTGGTGTGAGTCAGATCTCATTCTTTAGTCAGGTTAAGCAGTAACTCCCACTCATGTGCCTCTTGAAGGAGGAAGACTTGGTAGAACAACTTTGGGGTTCTTGGGGTGATTTTAACTCTCAGCATTTTGGAGGGGGGATGGAGAGGAAGGTCTCCTTTTAACTTCCTGCAGGGACGAAGTGGATTGCTCAGGAGCTCTTCCTGTGGGAACTGAGTGAGCCACTGAGCTGGGATGGGAGCACCTGTTGGCTGAAGAATTGACTTTTAAGCTTATTCAGAACCTCGGGAGGCTGGGAGTAAAGGCAAGAAGATGGGGTCAACCTTACCAAGTGGACTTCACGTGTAGTTCTGGGGATAAATACTGGCTGCCCTTGCTCCCTGACAGCACACTGACCTCTTTAAATGCTCCTGTTTAGGTGAATCCAAGCCGTCTGCCAGTTGTTATTGGGGGACTGCTTGATGTGGATTGCTCTGAAGACGTGATAAAGAACCTCATCCTTGTAGTGAGAGGTCAATTTTCAACTGATGAACTTGTCGCAGAGGTTGAGAAAAGAAACAGGTATTAAACTTCTAAAAGTCTCTTACCAATTCCCAGTCTGGCAGTGTTTGCTGCTCGTCCATCAGTGCGTGTCCTTGTCACACAGCTAAAGCTGGTACTGGCACAAGCAGAAGCTGTCACTGGGTGAGAACCAGCTTTAATTCTTGGCTGATGTGGGGATCTCTCCAGATAACTTGGGTGTGTGATGTTCTTCGTAGCGTCAGAAAGTTACACCGTTATCATAATGAACCAAAATGTAGGTTAAAACAGAGCCCTGTAACTCTGGTTTAGTTCCTGACTCTATCCTACACCAAGGCTGGCTTCCAGAGTGTAAAGATCGTGCAATTGGATATTTACTTACTCAGCCTCTAACATGAAAATCCCTTCCTTCTAGGCTGAAGCTGCTTCTGCCCTGGCTGGAAGCGAGAATTCACGAGGGCTGTGAGGAGCCTGCCACTCACAATGCACTGGCCAAGATCTACATTGACAGCAACAACAACCCAGAGAGATTCCTGCGGGAGAATCCCTACTATGACAGTCGTGTTGTTGGCAAGTACTGTGAGAAGAGGGACCCTCACCTGGCCTGTGTGGCTTACGAGCGTGGACAGTGCGATTTGGAGCTTATTAATGTATGTATGCCCAGGCAGCTGCCTCGTGGGTTGAGTTCTAACATCAGTGTCACAGGGTAGAGAGAAAGCTTTATGACAAAAGCATGTGTTTCCTAAAAAGTATTAAGCTGGGAAGTGCATGCTTCTAACACAGAAGGGGGAGTAGCTGTTCAGTCTCCCTCTGCAGCTTAATGAGGAATGGGAAACTCTCCTGCCCATCCTAAAATGGGAGGCTAATGATGTATCAAAGGCTGAGATTTCTAGTCTGCCCCTCAGTTCAGAGTTGCAGTGCAGTCAGCTGTGGGCTCCATAGCTGTGCCTTCCCTCTGACCGAGCTGTGCCTTTCTCCAGGTGTGCAATGAGAACTCCCTCTTCAAGAGTCTCTCCCGCTACTTAGTTCGTCGTAAAGACCCCGAGCTCTGGGCCAGTGTGCTACTGGAAAGCAACCCCTACAGAAGACCCCTGATTGACCAGGTACAGCTGGCAGGACATTCACAGCCTTGCCTGTCCTACCTGGACTTGCAGAACCTGACATCACTGATCTGTCTGTGCCTTGCCTCTGCCTGCAGGTTGTCCAGACTGCGCTGTCAGAGACCCAGGACCCCGAGGAAGTCTCTGTCACTGTGAAGGCCTTCATGACTGCAGATCTTCCCAATGAGCTCATTGAACTGCTGGAGAAAATAGTTCTGGATAACTCCGTGTTCAGTGAGCACAGGTGTGTGAAGTCAAAACTAAGCCACAGGAAACTCGGAGTTACTGCTGTCATGTGAAACAGCAAATAAACGAATACCTTCTCCAGAGGGGAGGGTGAATTTCTTCATCATTGTTTGATAAGTACTATTTTCTTTCCCCCTTCAGGAATCTGCAGAACCTTCTCATCCTTACAGCTATCAAGGCTGACCGCACCCGTGTCATGGAGTACATCAACCGCCTGGATAACTACGATGCCCCTGATATAGCCAATATTGCTATCAGCAACGAGCTTTTCGAGGAGGCATTTGCTATCTTCAGGAAGTTTGATGTCAACACATCAGCTGTACAGGTATCTAAAATTCTCAGGCTGTAAAACCTCCCTGTGCATCCCCACACAAGGACTTTGGTGGTGACTTCAGTGCTTAACACCACTTAGCAAAGTGCCCAAAGCTGCTCGGTGTCCTGTCTCACGAAGCAGAACAAATATTGTTTATTGAAACTTCGTAAGCCTGAAATCACTCACGCTGTGGGCTGTATAGAGTTAGTCCCTATTTTAAAAGCTGTGAATCCATTGAGGAACTTAGATAAACCACGGCTTAATAGTGTGTTGTAAAACTGACCTGTGTGAGAGTGGCTGATCATGGTTTTATCCCATTTGCAGGTGTTGATAGAGCACATTGGGAACCTGGACCGTGCGTACGAGTTCGCCGAGCGCTGCAACGAACCTGCAGTGTGGAGCCAGCTGGCCAAAGCACAGCTCCAGAAGGGGATGGTAAAGGAAGCAATTGACTCCTACATTAAAGCAGATGATCCTTCCTCATACATGGAAGTTGTTCAAGCTGCTAATGCCAGTGGTATGATAAAGTTTTATTTACATCTTGGCTGTTGATGTTGCTCAGCTCTTTTGCCCGGTCTGCTCAAACTGCAGTTCTGCCAGACCTGTATCTTGATGCAAGTAGAGGAATCTGGCCCTTCAAGGACTGCCCTAAATAAGAGTGGGAAAAGGTAGTGTATTCCATTTGCAGATAATCGGTGGCCTGTCATTTCCTCCTTTAGCTAGCTGGAGACTTCTTTCAGAGGCTTTGCATGAAGTTAAATAGGATTTTAGTTAGGCCCATTCTAAGATTATTTGATTAATGCTTAATGAGCAGTGTGAAGGTTATCGATTGTTGGGGAATAGCTGTAGAAATATGTCAAAATTAGGTTCAGCTGATTTTTAACAGAAGCACAAGTGTCCCCAGTGGTGGGAAGTAAACATTCTGAACTCCTTTCCGTAGGAAACTGGGAAGAACTGGTGAAGTATCTCCAGATGGCACGCAAGAAGGCCCGGGAGTCGTACGTGGAAACAGAATTAATCTTTGCTCTGGCTAAAACAAACCGTCTGGCAGAGCTCGAGGAGTTCATCAATGGACCCAACAATGCACATATCCAGCAGGTGAGCGAGGCTGACTTTGTTCTGTCTCTCTGGATATGCAGATAGATCTTGGCCTCTAAATCCATTTTGATAAGGGCTCGAATGCCGCACATTGAATGCAAGCCTCTGGCTGCAAACGAGCAGGAATAACCTGGCTGTGCCGTGCCCTAGGTTGGTGATCGCTGTTATGATGAGAAGATGTATGAAGCAGCCAAGCTGTTGTACAACAACGTGTCCAACTTCGGCCGTTTGGCCTCAACCTTGGTGCACCTCGGCGAGTACCAGGCAGCCGTGGACGGTGCTCGGAAAGCCAACAGCACTCGCACGTGGAAAGAGGTGAATTTGCTGGCTCTGAGTTCAAGGACTTCAAAGCTGTGGCCTGTTCAGAAACCTTGATTATAAGCAGTAACACAACTCTCGATTCCAGGTTTGCTTTGCTTGTGTGGATGGGAAAGAATTCCGCCTGGCTCAGATGTGTGGGCTCCATATTGTAGTGCATGCAGATGAGCTGGAAGAGCTAATCAACTATTACCAGGTAATTAAGCTGACTCCTGTCGTACAGTCAGTTCTGCCATGGCAACCCTGTCAAAATCTGGAGTTCTGGATGGTTCCTGATGTGAAATGTCTCTCTCTGTGTCTCTAAGGATCGTGGCTACTTTGAAGAGCTGATCACTATGTTGGAAGCAGCGCTTGGGCTGGAGCGAGCGCACATGGGGATGTTCACAGAGCTGGCGATTCTCTACTCCAAGTTCAAGCCACAGAAGATGAGGGAGCACTTGGAGCTGTTCTGGTCCAGGGTCAACATTCCTAAGGTGAGTGGCTGAGGCTTTAAATCTAGCTTAAAACACCCCTTTTTGGGCTGTCTGTACCCTGGCTTTTGCACCAGCAGCTCTTGAGGTTATTAATGGCACTAAAGGCTGAGCACTGATGGAAATGGCAGTTAACAAATATTGCTAATTCTGCCTTTTGCTTAGGTTCTGAGAGCTGCAGAACAAGCCCATCTTTGGGCTGAACTGGTGTTCCTGTATGATAAGTATGAAGAATACGATAATGCCATAATCACAATGATGAATCACCCAACAGATGCTTGGAAAGAAGGCCAGTTCAAAGATATCATCACTAAGGTATTGCTTTCCTAGCGAAAGTTAGGACTGTTTTTCCTGTGGATTTCCTCACAATCAAACCCCTGCTCTGAACATGCATCTTCACTCTTCTCTAGGTGGCCAATGTGGAGCTGTACTACAAGGCAGTTCAATTCTATTTGGAATTTAAGCCTCTCTTGCTCAATGATCTGCTGATGGTGTTGTCCCCTCGGCTTGACCACACTCGTGCTGTCACCTTCTTCACAAAGGTAATTTTCCTGCTATCCAAATCAATGCAAAAGCTGGGAAAGCATTGAGCTGTTAGTGGCATTTTTAAAATGCTTAGCTACTCTCCTGCCTGCCAGGGAAGATCCTAGGAGGCTTCCACAAAAACTGACTTGAATGTATCTCCCTGATTCCTTGAAGGTTAAACAGCTGCCCCTGGTTAAGCCTTACCTGCGCTCTGTTCAAAATCACAACAACAAATCAGTCAATGAGTCCCTCAACAACCTCTTCATTATTGAAGAAGATTACCAGGTATGTCTTGTCTTGAAGCACTTAATTCTGGATTTACCTCATAGTCTCAGTTTAATGTGTAGAAACACAGTTTTCTTTCTCATTTTCAGTAGTTTTTACCTGTTTGCTGTTAACTTTAATTCCTTAAGTTTATGTTCTCTAACACTTCAAACTGAATTAGGGGCGAGGAGCCAAGGATTAAGTGGAAAAGTGTTAGTGGCAATTCCATGTGTGTCAAACAGCAGATCTCTGCAGGTCTGGCTAGGATACTTTATCCTCCTAGAAGCAGGAATACCGAACTAAGGTGCATGGGAGATATGTTGCATTTTGTGGACGCAGTTGTACATCCGAGGTGTAACTCTTTTTCTGCTTCACTCAGGCTCTTAGGACTTCTATAGATGCTTATGACAACTTTGACAACATTTCTCTTGCCCAACGTTTGGAGAAACACGAGCTAATAGAGTTCCGGAGAATCGCTGCCTATCTCTTCAAAGGCAACAACCGCTGGAAACAGAGCGTGGAGCTCTGTAAGAAGGACAGGCTGTACAAGGTGAGACCCCCCACCCAGGTCAGCTTCAGCAGCCTTGTTTGGCTCTAAAGGGAGCTGAGTTAACAGCACCCTGTGGATTGTTGTGTGCCCCGAGGCTGAGGCTCTCTCCCCTTGCAGGATGCGATGCAGTACGCTTCCGAATCCAAAGATACCGAGCTGGCAGAAGAGCTGCTGCAGTGGTTCCTGCAGGAGAACAAGAGAGAATGCTTTGGTGCTTGTCTCTTCACCTGCTACGATCTCCTAAGGCCGGACGTTGTCTTGGAAACGGCGTGGAGGCACAACATTATGGACTTTGCCATGCCATACTTTATTCAGGTCATGAAGGAATACTTGACCAAGGTAAGAGCAGGTGCCTCTCCAACACCCAGAGCTTGTTAGTCACTGTGGTGTATGCCTTGAGACTGTCTGCTTGCTACTAACATTGATTTGGGCTTTGTCCAATGTCTGTCTGTCCATGTCCACACTTACTTTTCAGTCCATCTGGGGAGAGACTTCGCCCTCTAAGAGGCTGAAACACTTGCAGGCTCCACCCTCTCTACCAATTACAGAACCTACATCAGTAGTATTTGCCTGACCCTGGGCAGTGTCTAAAGTAGTTCCAAGCTCCAGGCTTTTCCTGTGCTGTGCCAGTCAGGAATCCCAGCTGGGATCAAGCTTTAACTAAATTCTAGACTGTGTACTAAACCAGCTTTATAGATAGATCTGGAGATAACTTATTCTGCTGTGCATTTAACTCTAAAATGTGGCTCTGATACTTAATGGCACTAATTATGACTCAGCTCTTATTTGAAGGTGACTCAGGATGGGGGAGCTACTATATCCTGCTCTGACAGACTTGAACAGACTTGAGTTAAATCCAACTGTCCCTAGCAAGATTTGCCCAGCTGAAGCTTTTAGAGTGCCTTCCAGTGGAATGGTGGGAATTCCTTAACGGTTAAGACTCTTCCAAGCTGGAGTCCAGCTTTTACTTTCATGCAGTCAGTGAAGACCTAGGGTGCCTGTTTGTCGAGATATTTGCCTGGCTGTTCCTTCTAAAGGCAGGACTACCCTGCAGTTCTGTAGCCAGCCTGAAATGCTGCTTTGGGGGAGGTGGGGAGCTGGCTGAGCAATATAGAACTGTTTGTCAGAGATGCCTGATGTACCACGCTAACACCAGGCCTTTGGTGGGAGTAGGAGGATTCTTAAAGATACAGATTTCCTGATCCTGCTAAAGGATTAGGATGTAGCTTTAGTGTAGCTACTGAAGTCAATGAGCCAGCAGCAAGCCGAGCTGCCTTTCTAAAGCAGATACTTCTGGTGTACCTTTGTTTTTACTCGCCTGTACCTTAATTATTTCTTCCCTGACGCTTTTGTTTCTACCTTTTTATATGCTAAATATGGAATTTGATTTTTCTAAGCTGCACCTTCTGAATTCCTTTGCAGGTTGATGCAATAAAGGAAAAGGTGAAAGTTGATTCTTGTTTTCCATCTTTAAGTCTGGAGGACTAAGTCTAAGGATTCTGCATGAGTTTTTTTTCTTTCCTATGTTTACTACACTGCTGCTACTGCTTTTTCCCCAAACAAAATATCACTAAAGCATATGCAAATTGTTTAACTCTCAGTAGCTAGTGCTGTAGGAGAAAAGTAGATTCATTTGCTACTAATAAGCTAATAGATCCTCAGGAAGGGCATACAGGCGATCAGTTGGATCACAGTCAGCCCGGTACTCAAACAACACAAATACTTACACAAAGTGCTACCTATTTGACTGCCAATCTGGCTGGAAGAATCTCCTGCAATAAGAAATAAGTCTGTGAATCCATCAATCAGTCTGGCATTTGCTAGTTGAAGGGCTGTGATCCAGTTCCTGATCTCTGGACCATGACTAATGCGTGCTGACCGTAGGCAGAGTAGATACTGGCTGCTTCCAGAGGGACTCTTCCTCACTCAGGTGTCAGTTCTCATGGTGCTGATCTAATCCACACAGTGCTCTAGTTCACGTAGCAACTTAAAACTTCAGCTGTTACACCAAGTCTGTGGTTCTCCTCCCTGTAGTCAATTTCTAGTAGTTGTCCAAAAAAAAGACTGCCTTCCAAGCTCTTCAGCTTCACTAAACTTCTCTTGCTACCTCATTAAAAAAAAAAAAAGACAAAAATGGTAATGCTTATTGCTCTTCTGAGGCTACTCCAGGGCTTGCCTTTTGCTATGTAACTTTGACCTTCGGAAGGGCAATCCAAGGTTTCCTGTCCATCTGCTTCCCTACAAATGCCACCGTGATCCTCCTTAGCCCAGGGGTCAGCCCTAGCATGAGTTTTTCCATTAATGTGGTTCAGGAAAGGGCAAACCAAAGTGACAAACAGCTTTGAAGATGGACTAAATGCAAAAACTGCTGGTTGTAAAGACACCACTGGAACTCAAGGCTAACCTAAGACACGTAGTGTAAGGTCCTTCAGCAGCTAGTAAGGAAAGTAGGAAAGCGTGTGTGTGAAAAAAGGTAATTGAACTGCAGTGTTTGCATAAACTACGCATGTGTAGCAGTCATTGCAATTACATCCCACTACTCCTAAAGCTCCAAGGCATTGCTGTGGGCTGCGTGTGGTTTTTTGGGGGGAGCCTGTCTGGCAGTCATCTTCAGACCTCACTCGTGCTTCAGTACTCTTGCCTCTTTTTCATGCACACATAACACGATAACATCGAATGCATGTTACTTTTCCTCTGCAGCTTATTGCAGTCCCTGTGGAAAAGCCTTTAAATCAATCTTGCTCCAAGTGTGTAGGGCCCTGAAGCTGGTGATGCTCGAGCAAGTGGTGTAAGAACCATCCTGCAGGCTGGTTTCAAACTTGCGCTTGTTCTTGTCAATATTTGTTCAGCTCTGAGGGGAGGCATCAAAACTGGGTCCAAAATGCGTTGAATGTCCCGGGCTGGAGGCTTTCCAAGTGTGAGTAAGCCAAATGCCTCTGCTTAGTAGCAAACTCTGCACATTCTCCTTGGATTTGCATCTCTAAACTTGTGCTTCTGTGTTCAGTGTGTTGCTGTTTTGAGTTAAAAACAGTGCAGTTCCCAGCACGGTGTCTGGAAATGAGTCTTGGAGCATTGGATACCATCCTGTGCACTTTGGCAGCAGCGAGCCAGATACTGTGGGAGGCAACCACCAGGCTGGCCGTGGAAGCCCAGTCAATGAGGGAGCTCGAGCTCAGGACTTCTGCCACTCCCTGGAGTTGTGCCTCAGCTTGAGGTTACAGAGGAACAGGTTTATGGAACACAGGTTGTAACTCACAGCTGAAAGGAGGAGCTCACAGCTCTTGGAGCTGCCAGCAGATACCTGCTCGTGTAGCACAGTTAAGCTGCAAACCCACTCGTGGGTGTTGTAGCTGAATGAATATCACTGACCCTGTGTAAGTGCAGGAAACCTTCAAACGCCTTTATCGAGGACACGAATGAAATGAAGCGTTAATCTCGTGAGTTGTATCATTGTCTTTCAAAGTAATTGGCACGATTATCTCTGACTTTGTTCTAAATCTTATCTCCCAGGTAAAATACCAATACCTCATGTTGTGGTTTTAGTTTCAGGGCCTGCCTTAGACTGTAGAAATGCTGAGTTCCCTTGGATCTGTCTTAGTAACGAGCAGTATTTCACTACAGAAGAAGTTTCTTCTCTTGCCTTTCTGTAGGGGTGGGCAAACAGCACCATTGCGCTCGCAGTGCAGCAGTGAAGCTGGCCAGGCTTGTCTGTTACTGTGTGTAAAGCTGGAAGAATTGGAGTATCTGTGGGTTTAGGCTGACTGCCACACAGTTCTGGAGTGGAAAAAGCAAGTCTTATACACATGCATTCTCTGCATTTGAACTGAAATTGCATGAGTGAATGGGTTTGGAAAGTGAACTCTTGAGGCTCAAGTGACATGTCGGATGCTATTGCAGTCTGCTCTATCCAAATACAAACCGGATTACTTTGCCTCAATGTCACCTCCAGGGAAACTTCTCCAGGTCTGGGCATTATCTTGGCAATTGCTCCAATGCCAGAGGTCTCCTGTTGAGACTGAGCTCAAATCTGAGTCTGTGTCCAGCTCCAGTCCAGTACAGAACCTTTTGTACAAAGCTTCAGCCTGGAGTGAGCTTTCAAAGTAGTTGAAAATCCCTCAGTGAGGGGTTTCTTTCAGGAAACAGACAATCTTGACTGCACCAGTACCAACATTGCTACTTGAATTGATCTTAACTTGTAAATGGTCTCCTTTTCTTGATGGGTGTTAACATACCACTAAGGCTTTTCCACTTCTCTGCCACGAATAAGTACCTGGTTTAGAGGAGATTTTTTTAATTGTTGGTCTCAATTCCAGGTGGATAAACTGGATGCATCAGAGTCTTTGAGAAAGGAAGAGGAGCAAGCTACAGAAACACAACCTATTGTTTATGGTAATGCTTCAGTTCACGTGTTATCAATAACATAGTTCACTTTTAAAACAGCCCTTCCCTAACCTTGTTTTTTTCCCAAGGAAGTCCTGGGAAATGGGAACATTCTTCATGTGAAATCAAGTCTTAAGGAATGTGTTCCAAAATACTAGATAAGTGCCACTCTGGTGCTAAGGTGGGCTATGGACGGCAGAATTTTAAGGTTGTCCTGGCTCCTTAAGGAAAGGTGTACAGGAGCTGTGCTATTCCAGGCTTCCAGCAAGTGATTATTTGGATCTTGTGCAATATGCTTTATGTCTAGCTCGGGTGTTTGCTTTATACCCAGGTTATTCTAGCAGGAGTTTCCTCGTATACTTTACACCGTGGTGTTTTTACTGAGGTTTTGTGGGGAAATACCCATTCCGGCTCTGAAGGGGGGTAGGGGCTTCCTGCTTAAGCATACAAATACCTACAGAAAACTTGCAGGCGTTCTGCTGGCTGAGTTCAGGAGGAGTGAGATGCCCCTTGTGTGTTGCAGGCCAGCCCCAGCTGATGCTGACAGCGGGACCCAGTGTGGCAGTTCCTCCGCAGGCACCTTTCGGCTACGGCTACACGGCCCCTCCGTACGGGCAGCCGCAGCCCGGCTTCGGCTACAGCATGTGAGATGCAGCACAAGTCAGTCTGGAGCAGCAACTTTTCTTACTGAAACTCCACCGTCCCTCCCCGCTTTAACTCATAACAGGGAAAAGCAAAGAGTTCTGCCTCGTGTTCTTGTAACCTTTATTTCATGAAGGACTGTTTTTTCTAGCGCAAACGATTTGAATCACTTCTGTTAAATCTTTTTCACATTCCATGTCATTTAGACTTTTACTTTCAGAAAGGGGAATAGTTTAAACGACTTTGTTCAAGTGGGCTTTTGCAGGACTGCTTATTACCATTAAGTCTATTGTGAAGATTCTGATTTGCACTCTATAGTGTTACACTCTAATATTGAATCTTAAGTTCATTGTATGTGAGCAGCTTACGGTATGTACTGTCTATTCTAAATGCATTTAAGTCTCACTGTATATTTGGAGAAAGCTAAAGCCAAGATACTTGTATTTGACCTTGCAAGACTGCTGACAAGAGACAACACTAATCAGCATATCCTCCCTGGGTTGGATTGCATAGCTCTAAAAGAATTTAAAATGCGTACAGACAACCTTGCCTGACTTAAAAAAGAGTAAAAGTTTTGGTTTCTTTTTTTTTTTTTTGTTCCCTTAACCTATGCAGGTTTTTTCCAGTTATGCATATAGAAAATGCTAGTGTCTTTTTGCTCACTCCATATGTAACAGATGACCTTATGTTGTGCTGTATCCTGTGCTTTTGTGGGACATTCCATTCAGGAACAGAGCACCATGATTCCAATCTGTGTATTTACTAACCCTGCCCTGAGGTTTGTGTATGTTGGATATTGTGGTGTTTTAGATCACTGTTTTGAGTGTACAGAAGAGAGAATTCAAGCATATTGCTGTTCAGTTTTGTTTGTGCAATTTGAAATTACGCAATTTAAAAATAAATTACTGGACTGTGGACATGCTGCATAGTGGTAGCTTCACTTTACTGTCTTCGAAAAAGGACCTTTGGACTCAAACCAAGTATTCCAGTGCTGGTAGTGGGGAGGGGCAATGCAGGTGTGTGCAGCCAGGGGTCTGAGGGGCCAGCAGAAGAGCAGCAATGGGGACCAGTAGCGGGGTCTTGCACTGAGGGGGCAATACAGGACAATATGTAATGCTTTTTCTAGAGAGAGATTATGCCAGAGAGAAGAAAATAGCACTTTTCACCAGTTGGCTGCACCGTGGTCAACTCCAGCATATTCGACCAGATGGATACATTAGGATTGTAGTAGGGTGTGCCAGTTAAATTGAGATCATGTTCTAGGTATGTAAATTGCCTTAAACATATTTAGCTTCAAATAAAATTGACTTAAATGTTTCTCTATGAATACTGTCATATTTGAGTGTAACGAGTCTGACAGCACTGGCCAGATGTCCAACAGCTGTAGGAGCTCCAGGAGTCACACTGGGCATCAGGATGCAGCTCTGAGGCCAGATCCCCTTCCCTCTCCCTCCTGTGAGCTCCACAGTTGCGTCCTGTGATCCTGGGCACTGCAGCCCTTCCATGGAACGGGGGGTGGCAGGGGCTCAGCTGCCCCAGGCTCTCTGTGGTTAGTAGTGGGTGGAGCACAAGTCTGCAGTGAGTCTCTGAAAAGGATTTACTGGAAACCCCTAAGGTGCTCTGAACTCTGTAACAAGGTGCTTCCTTAAACCCGGGAGGGCCTGGGTTAATCCCAAGAAAACCAGGATTTAAGTCTGTCCCTGAGTGCCCAGTCGTTTATGTGAGGGTGACTCCCCACACCTTGGCTCAGCTGCACCTTTCTGCACATGTGGGAGCTACACAGACCCCTCCAGAGGGAAGTTCAGCTTCCAGCTGCTCCCCAGTGTTTACTGGTCTGGGCTGCAAATCCAGTTGAACTGGTCAGCCTGGGACCAGTTACAAGTTGTTGCAGCAGTTGTTTGGCTGGCTCCAGTTACCCCCAGCTCCAGTTCTTACTTTTCTGCTTCAGCAGCAAAGCCTGCCTCAATTAAAGAATGTGTTTACTTCAAAAAATAGGCAGAAAGAGGAAACTCTTAAACTCTTACCAACCAACATGCAAAATCCTCAACCAATTGCACAAGTTGTAAATTTACTGGGTTCCTTCTTGTGCCAGCTCTGCTTTCCTCAACTGCCCTGAGCCTAGAATTTTCTTTTCCCCCTTTGGAACACAAGCTAGAGAAACTCATGGTTCACAAATTTAACAAAACTCGCTCATTTTATTAACACTGAGAGAAGATACGGACAAATCCCCCAACTGGGATTTTTATCCCTCCAGTACCGACATACACGAATGCATCCAGGCCTTTTTGGTACCAATTTAGAAGAGTTTAAGGTGACCAGAAACTTTATCTATGACATCAGCTGGTCCTGGTCCGATCCCAAGGACTGTCCTGGAGCCTGGAGCTATCTGAGTACGCCCGGCATCCTGAATCAAGCTCACAGTCAGCCCCAGGCGCTTTGCCTCAGCCAGGAGCTGCACCAGAGTCTCTTCATCGGGAGCTTTGAGGACCACTTTCGGTTGTCCACAGTATTCCCACTGCTTCAGGAGCTCGGGATTCCTTTTGTGAACCTGCTTGTAGGCAGAGACAGCAGCGTGGGAGCACTGTGCTGCTACTTTACCCTTGCCCATCTTCAGGTCGTTGCGGACGATCAGCACCAGCTTGAGCTCCCCGGACTCTCCCATGATGTCGGCCTCACCCCCCAGGCTGTCGGAAGGCTCTGGCATTCCAGCTCCGGGCTTCCTGCGGAGTCTCCCCCGGATGCCCCAGCCCAGGCACACGCCACACACAACTCCTATGATGACATTCAGGCACTCGGGCTCGAAGAGAGAAATCATGGTGGATTTTGGAGAGTGGCTCTGAAAGAGGGAAAGGCAGAATTTACTTGAGTGTTTTGCAGCTTCTGAGAGCATTTCGTGTGCTCTTGCCTGGTTCGCACTTGATTATTTGAAGACAAACACCATTTGTTAAAACACAAAGGAAGAGTCAGCAAGCAGAGATAAGATAAAATGGCAAATTATCACAGAATCATAGAATG
>VZTA01001602.1:16761-28071 GCA_013398855.1 Mohoua ochrocephala | reverse complement strand
TTTTTTTTATTTGTTTGTTCCTGTGTCTCGCAGTTGTTCAAGGTTAACCCGACAGTAGTATGAGATTCATCTCACCAGATTCCAAAAGTTTCACTTTAGGATAGGCTATCCACTTGATTTCTGTGGAAATGATAAGGTACTTTTAGAGCATGATTCCTTTCTTCGTGGAGTAAGCACCAGCCAGGTGAGATGGATTGCTCTCTGAAGGTACCTTCTGCCACCACTATTTTAATAAGATGGGATTTGGCTGTTCAATGCCGTTGGAGATGCCCCAAGATTCTACCTTGTTTCCAGCTTCCATTCCAGAGAAACGTGTGTCTCCCACTAGACTTGAGTCATATTGGCCAATTCTGTGCTGATTTCTTGGGTCAGTGAGCACACCGAGAACAGCGCTGTAAAGTTTTTGCAACCAATCGCAAGTTATGGTTAAAAGTCTCATTTACGTTTTGCTCAGAAGACATGATGATTAATTTCTCCTTATGTTGTTATTTTTGTGCTGTTTTTGAAGGTCACTGGTCACAGAAAGAAAATTAATCTGTGGTTGAGGCTCAGATCTTAAAAAGGCTGAGTCATTTTGTGCGGGCAACAGGAGTGGTGACATTCAGGTGCCAAAAAAAGGAGCATCTACTGTCCTGTCAGGTCTCCTGGGTTATCTTGCCTGGCACTTCAGAAGGAGCTTCATTGTGTGTGTTCCAGAATGATATGGATGTCTCAAGTACATTGAAGATGCTAAAAATGGCCCAGGCACCCACTGCTAAGAACTTTACTCACTCTCTACATCTGCCTACTGAGCCAAAACCACCTCTTTTGTTGGCCTTGTTTAGGTGCCTGAAGGTAGGTGGACTGGAATCAAAGCGAGCTCTGAACAAAAGCTCAGGGCTTATGTGAGGGAGGGGAGCATGAGAACCTGGCTATGTGTCAGAATTTTAAGGCACCATGATATACCCGTACAAAAGCTTTTTCAAATCCATGGCCACCTAAGAATGGTTTACACCTAGCCTAGTCTGCATTCATTGGAACTGAAATCCATGGAAAATGTGTGGCACTAAAGAGCTAGGTACTTTTAATTTACTTTCTAATACATAGCAACCAACCCAGACTAATGCCTTTCTACAAAAATGTTAAAACCAATGGAAGATTTGTTTTAATCAGACACAGGTTGCTTAGGTTTGAAGGCTTTTGCACTCCTTTCTCTGCATTCTTGCCAGAGCTTGCCATCAGTCACCTCTCTACCTTGCCAACACAAGGGCAATTAAGTCTCCACAGATGATTCTGGAGTGCCATATATTGTACCAAATTTGTAACTAGTAACCAGCACAATTCCTAAAACATCACAAAGAAAAATTTATTTAATAATCCTGGGCAATTCATGAGTCTTTTCACCAGCGGAGATCTAAGTTCATCTCAACCCTTTCCTGAAGCAGAATAATCTTGATCTAGCCCTCCTGAAATCTACAGAGATCTTGCAGACTCCCCATTTTCAACTTTTCAGTAATATGCAATTTTTCACTGTCCCAGCAGTTCATCCTAAAAACGTACTCAAGTAGAAGACATAAGCAGAGCCTGGCAAGGAGAAGGAAAGATGGCTAAGGCATTTAAGGATTGAAAAAATCGTACAATACAGCTGCACCTGCTCTGGTAAGAAGACATAAAACCCCAGTGGTTTAATCCTGTGACAAAATAGTAATGAGGGAAGGAAATGTCACCAGATTAAGTTGGTACCAAAAATGTCATAAGTGGGGAAAAGAGACTGGAAAGGATATTAACCCACATCCTCATTACACTGTTAAGTGGTCCTTCTCAAATGACACTAGTTTCTGTTTATAGATTATTATGTTCATTTCCAAGTTCTAATCAACAGCACTAGAAGTTACATTTACAGCGTTGTGTCTTCAAGTAGGATCCCTTATTGCTCTTCCCCTGGAGAAGGTGCTCTGTTGGAGTGTGTGAGTGTGCTAGTACACACATATACGTGTGTGTGTGTGTGTGTGTGTGTTTGGCTGGGGTATACCCAGAAAGTGTTTCCTCAATATTTCTGAACACTTTCAACATTTTCACACATATGGGACACACAAACACTACATAAAGTTTCATAAAACAAGGCTATGAAAAGGGATAGCATATATAGAATGAAGTATGATATGGTAGATAGTCCTTACTCAATGAGGAGTGAATTTAGGTCTAACTACCAGATGGCAGAGCTGAACACAGAAAATCCATATGTGTGATGGCAGCTAGGGACAGCCGTTGACATACTTGCTTTTCCAGCCAAATGCCTCAGCAGATGCAGAGTTTTACACTTTAACATTACAATATGGCACTAAAACCCGGGAGAAGAGTTATATGCAGGAATCAAAGACAATTTAAAGGGACACTGCTAAATTCTGCCCTCTTCCCAGCACATGTGGGGGCCTGAAAGAGTGAAAGAAAGGGATTTTTCTCCTCCTTTTGCCAAAGCGATAAGTCACTAATTATTTTTTCCTTATAATAAGAGAAGGACAATAAGGAAAGGGAAAGAGACTAGTGATCAAAATCACAAATCTGTGGTTTTGTTTCATTGTGCTGATAGACTGCTTAAAAAAATGCCCACATCCCCTCTCATTTAAATGACATAGCAAATTAGGAGTCTTGCAATCAGCGAATGTGTATGGGATGAAAATAAATAAACATCTTTCTGAAGCTGATAGCCTAACTTCTGGGTGGTTTTGCTTTTTTATTATTGCTATTATTTTTTACTTTTTTTTTTATGTTGTATCAAGAAAAGAGAATTACCCTGTGTAGTTAGTTCAGAAGTCAAAAAGTCCTACTAACATTATGTTGCTTTGAAATCCAAGACGGTCTTGTAGTGCACTTCCAAGGTCAGACACAGGTTTCATAGAATCACAGAATGGTTTGAGCTGGAAGGAAACTTGAATATTATCTAGTTCCAACACCCCTGCCAAGGGCTGGAACACCTCTCACTAGACCAGGTTGCTCCAAGCCCCATCCGACTTGTCCCTGAACACTTCCAGGGATGGGGCAGCCACAGCCTCTCTGGGCAGCCTGTGTCAGGGCCCCACCACCTTCACAGTAAAGAACTTAAGCCTAATAACGAAGCTAAATTTCCCCTCATTTTTACACATTACTCCTTGTCCTGTCACTACAGTTCCTGATGAAGAGCCCCTTTCCAACTCTCACAAGAGCAGAGTAGAGGGGGGAGAATCCATTCCCTTGACCTGTTGGTCACACTCCTTTGGATGCAGCCCAGGATACATTTGGCTTTCTGGGCTGCGAGCGCTCACTGCCAGCTCAGGATGTTTTTCATCAGCCATCACCAACCAAGTTGATCCCTGAAGGGCTGCTCTCAATCACTTCTCCATCCAACCTGTAGTTGTGCCTGGGTTTGCATCACTCTTGACCTTCGAGTCAGTGATCCTTTAAATTCTGCATCATTCTTGGTCCCCTCTGCCCTCCGGGGCTCTATCCCATGGGACTCTACCGAGTAGGTCCTTGAAGGTGCCAAAGTCTGCTCTCTGAATTCCAGGACAGCGAGTTTGCTGCATGCCCTCCTCACTGCCCTGAGGATCTTCAACTCCACCTTCTTGTGGTCACTGCAGTCAAGGCTGCCTTGGAGCATGGCATTCCCCACCAGCCCCTCGCTGTGGGTGAGCACAAGGTCCAGTGTGACATCTCTCCTTGCTGGCTCCTCAACCACTTGTGTAAGGCCTTGAACATATCCTTGAACACTTCCAGAAACAGGGCAGCCGCAACTTCTCTGAGAAACCTGCTCCTGTGTGTCTTTGGAAAGCTATCTAGGTTGAAATCCTAGAAATGTTTGCAAAACTTCCATTTCTTTTACTAAGACTGGAATTTCACCCTTAATCTGTTTGTGCCCCTGTCCCTTCCTTCCAGACTTTGTTTTCTTGTCTATTTAGGTTATAAGATCTTAAGGACAGAGACTACTTTCTGCTATCTGTATCTACTGAAGTTAATGTACCAGGGCTGAAAACCCGGCTGGAACTTTAGGCACTACTTTTATATACTAGATGATACCACAAAATGGGAATTTGCCTTGGCTTTCTTGAGAAATAATTTTCAGGATCGATTTTGATTCACTGTACGTTTCATTTGTACTTCTGGCTTATGTTTGCATTGGTTTTGGCATGCAGAAATACTTCAATGGAAAACTTGCAAACAGGAAGGGACTTGGATTTTGTGAGGATTTGCGTACTTGCTGAGAAGCTGAGAAAAGAGAACAACTTGCAGACTGAAATGTTTGCAGAAAATGAGAGGAAATGGTTAACTGTTCCCCTCACTACTCTTAGATTGAATACAAATGATAAATCACACTTCATGTAAAAAAAAGGCACCTATTTCTCTACATTGATCACAGAAAGGAGTTAAAATAGCTAGTTTGGCTAGATGTCTAAACTCCAGATGATGAAACTTAACCTAAGGGTCTTTTGGATCAGGTCATAAGATATTGCATTCTAACACCATAACGTACCTTCAATTTTTAAACACAGTTTTCCATTGATTTTGAAGAGAAGCTCCTAAAGAAATCAATGTCATGCTATTGCCCTTGTGCATACACATGCTCTTAACCAACAAAGTGAGGCTTATAAATCTGGAGACTGATAGAGAAGGTTCACCATACGAACAAAGCTTCTTATCGGGACCTTCCCTAAAACATGCCCATCCTCCACTGTAGAGAGATGTGCTGGCTGGTTAAAAGACTTTATCTACTCTCAGTCTTATTAGTTTAGGAAATTAGTTCCTTTATTAGCTTTTGGATTAAATAAATAAAGAGGATACAATTTCATTTTCAATATTGTCGTAAGTCTTTCCACCAAAATGAAAAGGAAGCAGTTTCTGATTTAAATATATCTAATATCCTGTAACGTCTTCTTCTGTGCCATTTACCTGTGGAAATGTTTAAAAATGCAATTCAAACTGCTACCCTAGCATGCTGCTAACTCCTGAAACCACTCATGTCTGTGTTTAACTTTAAATCCTATTGTTTTTGTAGTCACCTGGATTAGAAATATTGTAAAATTTAAATTTTATAATGTTATTTTCCTTATGCACAACTTATCAGATGCAACATAATCACAGCATTAAAATCTGGATAAAGAAAGAAAGAAGGAAAAAAAAGACTCAGAAGACAAGCTATATGATGCACTTCTGTTGAAAAAAATTTCTTCATTTTCTGATGCACTTTCTGTTGAAAAAAATTTCTTCAAAATTATTTCTGTAGGAAGTTTAGCTGGGTTTGGTTTTGTACCAAATTTCTGGAAGGAATTTAGAGTAAAATTAGAGGTACATTTAAATGGGATTTGATAGAGTACCTGCAGAATTTAAAGGGGTTGAGCAGAAGAATGAAATGCTGCCAGGATGCCTGAGAAGGAAATCAGCAGAGCTATCTTTTGTGGCTATTGTAGGGTCACTTCAGTAACAAGAAAGGATGAAAAAGAGTTTCCTAGAAATTGCTTAAGTCTAAGTGAGACAACATAGTAGAATTACTGCATCATGAAAACAAAATTATTTTGATTTTAAGACATTTAAAGGAGATACAGAATTTATCCTGTTAAGCTCAAAAGGGCTAAGTAGGCTGCAAGTCACAGAAGAAATGGGGTCTATTAATATATTTCCCAATCAGTAAAGCCTGTATATAAAACAGTTCATTTGTAATACTCTATAACGTAGTGTAGCTTTCTGTTGTATTTAGGGAGAGGTAGAGTGATGTAGAATTGTTGGCCAAGCAAATTGGTTTCTGTGTCAAAGTTCCTCTGCACAATTTAAATGTTGGGATATACTAGAGAAATCAAGTTATACTTTTCTTTCTTATTTGTCTAATGAAAAAGTTTAATAAACTGGATACAAAAGTGACGGGATATACCTTTTTTTTTTTATGTTCATTGAAGTAAACCTATCAGAACCATGTCTGATCCTGAATAAAGTCCTTACAAAGAATTTTTAAACTAATTGGTGTTTTGTCATAAAAGTACCCACTTATTTGTTCTATCCAGTATATTGCTTATATGTATGGACTGAAATGAAAAGTGAAAGAGAGGACTGCAAGAAGATCATTTTCCCTCACTCTGTTGCAAAGACCTACATTACTCCTGGAAAATGTCTGACCCAGTCCTCTGGTTCCTATATCAGTAAATCATTAATACAGAGTAACAGCAAAGCTATGAGTTTAATGGAAATTCCTTTTCTGCTAAAGAATGAGTTTTGAAGAGTTTGCAAGAACGTAGTCCAGACAATAACACACACCCCTTTACCATCACCACTCGTGATCACTGCAGCAAGTTTCACAAAGACTTCCTCCTAGATTATTTCAAATACACTTCACTACCTGAGGGCACAATAAGACCAGAGGTTTGTCCTGGAGCATACAAAACTCCAGAAAAAAGTCAAACCCAACCAAACCACTCAGCAATCAAACCAACTTTCTTTATCTTTGAATTACCTGAACAGTTTCCATGATGACTTTAAAGGTCATTCTTATTTTCCCTCTAGCCTTGCTGTGTTATTCACTGATAAATATTGCCTTATAACTGCTGCATAATAGGAAGGAAAGCAGGAAGAAAAGGGAAGATAGAAAGTAAAAGAGAGTAAAAGAGAGATGGAAAAAATAAGATATATTCATTATTCCTGTGGTCCTGTGCAGGGCCACGAGTTGGACTTCAATGATTTTTGTGGATCTCTTCCAAGTCAGGGTATTGTACTATTCTGAGATTGCCAGTTATTTCAATTACTCATTCTCTGGGGACTGATTTTGTAGACTCTTTTATTTGTGAACAGTGATTTGCAAGATTCACATTGACCATGAATTTTGTGTCTCAGGTCCTAAAATTTGGAGGGGATAGAGCAAGAAAAAAAAAAAAAAAACAAGAAGGACTTTGGTAGCATCATCAAAGGCTGTAGATACACTCCTCAAACAGCCAAGTGCAAGGACAAATCACCTGATTGATTGATCTTATAAAAATCATCTGATCGATCTTATATGATCATTTGTATTCTGCCCAGCCCTGCATTGCATGTGTTCCTGGCCACATCCTGACAGCTGCATGTCTCTTGGTTGATTATAAATCCTCAGCAGCGATGAAAGGGATTTTTGATAAGCTAAAAACTGACCTATCTCTGGACCTTCAATCATGTCCTCTGACAATGGATTACAAGGAGAGTAAGATACTCTGAAATATTGTGATTTTCCAAAATGACTTCATTAAACTGTCTGGGATTTCTGGCCTAAGGTCTTTCTAACAGGATGATAAGTGACTCCTGGTCATAGAAAATTGTCTTTATGTAATTTCTGCTGGATGTCTACATTTACTGTACTAAGATTTAAGTGCAAATTTGGCTCTATAAGCATTATGGAAATTGGCTAAGAGTGATGTGATCATCAGGATTAAATTCCAATTTAAAGAAACCACTGCTTTCTCCATTTGCCAACTCCAAAGACCCAGAAGGTGCTGCCAGTGCTCAATTTTGGTCCCAATGGCAGTCCAAATTAGGAGGAAGGAAAATGGAAGACGTTCAGGTCTCCTTGCCTAGACCATTCTCCTTGCCTAGGCTGCCCCTGCTTCAGTCTCATCTCTGTTTGCTTAGCATGTCTCAAGAACAAAGAAAAAAATTAGAAAATAAAATGTCAGACTACAAGAAGAAAATTCAATTACTTGAGCCCTCAATCATGCCTACAAGTAAAAGAAAGCAGATCAATAGATTTTGCTGTAATGTGGCCCATTAAGTGTTTCTCCTTCATGCTGTATCTCTGTGAAGATTTCTATTTCCCAGAGATATATGGAAGAATTCACTGTGTAATGTGGGGAACTGACAAGAAGCAAGAACAAGGTCAATAGAACTGATCTGAGGAACTTTTCTTTGTGTGACCACTTGATTTTTTTATTACTTTTTTTTTTTTCACCTTCTGATGAGAGTATGGGTATAAAAACCTACACACAGAAACTCTAGTATTAAGCCTGTACTATATTTTCATAGCTCCCTTGACATTCCTTGCTGTCAAGGACAAAAAGGCCGTCTAGTCTGAAACCTTGTACCACGTGGGCAATAAAGTTTCTCCTACAGACCTTTGTGCCAATCCAAACAAATTAAGTAGAAGAAAAATTACCAAGGAGTGAGGTGCTAGTGTCAAACTTGGGAAAGTTGTTCTGGTCCTTGCTTCTCCCTAGACCTCCTGGTGAAGGTCATTCAACCTTATTCACCGCCTAAGGTCCTTGTTTGCATTATGCAGGCATTCCAAGTTGCATTTCTTAAGAAATGTACACTAAAGGTATATACAAAAGGTGCTGCTGATTGTGAGGTAAATTGATTTTTTATGGAGTACATTACTCAGAAGAGGTAACCTAATCCCAGACTCATTAGCCCGTCCCTGCAATCAGTTTAATTAGACTTGAAAAAAAAGGTGACTTCTCAGTTTGGGTAGACTGCACGCTTTCAGAATGCAAGTGAATATGTTCAGAGGCTGAACCAGCTTGTCTGTAGCTGGTTAACTTGTGTGAGTACACAACTGAACTTCTGATTAAATATTAATGCATCACATAAGTCATAAGAGGAGGACCATATAGGTCGCTCAGAGCAGCCCAGAACTGTTGTGTACTTTAGGAAAATATATAGTTTTGATGCTAAATCTTTAAATAATGAATAAATCAGCTTAGCATTCTTTTAAGCTATTTCAATTTTTAATAATTCATCTTAATTAATATGAAGAAATATTACTCTAATACTTAATATTATCTGATTAATATTAAATGATATTAATTAAATTTAATTAAGGTTAATTACTAGTTAATGTACTGGTAAAATCTCCTGCAGTAGCTTTGCGTTTCATGGTTATCTTTTTTCTTTTTTTCCCAAAAATTTCTTTTGAACCTGACAGAACTTCTACCAGTTGTGTTGCTCTGGAGGATCACCTGTCCTTTCTCGTCTGTGAATATTTTATAATGAGTTTTCTATGAGAAACATGCAATTCATTGACCATCCATGTTCTTAGGTATTTGTGCATTTTTAAATTTTTTCTATCAATTTCATGTTTAAATAAATTAATAAATAAATAAATAATGTTTCACTTTTAGACATTAAAATCCCTGAACCCTTAGGCATATATTAAGCAATTTGTCTGGTACATAGTCTAATTATTGAGAACTGGCTAACGCTTTGTGAACAGAGCACTCCACCAGCCTTAAGATTTCACTGAAAAGTTGTCCATGTGTAGCAACTAATCACATGAAATCTGTTGTTTTCATATCTAGTAACCTTCTTCTTTTAGTGTTCTGAAGCAACACAAACTATAAAGCCTTATTTCTACCTTTTCTTTTATTTTTTTTCCCATTATGTTTGTATTTGTTATGTTTGTGTTTGTTATTATTTTCTGGTGTCCATGGTCTATAAATAATAGGAAAGAAGATGGTTTCTTTTGTTAGATGCAACATGTGGAGAGATTAAAAACAAAAACAAACAAAATCCTGACAAACCCACAGAAAAACTAACAAACAAAACCAGAACAATAAATGCATCCATCCTCTTTTTATTCAAAGTTTATTTACAGTTTCGGTTGGGGGGAGGTGGGGGAAGATAAAAGATCTGCTGCTCTGAACAACCCAGTCAAAGCTGCTTTTATACTGAAATGCCCTAAGGCTGTCAAAAAGGACCTTGACTGGCATCTGGAATGAGCCATTATCCTGGCAATGGTTTGGCATATCCCAGGATGGTATGTATTAGCATATCCCTGGATATTAGAAGTTATCATATGCCTTAGTAGCACAACTTGCAGATTTTGGATTGTGTTCATGAGAACAGATTTTTCCAACAAGTAACTTGCCAAAGGCTTGATATAAAAAGTACTTATGCCTAATGTCTGTCATTCCGTCTATGCCAGTTCATTCTTCCTGGGCTGGACCGGATCCACCCTGGCACCTGAAATGGAGTAAACAAAGTCACTAGTTACTGAAGACTTTGATGTGACCTGTGTTATTTTTACAGGCAATTGCCATAAGGATGGTGACTTTATGCACCACGTCTCGGCTGACCAGTGGTCTGAGATTGTCTTACATTTTTATGGACCTGTTCGTCTCAAAAAAGGCTTCAAAATGCTGTATAATGTGAATTTATCAGGAAATTGTCATCTCTGTGAAAGAACACAGCTGCTGGCAAGACTTCATTCGATCAATGGATACCTGCATCCTGAACATTTAAAGCATGTATTCATATGCTCTAAAGCACTTACAGTCATACACATATCTGGGGAGTAAATATTTTTTGACATTTCAAATCATACCAGAGTAATAAATTTTCAAATCAAATAAATTCTGCGTGGACAGTGAGAAATTTTATCTTTGTGGGAAATGAATGGATTGATGGAGAGACAGACAAAGAGACCTACTTATTTTAGAGATTTTCAAATTATTTTTGTGGTCTACAGGAAACTTTTAATAATTTATGTCCTTCAGAATGGGACACCTTGGGGTGTGTGTCTCTGCTCACCCCAATTATAAAAGGTCTTGGTATAGATCTTATCATTTTAGTCTTCTTCTAGAACTTTTTGGTAGTCTGAATATAGAAAACAGATGGCATAAAGACCAAAAAAAAAAAAAAAATCTTGCCTTTTTGTATTATGCTGATTTGCAGAGAGTGCAGGGTATTTTTCATGAAATAAAGTGTAGCTCTACCTTAAGAGAGCATCACAATTATCTCCCAAATAACATGCATTCTATTTTCTTCTGGTCCTTTATTACAGAATCAGTAAAAATAAATGAGGGGTACATCTTACTGCTACTAATTCAGGCTAGTATAATTTAGGGAACATGTACAAAACTCTATCACCTCCAGAACTCTGGAATGATCATGTATATTTTGAAAGGGAAATATAATTAAAGTGGAGCAAAATCACTTGTTTTGTCAGTGTGACTTTAGCAGAGCCAGGATTTTACCAATAGTAAGTAATAAAAGCACAGATTAGATCATTGTTCAAACAGAAATCCCATGTATGCTTGCTGATTCCTTAGAGATTGGTTATTCATAATCTCTTGACTCTGTTTCAATAAGGTTGGGGGTTTAGCTCAATATTTTTCCAGCTGCAGAAACAAACTTTTATAAACAGTGTCTGATTGCCTGTAAGAGACTGCGTATTTTTCTCCTACATGGTTTCATTCTCCTATCTAAACAGCCTTTCATTTCAGTGTTTTCCAGAAAAAAACAACAAAACAGTGATGTAAATGTAAGACTTACTTTACTTTCTCATAAAGCAACCTGTCTTTTTACAGGTAATCTATGAAATCAAATGTGGATAAAGCAAACCAAATAAAA
>VZTA01001602.1:0-11687 GCA_013398855.1 Mohoua ochrocephala | reverse complement strand
AGCTTAGACTGGATATTAGGGAAAATCTATCCACCAAGAGAGTTATTAATCACTGGAGCAGACTGCACAGGGAAGTGTTGATCTCAATGGACTCAGTGGTCTCAAAGCTTTTTTCCAACCTAAAAAATTCTATGATTCAGCGATTCTAGGTATTCAAACACCTTATCAGAATCTGGCACACCTTTTACATGCCCCGATTTCATATACCATTTTCACAAATGTGTTATGCCAGCCATTGCTGGATGATAAACACCAGCTATATGGTCTAGAATACTTTTTTAAAGGATTTTAAACACAAAAAATGGACAATAAGTGGCAATCATTATGCCATGTTTTCTATGCCTTAAATATTAAGCATTAAAAAAACAGCTGAGAAAATGAAGTATTGCAATTCATGGTGAAAAACAACAACTACATATTGGAGTATCATTTTATCCACTTGTGGTTTATGATGTGTATCTTGGAACATACTGCTTCTGATAATTTTGGTCTTTTTTCATTTTCCTCTGGAGCATTTGGAGCTAACACAGGCTGATGAGGGAACCGGATGGATGAGCCATGATATCCTTTAGTATAACTCCAAATTTCTAGAACATTTTCAGAACACTTTTGGTATTACAAATGAGGATCTACATTCAAAAAGCTGAGTAATGAGCTTTAAAGAAAAACTTTCTAACATTTCACAAGAAGATATGTAGTATTTAGAAGTCCTCAGGCTAATTGTTTGTCCTTATAAATACACTGTAAGACCAGATCTAGATGCCAATACAGGGGAATGTTACCTTGCTGATTTCCTACTCCCTGATTATAGTAAAAAAATCACGGTATAAATTTATAGAATTGGTGGTGTCAGGAAGAGGCAGAGAGCTACAAACACATTAGTTGTTGATTGATTAATAACTCCATACCAGTCCTGCTGTATTTTCCTCTCTGTGGCCAAAACCTTATTCTTTGGTACCTCGATATTGGGGTATGGACATGCCCAAAAAATGATACTGTTTATGATCAGACAGCCAAGCCAAATTATTCTGGGCAACTCTATGTTAAAAGCTTCTATTCCTTATTTGAAATCTTTTTATTTTTCCATCTGCAGCTCTTTTGAGGATTTTTAAGACAGGTATTTATCTACAAGCTTACTCTTGTTTTTTTTTTTTTCCCTAAAAATTGGCATCTCCTCACACTAACTAGGAAAACAATACCAATGCAACAAAGATAACTCAGCAGTGACCTCTTCTTCAGCACAATTCCTTCCTATCCCTAGGCTGTCAATTGATTTAACACTGAGAACAGGAGAAACAGCCATAAACCAAGTGCCTAGGAAGCTTGTAAGTCCAGAATAAAGTTTGATCAGTAAGGGAAAGCTTATATATTTAACTGTACATTTGGAAAAGCACACACACATAAAGAGAAAGTGATAGTGAGTTCTTTCTGCAGGCCTTCCTTAATCTAGTGGAGAATTTTATATTATCTTGGGCCATACCATGAACGGGTTGTCAAATGCCTGAACTGTCAGAACAGATATCACATGCCTATGACAGCCAAGGTGAGAAGATCAAGGAGTACAGGCAGTAAGAAAAGGGCTTTTTGTGGGTCCTATATTTGTCAGGACAAGAGGAAATGGCCACAAGATGCACAATGGAGGTTTAGATTGGAAATTGGGAAAAAATAGTTTCACTGAGATGGTGGTCAGACATTGGAAATAAGAAGTGATGGAATAACCATCCCTGAAAGTGTTCAAAATCAATGATGTGGCATTTGGGGACATGGTTTAGTGGTGAACACAGTGGTGCTGGGTTAATGGTTGAACTCAGTGATCTTAGAGGTCTTTCCCAACCTAAACAATTCTATGCTTCTGTGTTGTCCAGAATCTAAGACTGCTGTATTGCTGTTTCTGACTTCAGCAGACCTCCTTGCACATTTATCTTGAAAGTCAGAACTTTGGGGTGCACAGATAAACACCACAACGACCTCTGAAGTTGTAGCCCAGGAAAATAAGCCATTTCTGCTACGTTCAAGCCACATGTACTTTTTCACAATAGTTTGACCACCCATGATGTAAAGCAGATACAAGGCAAGCTGCCTTTGTCAGCCAAGTGAATTTTTTTTCCCATTTCACCTAAAATTTGTAGAATGGTGCCTCAGAAAGCAAACTGGTGTTTTTCATGGTTTGTCCAGTCGTCATCCACAGCCAACATTTAAATACGTGGAACACAAGATCCCATCCTCCCTAACAGGATCACTTAAACACACAACTCCAGCCATCCCCCCTGAGATGATGTGGGTGAGATTCCCGTAAGAAATCTGCCCTGACATTGTCCTGATCCCCTCTGTGTCAGCAGCAATGAATGCACTTGGGTAAAGCTTTTTTTTGATAGCATTGCACAGGAATCACCACAGAAATCTGTTCAGGTTTTGTGACTTGTCAAGATGCTCTTCCAGCTCGTGGTCCTTGTTAAAAGTCTGTATCTTCTCTTAACTACAGCTGCCTCGACTTTTTCACGTGGGAACTAAGGAAGGATCTTTGTTCAGATATATATTTTGCTTGGGATTTTTTTGTGCATTTTCTTTTTTTTAGTCAGTTCAGAGCAATATTCCCTTATTCCTTTATCTGGGTGTTGATATATAGGCAGCTAAAGTATAACTTACTTCATACAAATACGGAGAAGGGCTCGAAGGAGAGGAAAATGGAGAAACTGTTTGCTTTTATCTGTACATGTTCTTGGCTATTCCCCCACATGCTACTTCTGCACAGAAGAATATGGCATAGCCCTACTTTCCTGAGGATTCTCACATCTCACTGTGTCCAGGAGGAGAGTCTAAGCTACAAGGAGCAATCCTGGGAGGTGCAGAGTATCCTTCACTGGGATAAGAAACCCTCATCTCCTTGTGACCTGTTTCCAGCAAACGATTTACAGAACTGAGTCTGGAACTCTCAGATGAACAGCGAGAGCCAGGAAATTAAAACAGATTACCAGGTGAGAGCCCAGGATTGCCACCCACCACTGGGTCTTTTTCTTGTATGAGGGGAGAAATAGGTTACGGTTGAAAGGAGATAAAGAAAATAGTGAGAAATGGACTTATCTGAAATTTGAAATAATGAAGGTCTCATCACATTTCTGCACCCTCAAGGAAAAAGCTGCTCAGATTTAAGAGTTTTCTTCAATCTAGGGCAGAGATAAGCTCTTAACCTCTCAGGCAAACCTTTCCCCTAACCCTCTAGAGCCCCCAAACAAACATAGATGGACCTTTCAGTTCCCTCAAATCAGATACACCTTCGCTTTTGCATTATTTGTTAAGATGAATAGGGTTCCCTCACAGTGCCGCGGCGGTGGTGAGGCAGCACATTTGTCAAGCAGCAGATCTTGAGCTCCAGGCCTACCTGGATAGACGAGAACAATTGTAGCTGTTGCTTAACGTATCTATTACGGTGGTGCCTAAATGGCTCGGACAGCCTGGGACTCTACCAAGGTCAATGTTGCACTCACTAAAGCACAAATAATAGTCCAACAGATATACAATCTGTAACACTGAGCTAAATCAGGGGGATAAGAAATTATGACTTATGAGGCAGCATTGAACTGTGTGGTATCTGACTGAGCGACTCTTATCGTGAAACCTTGGCCCTGCTAAATACACCGGGGGAGTAAAAGCTGCACCCATGAAGTCTGGATAATATCTTTCCATTTAATGAGTCTGGCATCCAAACAAACTATATAAGGTCATCTAACATCACCAGCATTAATGATGAAATCTGCCATAACAGCTGCAATTCCTCAGTCATCATATAAATGCACTGCAAACTTTGTGTTGTGAGTCTACTGAGCTTAGCACAGTAGGGTGCTGCTGCACACAGGGACAGCTGACAACAGTATTATTGGCAATTAGTTATTCTGTAGTGACTGAAATAATTTCCTTATCTTATGTAAGATCATAACCACGTTACTCTTGGAAGGGTGGAAGCAGGAGATAACACAGACATTGTTTTAGGACATGCAATTTTAAATTATAGATGAAATACCCTGCTTGATTCAGCTGACATTCAGCCAAAATCCACGAGCTCACATTCTTCCATAATAACTATATTTACCACTACTAGAACAGAATTCAAATCATTCAGTATGTAGCCCTAATAATAAACCTATATGACTAGGGGCTGCTTCTTCAACATTATTTCCACCTAATTTATAATCAAGATGTTCAATTAATAATTTCAGCATTTTACGCAGTGTTAAGTCAGCTGAAAAGCATGTGATTTTTTCCATTTTTCATTTTTCAGAATGCTGAGGAATGCATAATAACCTAACAGAACAAGAATGCCAGGAAAGCAACAATTATTAACAGACTAATGGGAAAAATAAAAGGTTCAAAAAGAAAAGCTGGAAAGTTGATTGAGTTTCATAGAAAATGTAAATGCACTAAACAGTTCCAGAATAAAAGCAGCAAAGTCTACAATGCATTTCCATGGATATTACAGCCTCCTTGTGAATGACAGGTGAGATTAGAATTTTCTTGTTGGGTAGTGCACATGCACTTCTCTCACATTTGCCTGCTTTGCGCCTCTGTGACTGCACCCAAGAAGTTACAGGGGATCCCCAGATGTGAGGGACAACCTGATCAGGGCAAACCACTTGGGCTTTGCTGGGAGTGGTGTATCCTTCAGGGTGCTGTGTATTTAATTGCCAAATAGGTGTTGTGCTGATTTAGACATGGCCCAGTTAGACAGGGCTGTCTCCTCGTTTGTCTCCTTGGTGACCTCGTGAACTGGCGATGAAGGCCTTGAAGGAAGGAGGGAAGAGAAATGTTGAAGTCTATGGCTTGTATCTCACACAGTTTTCATTTACATGACTGCACTGACCTTTCCTGACCTTTGAAGGGACAAGCCCATGGAATACACTGGTGGCTTCGCTCAGAATAAACAAATTCAAGTCCCCAAATCCATAATCTCTGGCACTCGGTGCTATCCTTGTCAGAAAGGCCAAAGACTGAATGGATACCAAACTAACTGCAAAACATTGATGTATGTTTATTTCTAAGCAGAAAGAGGACACATTGTGATGAAGAATGTTACTCAGGTATTTAATACTACTGCCATATGTGCCATGGAACATTAAAAGACTCTTCTGAGTCCTCCATCATAACTAAATAAACTTAGTACATAATACAATGGAAACTACTGAGAAATATACTAGTCACACATTTACAGCTGGATTAGGTTTTTGAAATGCTCCTACTCGATTGTCTTAGAACCTTGTTCAGTTTGCAATGGCTGGGAGGTGAAAAAAATGAGATATAGTCTGCAGAGTTCGAAAACTTAATTCAGTATATTCACCTCTGTGGCTTTAGTTCATCACTGGCAGTTTAATTAGAAAACATTCAATTTGTGTTTAAGAATTTGTACTTGGGTTTTTTTCTATTTCCCTAACTTAGCAGGATTTCATTATTCAAGATTATCAATACAGGATTTTTTTTTTTAATATTCTTTTTCCTTTGTTGATTATAAAATGTCTCCCTAAACTGCCTCTTTAAAAACTGAATGCCTTTCCATCGCAAAAAACTCTCCAAAACTCATAAAATTTAAATGCTGCTTCACTCTTTTGTTTTCTATAGAGGGCCAGGTTATATATCCATCTTGATAGTACTGATTAATGTAGGAATATTAAGCCTGGGATTAGGAACCCTTATATATTTTTTTTGTTAGTCACCTACTCCTGTGACTTCATTAAGCCAATTAAGTGTCCATTGAAGGCTTCTAAAAGTGTGTAAATAATATTTTAATATCTCTGAAAGGGACGTAAAAGCTAAATAAATTAATAATGAGGACACCAGTGGAACTCCCACAGATACGAGTCTGCATTGCATATTCGAATATATTATGTATCTATTTCAAATTGATATTTTTATAAAATCCTCAAAGTCTTCCTCATGAAATACTTTCCTAACTTTACATGTTTCCTTTCTTACTTCCTCTCAGGTGAGGTAAAAGCCTAATCCTGACATAAAATGTTTCTTCTGGTAATGATATAACGCAAAGTGTTATCTTTTTTGTCTGTATTTCCCAGCTTCTATGTGCAACACATTTAAGTTTGTGAGATAAATTCAGCACAGTTTGACACTGAAGGTGGGTGCTGTTCTCTGTGTTGGAGACTTCACTTGTACTCTTCATATAAACCAAGGAATCTGGAGAGGAAAAAATTTTTTCATCTTTTGTGTGTAGAAAACCCAGCCTGGACAACCAGAGATACATTCTATAAGTGCTTGTGACAGGACAGTCTTGGAAGCCCACAGCTTTGAGTCTGCTCCAGGGGTCAATAATTCCCTGAGCTCTAGCCCCTGAGATCCCACTGTGTGAGACTGGCCTGCAGCACCACATCACAGGCTGTCCCCACACCAACTCGGGGTCCTTTCACTTTCTGACACACTGTGCTGGTGTCCCCCCTCGCTCAGGCTGCTGCTGTCCCACAGAGAAGCCACAACCAGCAAGTCAGGAGCCAGGATTAGAGGGGCATAATGGTGTCACCCTGAAAAGACAGCAAATGGAAATTCAGCAGCCTAATTGGGATAGAGGGAGTGAAAGTCAGCTCATTAAACTGGGTATGTTAAGAGCAGAGAACAGCAGCAAGAAGATCCAGGTTTAATTTCCATGTCCCAACACCTCATAACAGGGAGTTCAAGGCAGTAAACAAGAGGACCTACCTGAGACCTGTCCAGTTTTACTGACTGGTGGATGGTTTCTCTCAGTTACCAAGTTGATCAGAGTATTGACAGACTGAAGCTGATGTTTATATAAATTATTGTATAAAAAACACAGGCTTCACACTGCCGTGGAAGACATTATATCGTAGGTGAGAGGATCATTACAGAACTTCAGCTACGTCACCAGGCTTCTTCACCACATTCTCCCCCAATGAACAGACCCCTGCCTTCTATTCCTGATAAATGAGCAGTCTAACAATGCTTCTGCCTTGGACCAGACAGCCTAACTGGGACTTATCCTTGTGGTTTTGGGGTTTTTTTTTTGGTTGCTATCAAAGAAGATTTGCTCTAGTCAATAGCTTCTGGCCACTCCAAGAACTCAGCCAGACTAGTAATTTTGCTAAGAAGCAAAGACTTCCAATCAGATTTTACTCATGCAAGAGGATTTAGGATTTCTGAATATTATTCTGGCATTTGGGTCACAGTGAATCTCACTATGTTTCTGGGACTTCATACTTCATTAATTATGTCTGGCTTCAGCAAGTGACTTACTCTCAGAATTTGGGGACAACACATTTTCTTGAAACTAGACAATTTTTTTTTGGCTGTATTTTTTCTTCTCTTCTCTCATACATTTCCAACCATACAATTTAAAAGGTTTGTTTGTTTATTTCCTTGCTTGCTTGCTTGTTTTGCTGTTATTTACAGTGTCTCCCAAACACCTCCTTAGAGGATATATTAAGGTTAGGGTGAGGAGCAGTTTCAGGCATCATGGAAAATATTCTGCTCTTGACAGTGTTTCTAAACATTTTGAGCATTGATAAGTCTTGGCATGAAGAAATTAGATAAGTAGAAGGAAAAATAAGAAAACATTTTAAAGGAATGGAGTATAAAACCACAGACAAGAAGTGTTTGTGCCAATGATCTATTTTACATCCCTGGAAATCCCAAAGATGCACATTTTCTGATTTAACATTTGGTGACAGTTTTAGAAAGCGATGATTTTGCTAGATAAGGCAAACCCTGAGCAATACCCAGACAAGTACCCCCTTACATCTCATTCTGAGAACTAATTTCATTCCCAAGACTGAAAAGCTTCCATCCATTTTAATGAGAAATGAGTAAGAACCACAAGGTTGAAGTAAGGAAGGAAATTTTGCAATTCACAGCTTTGCTGGGTCTTTTTTTTTAAAAAAAAATTGGTCTCATGGTCAACTCGCAACTTCACGGCCATCTTAGTGTTTGTCATAAAATTCAAGCACTTCTTTTAGCAACAACACATTCCTATATATACAGGTTTATTGCACACCCTTCACACATTATCTTCCTTCCCACCCACCTAACAATGGGGGGAATTGCCACAAAAATTGCAAACACAGCTTTATCCCTCCCACAAGAAGGGGGCATCATCCTGCCCAGGAGCCCGATATTTCCTCAGAGAAATTCACTCAGCAGGGAGGAGAATCATCTGCAGTAAAAGGAGAATTTTAATGGGCCCATTTTATAGATGGATTTGACAAGAAAATATTCCCAGTTCCTTGCTTCCTGTGGATCGATTTAGAAGTTTCATTGAGCTTTTCATCCTTCAAGCTTCCTAAAGCTGCCCTTGATTTCTTTTTAATAAGATGCATTGAAAATATCCTACCACCCTAGAACATTATACCAAGGCTGCTGAGGTCTGGGGGAGGGAAATGCAGAGGGTTAATTTTCAGCTGCCGTCGTGAGTGGCATTAAACATCAAAAGTGCTTTAAATTAACTTCTTCCTCAGAAGAAATATTTAACAATTGCTGATGTGATGTGTGCCTTGACATTTTGAAGGATTATTCAAAATCTTTTTGTGTTTAGGATAATGACTTTCAAAGCACTTACCATCCTGTGCCAGTCAAATGCAGCACTTTTGATTCATCACCATGGAGGTATTAATAATTAAATGTGTTAAGATAATGGTAAGGTTGTGTGGCAAGCTGCAAAAACTTGAGCTGAGGTCTCACTACATCCCAAACTCATGTTTACGTTCCCTGTTATTATTCCACTGCAAATAAGATCAGATTTATATCCCTTCTTTCATTTCTATGGGCCTTTTTTTTTTGTCAGTGCACTTGCTTCATACAATGTTCTAAGCCTAGGGATGGCCCTTAGTTGACTCTCTCTCAGTTCACAGATTTGTTTCCTGCAAGCAACAAGGGAATAAGATGTGTGATATTCCAGATGTGGAACTGTAGGGAAAACTAGCTGTGCATTCCCAACTTCTGTTTTATTAATTGCTTGCTTAGTGCCTGCTCTGTCGGTAGCATCCTTCCGAGAGCAGCACTCACTAACTTGAGTCATCTCATGGACATAAACTGAACCTGTCCATTCAGAAATCTGCCGTATTGTTATTTTTGATCCAGTTTGACACTGTACACCAAGCTCGGGGCCCTAAAATGCCATGCACAGGACCTCTGTCTGGCAACAATCTTTCCTTCTCCAGCAGATTCACTTTGAAAAGAGATGGATGGAAAGAGGGAGAAAATTATCATTGTTTGCCACTTAATGTCATCGAATAATTAAGTTTTTAATTAATTGAGGAATTAACTGAGAGTTCTTCAGTCAACATTCGAAAATGGCTGGGGAGGTAGTGGGAATCTAGCCTTCCTCTGCCTGGGGACATGGATAGCTTTATTTTGCAGGATTTCACAGGATTCAGGAGGCAGCCCATGGCAGGACCTGACATGCTGGGTAGGTCCCTGAGTCAGAAAAAGTCCCTTGTTCCAAAAAAGCTCAGAATCCCTAACTTTCTGACAGAGCTGCAAATACCCATCATCCAGAAGCTTTAGGAAGAAAGGATTCATTCAGGTTAGGTGACAGTGAGGAGTATTATTAAGACTTGATTTTCTTTCAGGTTTTATTTTCTACTTTGAGGGTAGAAAGAAGATGATGGTGTCAAGTGAATCATTCTGAATTTCCCATAGGGCCAAATTAGGCTCAGAGTATTTAATTTGAAGGATGGGTTAACCTCCAGTGAAGTGAAGCTGAAAAGACTACCACCAGAGTATTGCTGACAGAGATAAAATCCAGACGTGTTAGAAATCTCCAATATTTCTGCCACAAATGGAAAGATTGATATCAGTTTATACACAAACAAAGCAGAAAGGAAGAGGTACTTTAAACCCCTGTTTTAAAAGTTCTGAAAAACTTACAAAGAGTGAAAAAGAAATGTTGTTCCTTTTTGGGATGTAACAAGTGTTCTATAAATTAGCATATATCTACCTGTGCTTTTGTACAGAAGAGACAAATGACAAGGACTCTTAGGCCTGGCTTTTGGATACTCACTCTTTCACTTGCATAAACACCTTTGAAAGAAGGTGTAAGTAAAATTTAAAAAAAGAAAGGAAAAAAAAAGGTCAAGGAAGACTTTAATAAAAGTGCCTAGCAAAGAATAGTGGGAACAAAATTATTTTTGCAAGTACTTTTAAGTATTGAATGATTGACTGAGATGCATAGATTATTGAGATAATCTCATTACTTCTACCTTTCCTTTTTTTCTGGGCTTCTAGACAGAGATGACAGGATCAAACAGTGGCAGCCAGACTAGCTGAATTGATGCACTGATGTTATGAAATCTGTCTGTTTTCTTGGCTCTCTAAATGTTTTATTTCAACAACAGGATACCCATCCACTCCACAGTACTGGAGTCAATGGATTGAAGGTGATAAACCTGTGGGAAGTACTCATTCATGAAGACACTCCACTTTGGTCTGTGGTGTTCCAGTCTACGTGAATGCAAAAACTTCCTCAATTTTATAATAAATCCTTACGCTCAGATCCAGAACTGAGCATCGTATTGTTATGACATATGTTGTTTTACCAGTTACATTCAAGAAATTTAGACTGAGCAAATGTGCTCTTCAGCTCCAGGGCACCGGCTTCAAACCCATGGCTAGTCAATAAGAACAGTAATGCTGAAGCATAATTATCATGGGACTCCATAAGATGTCCTGAAATGCCTTAGTTCCATTGTCTTCACTGTTTCCAAGATTGTTGTTAACAAAAACGTCCTTTGACAAAATCAGCAAAGAATCCAAGGTCTTGTCATGTGAGGGAAAAAAATATCTGTTGATGCTGGGAGAGCAGATATGTCTCCCTGCCTCTCTCTTCCAGGCTAAAACCTTACAAATTTTAGCAAAGCTTTAAAAGCAGGGTTTATTGAATATCCTTTCATTCTCCTTGTCTTTCTATACCTTCTATTTTGCCCCCTTCTTTGGACTTACAAGAACCTCCCTAAAAGCTTTATTAATTTAGAAAGAGAGGAGCAGCTGCTGGACTTGAAACATATGTTCAATTCCAAATGCTGCTAGTTGCTGGAAAAACTCAGCTAGCCGCTCCCAGGGCTCATTAGTCCCTCAAGGAAGTCTCCAAAACCAAAATAGACGAATGTAGAAATAAAAAAAATGACTTGTGTTTTCTCCATTGCATCATTTTTGCTCTTCACCATCCCCTCTATATACAAGAGATCTTTTACATTCCTTCCCCTTTAGTTTTCTTACAAGCATATTCTCAAAGATAGGTCATTTTAGGGGCCAGAAATAAAGGGCAGATGTTATACATTAATCTACTGTTACAAAAAAGAATTGTTAAGGAGAAATCCATATTTTCATTTAATTTTTTCCAAATTCTTTGGCCTACATCTTTAGATAGGGCAAACAACTTCCTGCCCACTTTCTGAGTTCATGAAAATTTGTCGCTGTCACTGGCTGTATGGATGACATTCTTTCCCTCTGCTGTGAAAGTTGACTCCGTAGCAATTGAAAATATAACAAGTAAGTTTCTTGAAAAACAATGGAGAAATAAAATATTTCAGTGGAAAATTCTGTTATCTATAAAAGTGCACAATTTATTAAAATATTTTGCTGAGTCTGCTCTAATGATGTAGTAGCACCCAGTTCATTTTACAGGGTAATTTTTATCTTTTTTAAGGCATTTGCTATAAGTTACTAATTTCCACACCTCCCAC
>VZTA01001601.1:157235-201352 GCA_013398855.1 Mohoua ochrocephala | reverse complement strand
ATATATATATATTTATATATGGCCAAAGCTTGGAGCACCCTTTTTGAGCAGTACTTGCAGTAGCAGCCTTGCAAAACTTTACTAGTCAGCTTGCATAAAGACAACATGTTTTTCTTCTATAATTTGAAAAAGGAAGAAACATCTTCTTTTCCTGCATTGCCTTCCTAGAAAAAGAGAAGCCATCTGACTAATGAATAGCCTAGTATTTTGTTGGTGACTTAAAAATGCAACTGGGAAAGGGAAAGAGGACATGATTCAGCCCTGGCTGAATGCTATGATCTTTCCTTCTTGGGTTACATTTATTTGATTTTTGATGTTTAAGATATGTTTTTAACCACAATTCTCTGTGTTCACATAACATAAATTATGAAGACAAATAACAAAGTGAGGAAAGAAATGAATTCCTGTTCATAGACTTTTAAGCCCAGTAATTTCAAAGGAGTTTGCATGCAGACCTTTGTACTCTCAAATATTCCCCACCAGAGGACGAGACTATTGCTGGGCTTGAGCAGGCAGAAGGACAATTTGTGTCTTCTCTCCCTCCTCTGGCCTATCTTTTCTGAGTAGAGAGAGGTCTTAAGGCAGGTAGGTAAAAGAATTCAGCAGTATGTGGGCTTCAGCACAGCCCAGGTATTCACTGTCATAGGGACAAGAAATGAGTACACTGGTAGCGTAACATCTTAATTTTTGTTTCCCTCTGATGGTCTGGCAGCAAAGTATGTCATCTGTTGATCAAATTCTCAGTGAGTTATACGGGGACAAAAGTGCATATTAGCTGCAACCATGAAGATGAAAGAAGTCCCAAGTGAGATGCAGCAGATCTTTCTCAGCTGCTGATAGTAACAACCAACCCAAATGTCCCACAGAGTTGTAAATGGCAGCAGAAGCCATTCCTGAGCATCCCTGTGCCACCTCCAGCACCCTTGGGACTGCACCTATGAAGGCTATAGAAGCCTTTTATTATTTTTGATGGTTAATCCATCTGAGGGCTGGATGAGTGGCATCATGCTGATGGCAGGCAGCCAGCCCCGAGAGCAGCCTTTGGAGGGACACCTAAACTCTCTGCCAGCATTGACTCCCAACTCAGGAACCTTTTAATTACAACCATAACTCTGACTTCTACCAGCAAGGGAAGAGCTGTAAGTACTGGAGAGCTCAGGGTTAAATCTCATGCTGGGAAATTCAGAGGACTGTCCCCCTGTGCCTCATGGCTCCAGTCCCTTCCATCAGCCACTCGCACCCATTAACTCCTATCCTGCTCTTGCACAGAGTAGCTGAGACAGGTCAGGGAATGGGAGGAGGATGCACTTTGCGGATTCGGTGTTATTGCCTTCTCTGTGCCCCGGTACTGGATTTTCTGTGTTCATGGCAGGGCAGAAGGGAAAATACAGCCCTGAGACTGATGACTGTCATTCTTATAACCAGGGACCGATGTGAAACCTTCAGCACTGAAACCAAAACCAAACAAGAGGGTCCATTTGCTGGTCATGAGGAGAAAAAACAATCTCTTGTAAACTGCCAGAAGGGAGTGTAGACCTCAGTGACCAGTTACAAGCCAACTGAGAAGGACAGAAGTTCATCCTGTCCCAGGCAAGCCTGGCTTACACGTGGTCAGCATACCCCAGCAGCAGACGGACTCCAGCGCTTAGCAAAAGGGCGAGTTGAACCCTGATGCAAACCAAGTTGTATGGGAACCTGCAGGGTCACGTCTGCTGCCAGAGTCCCTCGGCACTGCAGCACTGCGGAGCAGCGCCGTGCCTCCCTTCACGCTTGGGCGAAGCTGTTCAAGAGGATGTGCCAAAACACGGATCTCTAAGCTCAGAAGGGAAAGGGTACAAGCAGAGTTCAAGCTGACAGAGAGACTGTGCCACAACAGCCGAGATGAGCACCAGGACGCACAGAAGATGGGACGGAGCCAGAGCAGCCCTGCAGTGGCCAGAGGAGCAGGCAGTGGCTAAAACACAGCTGGTTTCTCATGAAACCTCTCTGCAGAGCTGGAGATGGCAGCAGTGGGCAGGACACTGCGCTGGCTTAGAGGGATGGATGAACAGCACGGAGGGACTAACCAAGCCCCAGCACTGGGACTTGCACCGCAATCTTGGGCCATGCCAGTGTCCGGTGCCCACCTCTCTCTGCATCCTGACCCGTCCCATGTTCTGTGGGCTGTGTCCGACTCTGGGCCCCCACTTACCCAGTCTCTTGGGGCTATGAGGTTGGAAAGAGGAACTCTCCTTCCCTATCTCTCTCCGTATTTGTAAAAAATTTCTTCTGAAAGAAAGTAAATGAACTCATCTAGAAACAAGAAACTCAAGTTTTCCGAGAACACTTTGGAGAGATTGATTTTGTGTTTCTGAGGGCGTAAATTTGGGCTTTGTGACTTCAGCAGAACTATTTTGAATTTGCCCCATATAATGAAGCCGGCCATTTTGAATACAAATAGAAAATACAACAATTTATATTAAATGCCTTCAATCTCATTTTAATGAGCTCTGTATTTCAGAGCTGGGATAAGTGCCCTCACTCTCTGCAGTTAGTATAAAAGCTACATGACTACCCAGTATCATTATATGTCAAAACTGACACAAAAGTACAAAACTTCATCATAATTGGTGGAAAGAAAGTTAAAAGTACATAGCTGATGCACTTATCTTATCCAGCCTCTGGGTTTGCCCCTTATTCCATTCAGGGGAATAAACATACACCATTTACACTTGTAAGTACATTGCCTCCTTTCTTCCCCATAAATCAGTCCCAGTAGGGAGCACTGCAATTGAGCTGCCAAAAAGAAAACTTTGGAAAAAGTCAAAACAGACGATTTTAAAGCTTGAGCATATTAAAAATCTACATTGTCAGTGTGACACATTTGGGTTTTACAAATCAGGCCTCTAACCAGCTATTTAAAATATAATGGAGCAGTCCCAATTGCCAGTGGCAGCTCAGTTCGCAGGGAGTGGGGCTGTGGGGGTACCACACCAGAGCTCTGCAAAGAGCACCCCTGAGCAGCTGCCCCCTGCAAGAACAACGTCACTGCCACAACACCTGCCTCACCTATCACAGGGAGAAACCTGCAACCAAGGAAGTGATAAAGTGCCTGAGGAAATTTAAACTCTATTCTGTAAGTTCTCACAAGGAGTTTCAGCAGCATTCCCAAAACTGGGTCCGTCTCTGAAACATGGTGCCCCAGCTGGTGAGCAGCATTTGGCTAAGCCACATCCTGGGTTCAAAGTGGAGGAGACAATCCATCCCTCAGCGGGGAGGTACAAGTGGCAAGGTTGTCTCCTCTTTTGTCTGCGGCCACCTGGCAGGGATGACCCAGGGAAGCCTGCAAAGGGACCCTCCCTGGGGCACTGGCCCGGATCCAGAGTGTGGTGAGGCTTTGGGCATCTGCTTTGCCAAGCCTGAGAGGATCATCAGCCCAGGTTGCATCCTCTTACTTCCCTGCTCAGTAACAAAGACACGAAACATGCTCAAAGCACGAATTTAGGTGTTCACCTATAGTTCATGGGTACCCAAAGTATCTTCATTGACTGGACATTAAAAGACTGAAACACAAAGTCCGCTGCAGGTGCTGAAGTTGATCTCTGGTGGCATGAAGGCTGTTTAAATAAGTGCCAAGGAGAAAGGACTTTCAAAGGATCTCCTAAAATTATCCGCGGGGGAACCAACTGAGATGAACCAAGCAGCCTGAGGTGATTTCCATAGCAGAGAAGGAGAGCCATCCCTTCCTCGGCACAACCAAATGCTACACCCAAAAATAAAGTCGAAATGTTCCCAAGCACTAGGCAAGTAGTTAGGGTTAGGCTAGGGAGGGTTAGGCTAAGCAGGTGCAATTTCCATTGAAAATAATATATTTAATATTTATGTAACTTAAACTTTGCTCCTGTTCAATGGACTGTAGAAATTAAAGAGTAGAAAACCCCCAAAACTAAACCTGCACCAAGCCATCTGCGCCTCCTGTCTGTTCAGCATGGGGTAGAGTCTTAGCAAAGAAAGATTAGTGTGTGGAAATGGAAAAACCATGTACAGAAAAATGCAAATTAGCAGCGGGACCACAGAGCCAGATCAGGGGCTGAACTGTGACCCCGAGACAAATGGATAGGGCAGCTTTTTCTTGGATTGTCAGGAATCAACCTGTGTGTCAACTAAACTTTTCCAGCTGTGAGTAAAGAAATAAGAAAGGGCAGAGAGGGAGGGAGCCTCACAGGCTGCAAATGTCTCAGGGCTGGGTTATGGCAAGTGCTAGAAAGCATGCAGAGGAAATATAGCACCTTCCAATAGGGATACAAGAGACCTGAACAGGAACTTTTGAAAAGGGTATGGAGTGATTGGGCAAGGGGGAATGGCTTTAAACCGAAAAAGAGCAGAGTTAGAGTGGATATTGGAAAAATTTCTTCCCTGTGAGGGTGGTAAGGCACTGGAACAGGTTGCCCAGAAAAGCTGTGGCTGCCCCATCCCTCGAGGTGTTCAAGGCCAGGTTGGATGAGACCCTGAGCAGCCTGGTCTAATGGAAGGTGTCCCTGTTCATGGCTGGGGGGTTGGAACAAGGTGATCTTTAAGGTCCCTTAGAACCCAAACCACTCCATGATTCTATGAAAGTGTCAGTGGAACAACAGGGAAATGAAAAACTTCCCTGCTCAGGGCCTCAACCTCATAGAAAGGCTTTAAAAGGGGCAAATGACCTGTGGGCACCGTGGGGCTGTGGCATGCTCAGAACAGCCCCTCACCAGTGTGGAGCAGACGGGTCCGTGTGAATCACACCCCCTGCAGAGCTGGTCCTCCCTGCATCATCCATGCATTCCTACTTGTATTAACCATCCAAGGCAAGCCTCGTTATCCACCTTTGAAGAACCTCTCCTTAGTTTTTCACGGGGCAAATAACAGAAGATTTTAACTTGAAACTTCAAGCAGAACTCTATGAAACCTTTTGGTTGCATTTCTCACTGAAAAGTAATAAGCCCATTTGCAAATGGCACTGCTGCTCAGTTTAATTTGTCCCCTTTCCCAGGGGAGCTCTGACCTCAAAAATCCCTGAGGGTTTTGGAATCGATCAGGATCTGTATTTTCCAGGAGAATGCCTTATTTAAAAAGCATCTGAAAGCTGACTCTCAGCTAATCCCTTCACAACAAAAAGGCACCTTCTTTCCACCTTTTCCTCTCTCTGCTATTTTTTCTACCTCCCTGCCATTTCCTACACTTTAATGTATATCCAAATTTTCCTCTCTGTCCCCTTCTCTGTGATCAGTTCTTAGTTAAAGGGTAAGTAAAAGACGCATTTTTGTGCTCCTTGGGAAAGAGCAGATCACAGGAAAGAAAGAACTGGGTGAGTGAGCCATGTACCCTCTCTCCATCACCAAGCACTTGAACAGGATGGCATCTCTGATCTCAGAGTACAGAAATACCAACAGCCCCTGTCTGGAAAAAGTGAATTTTCCTAAATGCTTGGGCAAACCAAAGGTTTGGAGCTGTTATTAATAGACTGGGATAGCTGGAAGAAAGCTCACTGTATACACTAATGAAAATGTGTCTAAGTACTGCGGGGCTGTGAATTTCTATTTTGAGACGATGTGGGTAGTTAAGTAACCCCTGCCTGCTTGTGTCAGAGCAACAGTGGCAAGTGCCCTGCCTGCAAAAAACCCCAAGCCACAGAAGAATGAAATAAAGTCCTAAAAGACTGAAGCAGAGCCTTTCAGCTGAGGGAGAGCCAGAGGGCAATGAAAAATCTGGATGGACGGACAATCACACATTGCTAGGGTAATCCCGGCCAAGCCTGGGGCAAAAGGCAGCAGGGAAGCAGAAGTGCAGGGCACACTGACCTAGGGCAGGAGGTGCAGGAGAGCCCACCAAAATCACAGGGGGCTCTTCAGGTGGGCATTGTGCAATTATTCCTACTGGGATTCAGACATGGAGCTGGAATTAGTGTCTCTTCCTCAGCCATCAAATCCCACAAGCAGTCAGAGAGCCCTGAGCTGCTGCACGTCAGCTCGGCTGCGGCTCCAAAAGCAGCCCCCAGAGCTGAGCAACCTCCCTTGGATATGCCCCCTGCAATGCCAGCCCCATTTCAAACCTTGTTATCAGGCAACACAGAATTGGAAGGGGTGAGAAGAAGGAGTAGAAAAGAGAATTATTTATGTAATTTCAGGTGAAATATAGATAAACCCAGTTTTTCTTGCCACACGGCCCAGGGAAGAGGCTGTTCAGTGCTCACCGTGCTCACTCGTCCACTACTCCTTTACTGTGGGCTTTGGCAAATCTGGGGGCAAATGCTGCAACCACGCTCAAACTCTCCCTGAAAATGGCTGATTATCCCAATTTCCACCTAACCTACCTAACGTGGTGCTTCGTGGGGGACAATTAAATAGCCAGAAACAACAGGCATGAAGATAGCCTGCTGTGAGCTCTTAAGACTTTTCTATGAGTCTAGTATTTAAAAGGTTAATTGCTCCCTGTGGTGGCCAAAAAATGCAAAAAAAGCCTACTCTAGAACTCATTTGCCTTGATCACTTCCTATTCATAACAAAAAACGAAAACACGAACCCACCATATTTTGCTGCAATTAAGAGCATGTGGCTAATACTCAAGCTTGACTTTGTCCACTTAATTAATCTGGAGTAGCACCACTGAGCATCTGGGGAGCTGTTGAGAGGTGAGCATGCCAAGAGCTGATCTAAGGATTTGATCTGTATCACGGCCTTCTTCAACCTTTGAAAGAGCTCGACATTTCATTAATGGCGTCCAAGAGGATGCTTGTGATCCTTCTGTGTACAGTGTAGGTGCTTATCTTAATGGCATCTCCATCCATCATCAGCTCAGACTGCTCAACACAAAAAGGGGAAAACACAAGAACAGTCTGAGAAGAGTCTGTATGGATGGGCGGAAAGCAAACCTGGAGAGGAAGAAAATTGAAATCTCTAGTTCATTCAAAGTAGAGATTCTCCATCTCCTCTCCTTTGGCAAGTTCCAAAATCTGAAACAAAAATATTCAGTGAGGAATTCTCTGTGCAGATATATTAATTATATCCTGATGTAAATTCTGCAAACCACCTCCCATGTCACAGACAGGTATTCCAGGTGTTTGCTGACTTGCATTTCAAACACCAGAGAGGGAATGGACATAGTGGGACTACCTGGGCTCTGAGTAATGAGGTCCATCAGCACCATTCCTGTCTCCAGGAGCATCGCTCAGCATCACCTCAGGTACCTGCAGGCAGTCACTCCGTGTCTGGGATTAGCCATGCCATGGTCATGGAGGCAACAGAGCTGATGTCTGCCTGGGGTATCTGGATCAGGTTCAACTTAGCTTCTTTACACCAAGTGCAGAGTCCTGGGGAACAGATGGAGAGGTGGCACAGCACCGGTGAGTGGGTGCAGCACAGCAGTAATGGAGGTGCTGGGCATAGAAGCAGCATAGATTTGGTGTGGCCACCATTGAGCCTGATAAGCAAGGCTGGATCCAGCCTTGACTTCTGCAAAAGTTTCCAAGTGAGTCCATGATTCCTTCTGGGAGTCTAATGTAGGGCAGGGTTTCTTCACGTGAGAACAGCTCAACAGTCACCGTGCACTGCACATGAGCTAATCTTTCCACCTGGATCTGGGAGCTCAGGCAGGTGCACCAGCTCAGAACTTACATAAAGAGATGACCTGAAAGAATTATTTAGAAACTGCCCTCTACAAACTTAGGGAGATTGTACTACCAGCCTTCTCTTGGTATTACAGGGGTCCTCGTTACTAACACAGAAAGAAAACACTTGCCAATTTTTGGAACATCACAATGCATTATAAATGCATGGGAAAGGGAGAAATCCCCAGTTCTCATGCTTGGTTTTCATGAAACTAAAGGTTCTGGGCCAAAATTTTAGATCCTGAGGTGACTACAAGGTAACACCTAAATAATTGTGGGGCTTACTGGAGCGCTGCAGGGATGGCTGTGCCATGATTTCAATTGGTGAGAAGCACCAGGAGCAGACCAACAGTGGTACACATCAGCCAGCAACCTGGCTCACTGAGCCTGTTTGCATTTCCTTCCCATGAGACATAGGCTGTGCTCATGGCTATGTCCGTGGGTGTCCAAGAGGGGTCAACTCTGACAAAAGAATTCAAAGCTCCCGGAGGCACCAAGAAAAGGGGAGTGGGAGATTCCTAGTCTTGTTGTTCTGGCATGCCATCTAGCAAGAGTTCCTTAGGACCTGTATTTGGGAGTAGGTGCACTTTTCAGATCAGAGGAAAGAGGAGCAATGTCCTATCACTGCAACATTTCCCATTGGAGGGAATCTTCCAGGACTCCGATCTCCACCAAGAAAGACATGGCTCAAGAGCAGCTTGGAAGTGGCAATCCTTGCTAAAATATTCCAGGCAATTAGGGTTCAGTTGTGTCCTCTTCTTCTCTGCTTTCCATTTTCCTTCAAAACTAGTGATGTTTCACAAGAGCCCAAAGGTGGGGGAGGTGGGACCTTCCCCTGGAGCTGGTGAGGACCACGGCAGAGGCTGGCTCCCGGGTGGCTGTGGTCTGGGGAGGTCAGTGACAGGCTCCAAGTCCTACAGGGAAGGGCAGCCATGAATCCTCCTTGGTGTTCCCAGCGGGGTGAAGGAAGGTGGCAGAGGAACCAGCCAGTTTCACTTGGTCACACGTGAGCACCAAGATGGGGCTGCCCAGCCCCTGAGAAGCCCCAGCTCCCATCACGTAGAGGGCACTGCTCAAACCCCAGCTGCAAGTCACAGACCTGGGCTCAGCTCACGGAGAATTTGAATTCTGTGCTTGGCCAGCCATTGATAACAATGGTCTTTCCTGCTATAAAACTCTCTCAAACATCTGTGTGTGAACATTAGCATGGCCTTGTTTTGAGGACAGAAAAAGAAAATACCTCCTTTCCCACAGCACTTGTCACAATGAATGGTAACTATGGAGCCTTTCACACTTGTCGCCGGTTTTCAGATGGAAAAAAAAATCTTAGCAGGTATAAATAAATGGGAAAGATATATATATATATATAAAATATAAAGGCTCACCATAAATTAACGGAACACAAACATGCCTGTGTCTGAATGAAAATGCAGCAATAAGTAAAGGTTTTCATCTTTCTTTTCCACTTTTCAAATACTCTTGAAAGTAAATATTTGGGGTATTTTTCATATAGACAGAAAGAGAGGAAACCCATGCATCTTACTTTAGGAGCTATTATTTTATATGCCTAAATAGCTGCTGTATTAAGATGCCAAGAAAAAACAACTGTGTATTTAGTCCCAAAACAACCTCAGTATGAGTAGAGCCAGTGCTGGCTGCTCTCCCGAGGGTCTTGGTCTAACATACTTCAGCTACGGTTTGGAAAACCTTCTTTGGGGAGGGAAAACACCACAGCCCCATGTCTGCCTGGCTGCTTGCCTGCCGACAAACAGCTGGTCACAGTGCTAAAGAAGGCAGGGATGGGATTGAAAAAGACGCTTTCCTCCCTTCAAAAGACAAAAAGAAAAGAGAGAAAAAAAGTCCAGCAATCTAAAACCTGAAAAGTTTATGCACTGACTGCTGAGCTGAGGCTCCTTTTGCACAGGTCACTGGACAGACATCAGATGGTAAAACCTTTTAATTGCTAATGGCCTGGTCTGGATTTCAACACATGACACAGAGATAAAGGACTCTGTATCCTATTATCAGTCCCCTGAGCAACTGTTACATCTTATTAAATGTAACTATAGATTCATAGATCAGAATCCCGTACCTGGAGAGTATCATGGAACCGTAGAACAGTTTGGGTTGGAAGGAACCTTAAAGATCATCTAGTTCCATCAGTTCTTTGACTGGAAGCAGAGTATTATTAGGGCATTCCCTTCCTGTAATAATGGTTTGTGAGTTCCAAAGCAGAACCGCAATATCAGACTTTATTTTTGCTTTAATGCTACAGCTGTTGAAATGATAAAGCTGGTCTGGAGAACTATTTGTGCATCAGGGAATGAAGAGCAGGCACAGACTGCTGCTCTTTTGTGTCACTTTACACTCAAAAAGAAAAAGGATAGGTAAAAGCATTCAGATAGTGCAGTCATCATTGTTTTTCAGAAAGAGAAATCAAGGCCAGGCACAGCTACAGGCTTTGCATAAGATCACACCCCAAAGCGGTGCAAGGGCAGAAGCAGAAGTGAGCACATGTGATGTGGCAGCTCTCTCTAACCAACAGACCATCACTTCCTTTGTTAACCCTGCATGGGAAAGGAAAGGCAGGATCGAGCTGTGCAGTGCCTGCAGACCCACCGAGGATGGCACACTGGAGAAGGATGTGGATTTTCATACAGGTCAACTTCCGGCACAATTTAATGTCCACACAATCCCCTAAGAAACAAGGCCAGCAAGGACTAATGCTGGGTATTTTGCATTTTAAATGCATGCCTCTCCTTAAACCGTTAGAGCTTTAGCTTCTGAACAGACACCTGGCCATGTTCTGCACCGGCATACATCAGCGCAGCTCCGCTGAAGGCAACAGAGCCGTGCCTACCTTTACCAGCTAAGAATCTGATCCAGCCTTCTAAGAAAGAGGGGGCATGCAGGGGCTGAGATGTTCACCTCCTTCCTGCCTCTTGTAATGCTGCTTTCCACACCAAACACTCGGCACCTCGCAGGACTGGGGTCTTTGGGGTGAGATTTAACATGTATTCTCTGGTAGTAGCTGAACTGATTGCCAGCAGAGAGGGAACTGTAAGTCAGCAGAGATAACCAGGGCCCTGCTGAGCCATCACCAGTGGGGAACCTTTGCAGCTCTGAGAGGTTGATAGTCTCATAAATAACAGGTCTTCTGTGAGGTACTGCAGTCTGACTACATTTCATTAAACAGCAAGAAGATGCGCTGATCCCTGCTTTAAAATATGGAGATTTGTGTGTTTACTAGCTGCATTACCTACCTCACCCTTCTTTAAGCAACAGAGTTTTCCTCCAGTTGCAGATATTTTCAAGTCGTGGACAAGGAACATGAAGAGGCATGTGCAAACCAGAGTGCTGAGGGTGGCCTTTGCAGGCTGCACGGACCATTTTCTGGGAGTGCTGCTGATGCATTGTGATTAGATGCCATTTTAGCTTGGCAATGAGCATTAAGCGATGCTATTCTTTCTCTGTCCTGCTACATCTGGTCTGGCAGCAGAAAGCTCTCTGTGATTTAAGACAGAGATTTTGTGAGGTGCAATCTCTCTTTGAATCCTGGTTTGGGTTTTTTGTTGGTTTTTTTTTTTTCTTTCTTTAATTTCTTCTAGATGAGTTTTCTGAAGCACTGAAAGCTCGATGAATCACTTAACTGAATGGCCCACATAGTTTCCTCTTAAGTCAGCTTTGGCAGCGAGCCACTGAACATATCTTGAGGCTTTGCTTTGAGTAATATCTTCGTTGGTAAGATTATTCAAATATTTGAAGCCAGGCCACCCATTCCTTGTGTACCCCACTCTTCGCACTTAACCAGGGGGAGGAGAGCTGCAGTATCATGCTCTAGAAATCTGGGCACAAAGGCACTGAGCAAGAGGAAAACTTGCCTCCAACCCAAAGGAATTTCCCTTTGGATATAACATTGCATGTCCAGCTGCAAGGCCGAGGCAGTGCAGCTCTGTGCAGCTGGTGTAAACGGCAGCCGGATGTGACCAGGACCAGAAAGGGCTCATGCCAGCCCTGCAAATGAAGGAGCCACTTCTGCTGCCTTCACGCTCCGCTTGTGGGGTGATGGAGCCTATGGCAGCAGTGGGATGAGTGATCTGCTCCAGGCTGCCATCACCCAGCACAGGAGAGACTGTGGGGTCCAATGCTTGGGACAGGTACACACCCATGCGCAGCCTGAGTCAGCTTCACCTCTGCAGTCATGGAAACACAAAATCATAGCAGTGTTCAGGATGCTTCAGACCTTTAGACCTTTAAGATCATTGAGTCCAACCATCATCCCCTTGCCCCTGTGCTCTGGCTGGGAAGGAGGCTGCAATTCTCTGTCCGGTTTCCCACCCTTGGCCTGGCACTCTGCTCCCTTTCAGGGACTCGATCCTGGCAGCAGCTGCCCTCTGTCCCCATGCCCTGCAGCAGGTCTTGAGCTCTGGCTTTGTGGAGGCTTAAAAGGACAGAACACCAGAGCGGGGGGAGAAACCAGTTTTGGACAAAGCAGTGCAAACAGCCAGAGGCATTTCAAACTGACCACAACCATAATCAAAACTCAGTTATCCCAAGATTCACTGTTCTGAGCCAGATTCAAATTTTCCAGAGGTCCCAAGGCTTCTTCTCTAACACAACCCCGGATCTGGGAGTAAATTCTACTACTGAATTTGTGAGCCCACATCTCTTCACTCTCCAGTGAGTTTAGAAAGTTTTTTGGCTTCAAGCTAATCATTTAAAAAGGACTGTCTTTTTTTCTAACCACTGGATTCCAATTAGCTTTACTTTTCATTTCAAAAAGGGAGCCCCCATACAGCCAGCATCCTGAGGACTGATAATCTGATGCAGGTACAGAAGGACGAGTTTGATCAAACCCACCTCGCTGGTCAGAAGCACTGCTCCTGTTCATTTTAGACTCATTTCAGCGTGGCAGGTCACAGCAGTATAAACATCGCGGGAAAAAAAAAGGCCGAGCTGGCAAACAGTCAGAACTTGCTGTTCCTGACCCAGTAACCTACTTTTTGAGCACCACGTAACATGAAAGCCACCCCTAGCTCAGACTGCGACGTCACCTCTTACTTAACTTCTTAGAGGCAAATAGAGGGTCTGGTTGGAAAGAGTTAGATGAGACGTGGTCATCGTTTACTTCATGCTGACCACAAAGATCTGTTTAGGTTAGACAGGAAGACACAGAGTGAGTGGTTTCTAACCTCAAGCCATTCACAGCCACCATCGGAACACGTGTCCCATGCAGCAGAGTTTGGACCTTGGAGTCCATCATGCTGACACATGGAGCAACCTTTAATTTTGTCTACAGCACCAGTGCCACCATCAGCTTCACAGCCAGAGGCAAAGAAACTGTCCAAGGGAACCCTTCATGAAGGACCCCTGTTTTACCTCTGCAGTGCTGCTTTAGCTGTTTTCATTCCAACTCCCTCAGCCTGACCTGATGCGGTATGCAGAGAGCACAGTTTTTAAAGGCAGAAAAGACTTAAGGACCTCTGTGACCAGCCAAAGCTGCTCTCTATACCTGTTCTCCCTTCAGCAGAGCAACAACAGCAGCCATCAACACCCACCAGCTCTGGGATGGAATCTGTCTTCCCCTTCCACTCTTTGCCGCTCCAGATTTCTCCCCCATCACAGTCTTTCCTTCAATCAGCAAAGCTGACCCCATACTCACGTACTTTGTTACCTCTGATGAGGTTAATAAAGGATCTTGGGGAACTGCTAAATATGGCAGAAAGATATACGTTCTCAAGGATGTGCAGCATCCCTTTGCTCCAGGACAACTCATGGGCTACTAGGGATTTTCTCCTGCAACTTATACATAGTTCATCTTCTTTCTATTTTAGTGACAGGAGTGGCATCACTGGTTTAAATCCAGCTGGACAGAGTGTTGCTAGCCTGCAGAGAAGAAACATGGTATCCTGTGGCACTTGTCATCCTGCAGACAGTCCCCAATTAACAAATGGTTAAGCTTAAGTGTTAAGCTTAACAGTTGCTTAAGTTCAGCAAAACATCTACATCTTAAACATTTTGTTTGCCTAAAGCCATTGGGAGCTCTCCCATCAAAACACAAATGGAGATGGACTAGGAATAAAGTTTTCAGGCAGTTTTCTACTACAAATAAAAAAAGCACAGAAACAGAAATCATACTCATCCACTGTTCTTTGCAACTCTATCTGCCACTGTGAACATCCCTAGAAATCAGTGTTTAACACTTGCCATTAAGAAGTAAAACACAAACTAAGACTAAACTCAGCCTTAACATTTGGAAGGATTAATATTTTACTGCACATCAGGGAAAAGAAATAAAAGTGGTAAGACAGAGTGAGAGACATTACAGAAGGAGCTCTTTAGGGAAATGATGGGAAATGATTCTTTACTGAAATATGCCCATTTTTGCAGGCAATTGCTTCCACTGCATCTCTCAGCTGAAACACACTCACACAAAATAGGAAGCAGTAGAAATGAAATTACTTTTGGTTGAATATTCCAGCTACATGCAAAAAGAAGTGGTTGAAATAATCAGAACAAAGTGTCTTGAAGTTATTCCACCTTCCAGCTGGCTCAAACTGACTAAGATTTTATTTCTGTTGACACTTGGACTTCCCACTGCAGACCAGAAGGGGATAGGGCACTGCAGCATCTTAAAAATTCTAGCTACATTTTCTTGCATCATCACAATCCATTTTCCCACCATCTCTTCTACCAGCAGTTTTAACTTAACCTAAGATTAAAAACATATGGAACTATTTTACTCTGGCTAGCATAAGCACAACACGAACGTAAATGTTCTAATAGACATAAGAAGTAATTTTTCTTTACTACAATGTCTAATTTAGATCTCTGAAATTGTAAAATTAAAATCTATTCTAATCCGTACTTACACAAAAAAGACATTTCTAGCAAATTATAATATCTAACTGCTTATTACACAAAAATCTCAGAATGACTGTATTGTAAAAAAAATAATTGCCTAATTATGAAATCCTGATGATAAAGACACCATTGTCATGAAAACATCTGGACTGCCAGCCCCCCAGAATACATGAAATTTCAATAAGCAGAACAAAATCAGAAGGCAGATGAAAGAAGAGTTTTAAAGAGGTCCAGAGAAAAACTATCACCCACTGCAGTTTCTCTATCAAAGTGCAGGAGATGGCTACAAACAAATCAACCAGTAACAACCTATTCACAGTAGCAGAGCAATAAAAATGTACAGGGAGATGAGGAACAATTAAGAAACGCTGTGCCTTGCACAACCTTGGAAAAAATAAACTTCTACTCTACTCTCCTACAATGTCAACCTGGAAAAACATTCATTGCCTCAGGATGTTAGAAACCTGTTTGTCAATCTGATGCCTTAAGATAACAGAGTTGACAAATCTGAACAGAACAGCAATCAATAGCGTTTCTATAGCATTTAACTCGCATCAAACATCATTTAAATGATATACGAAGAATGAAACAGGAAGAGGAATAGGAATGAAGGCGGGGGAAAGGTCAGTTACACACTAACAGAAGTATTGAGAAAAGTAAGAGAAGTTTGACTGTTGCGTTCAGTTCAGCCAAACAGGGCTAATCACGAACAAGAAATCTGTTCCTTGTTGTCAAGCCTTTTGTAAATGTTACGTTAATAGTGAAGTTAGTGCCTACGCACGTTTTAGCTGCTTATGAAATGATGAAAGTTTTCTTGGAAAAAAGAGAGTACAAAGACATCATTATCCCAGATGTGATGTTACATCAAAAGGACCAGAAGAAGCATGAGAACATTTCCAGAAGATTGGAGGATACGGTCTACTAAGAAGAGACCTTGTCTGTGAGCCCAGGACATGATCATGTTGGGAGAGACCTCTCCCTGTGCAGGACTTTTCTCCTTTCCAGCTGAGCCCAAGCCCTGAAGACACGTACACCTATAACTGGCCCTGAGCATGCAGGCAGTTCCAGGGAATCTAATGAAGATTCCTTGTTCAGACAGCTAAAAGTTCACAGGACAGCATTCACAGGGCTGACAGCTCCAGTAAGGTGTGATTTTTCACCTTTAATTAGAGCTCCCATTGCTGGCAACGACTTTTCACCGCTGACCAGCCTGTACCTTGGAATCCCTCATGGAAACCTCACATGTAAATAATCTACAAGGCCCCAGAACCAGACAATGGATGATACTCTAGAGAATGATGTATTGCTTATAGGATATGACACATCAGTTAGAGGGCGATTACAGGGCAGACGGCATCAAAAGCACAGTAACCTTCTCACATGGTTGCCATCTGTGGTCCTCTGCTAAAGGTCATATCAGGATTCTATTGTAAAATGCTGCTAGCTGAGATTTATAATTCAGTGGACAGCCAAGTTCTCAGCCAAGAAGTTCTTCCAAATGAAAACAGCTCAGTTGTGGATATTCTGCTCATGATGGATATTTTTGATCACTAACATGATAAAATCTGCAAAGCAGCATCAGTCTGTGCATCTGATACGTTTTCCACAAACAGCTCTGCACAACAGCCAAACCGATGGAGTTGATCGTCTCCTTCAGGTCTCACTGCTTGTTTGCATGGTGTTCAGATGGTGAGATAGAACTCATTCCCTGTGCAAAGGCTCACAGTGAGATCTGTACAGCACTTTAGTCTCCCTAAGCCTGATATTTGGGCTTACAGGAGATGTAAGAAGTGTGTGCACTGAGGAATGGCCTGCATGGTCCCCGTGAACAGAGTTGCACGCACTAGGAAAAGCTTTCATATCTTCTTCTAAAGAAGCATTACTCTTCTGCCAAGTAAATAAAGATGCGCCTGTTATTTACTTTCCAGCACATATTGCAAAGCTCATGTTAATTAAACTTCTAAAACACACAACAGAATAAATCTTTATTGACGTAATGCCAACAAATTGTATATGAACTCTCCCCTGCTGTTTACTTAGTAAATATTTGCCTGGAAAGAATAACTTACACTGTCCTAGACAAAGGACAAGCCAGTCAGGGCATTGGAGCTAAGAGCATCCTTTCTGCTCTCCCTGGACTCCAGAGATGAAACTCCAGGATCCTCTGAGTCAACTTACACAGAGTTCAAATATCAGGCAAACACACCACAGGAAGGAGGCAGCCGGGACAAAACCCACAGGCCTGATGTCAGGCTCTGTGGCACCAGAGAACTTTGGTACAACATCAAAGACCTCATGCTTTTCCCTGGGTGGTTTATAGGCTGTAGCATAGGGGTGTGTCAGTGGTTGGAAGGATGGTCCAAATACAAAACCATCTCCAAAGCTCAGTGTACATCACAGCAAAAAATCCCCTTTTCTTTGGAGACGCCAGCCCTTTAAAAGACTGCAGCTCTCAAAACCCAGTCACTAGAAACCTAGGAATATTGGGTCTGTTACTCATTTATCTTTAGGTGAATTTCTAAAGTATTCCACATATGGATAGATTTCTAAAATCTAGTTCCCAAACCCTAGTTACTCACAAAATAATGCACAAGGAACCCCAGCCAAACCTTGCTGGACATTTAGAATGCCTTTAGATAACTCTAGTCTATAAAGGCAATTGTACTGTTAGACTACCTGGTGACTAAACACACTTGCTAATGGCAAAGCTGACTCTGACTTCAGCAGACAGAGGTTCATCCCTAAAATCCCATGAAACGTCAATCTGTTAGTATCCCTCTCATTATTAATATACATATATTTATCTTTAAAGCAGATGGACTGATTGCACAAGGCTGAAAGTTGTCCAAAAGAGAAGTGTCTTCTATTGGGGAACAGGCTATGAAGCACAAACACTCCCAAAATACATGACTCACGCTAGCAGGCTGTCACAGCACTTTTCTGAATTTGAACCAACACAATCTGAGATCCCTTTTCTTGGTGTCAAACCATCTTTTAGCTCTTGTCTCTTCTTGCTGGCCAGTTCAGATACATTTCAAGAAAATTGCAACTATACTAGCAAAGCCTCTTAGTCTTCACATTGTCTCCCTACTGAAGCACATGCAGAGATACACACCAGTAACAAATAAAAAAAAAAAAGGAAGATTATCTTAAACTGACATGTTATTCAGACTGTCATACCTGTCGTTCAAATACAGATTTGACAGCATTACCATGCAGGATTAGAGAGTCTGGGACTTTGTTAAAGTTCCCAAGTAACGGTCACGGGGAATCGCTTTTAGTTGGTTCCTTTTCTTCTGCGATCCACAGGGATAAGGACACGTACTGCTGCTTATCTATACTCCATACTTACATCTGAAAGACAGAGGCATTCCCATTGCTTCCTCTATAAGAATAAGATAAATACAGTTTATAAGAAGGCATATTTACATAAGTTTTGATTACTCATGCAACAGATAAAGAAGCCTTAATGCACATTTTTCTTCTCCTACACACTGCCGTGTGCTCAGTGCTTTGTCTGGAGCTATTTCACAGAAGAATGTCTTAATAGCCTTTTTTTCTTCCATACAAGAGCTGTTTCCAAACACCAATGGTAGCTTCTGTTCCAACAGCACTGTCACCCAGCGCACTGTTACTGCAAAGCAGATTCATCGCAACCACTAAATTTCAACTTTGGCGAATGCAAAGTGAATTTTTCCTCCTGGCATTGCAGCGCAATGGGCTTGTGTGTTTGAGAAATATAGCCTTGGATTTCCTACACAGCTGAAGGCAGTTCTGGCACCAGCTATTACTTGATGTTATTAACTTAGACTCTTATTCGGCAAGTGCCGTAGTGAAACTAAACTCATGCTTAGGTTCATCCCTGTTCAACAAAGTGCTGCTGCACAACTGAAAAATTCAATCATAGCTTTTGTGTTCCAGTAGTTATCCCTCACCAGAAGCAAGATTGCAAATGGCACCTGTGTTATTTCTAACATGGCTCAGTTTCCTTGGTTAGCACCTTTAGGAAGAAGCCTTAACCCCCACGTCCAGCTCAAAAAGATCAAATCCACCTCAGATCTCCTCCCCAAAACCAACCAAACAAAAACACCCCAAATAAAATTAACAGCTTTAGCCTGACGTGGATGCCAGATTGTCAGAACTGCAGAAATACTCTCTGGTGGAGCCCAATGAGAACTCTCTGGTAGAGCCCAATGAGAACTTACAGGTAAGCAAGCAAGATGAAGCCAGGCTGCAGAACCGTTCCCCATAAGGTGCCAGTGGGAGCAATGCCTACCTTCCCACCTTCCGGGAAAAAATCCTGACTGCTATAAACACAGCCATGCCTGTGAGAGCCAGCAATAACTCACATCAGAGTGAGATCCCTTCTAACAGTGATAAAGATCTAGACAGGGGAAACGTTATTTAAAACTAAATTCCTCAAAATAACCCCAACACCCACAGCCAGATTCACTTGAGATAAATACTATTAAACTTCTGACAAGTGGCTCAGGACATCCAAACTGAAATGCCTGAAAAGGGTCCAGTTTCCAAGAAATCACTTGTTTGGGGTGCTCTCCAGCACTTTTCATGGGTTCCCCAACAATGCCTTCAAGGTGGAGCCCCGGTCTGGTAGGTGGGCTAATTTGGGGAGGTTTTTTTTTAGGCATAAATGCCTCATTGGATCTCTCCAGTGGCAGTGCGCATTCTCATTCTCACAGGCCTCATACAAAAGCATCATCTAAAGAGTATTCAAAATCTTAGACTGTCTATCACCTCCTAAGTAATTGCTAAAACCATCCAAAACACCTCACCCAATTCTGTGGTGCTGAAGACTGCAGAGAATGCACAAACTATATGTATAACCCTACCAGAAAACATTTTTCTACCCTTAAAAAAAGTTACATGTACTCATAGATACCATTCCAACTAGAAACATCTTCATCTTCGGGGAACTAAAAGTTGACTTCAACAAATACTTCCTCCTGAAGGTAAAAATAAAAAAAGTACTGTGATAGTAATAGAGCCGTGCTTTTCGACAGCCTCTATACTACAGCTGGTTAAGGCTACAGTGACGTGCTCTCCAGTAAGACACAACAAACTTTTTGACATTCGGTAGAATGATAATGCAGCTGCAGCTTTGCTATGTTTAGCAATCAGTAACCAAAACACATCCCCAGGTAAGCACCAGAGGAGCCAGGCATGCGCTTTCCCAGGGCTCCGCTCTGTGACCCCGTTTCCCTGATGCTATCGCTGTATCCTCATTATAACACTTCAAGAGGGAACATAAACATCTTGTACATCAAAATGCTCTTGACTTTTACAAGCAAACCTGATTCAGCAGCCCTCAGGGTGCAGTTTCATGACCAGCTCAAGCAAATCTCGCTCTTGAAAAGGCACTTCTGCCACTCCCAACCTCCTTTGCGTGAAAAATCACGCTTGCGTGGCTGAAAGCTAATGCTTGGAGAGACATTTTTTAAAGATCGGCTTTCAACTACTTTGCCACTACTGTGCCAATGCAGCAGAGACTGCAGGGAGCAGAAGACAGAACTGCCTTCTTTCGTCTTAAACCAGCTACTCGTGAATTGTTATCCTTGGTGGCACAACCTATTGCCTACAATGGCCATCAGTGAGTTTCATATGCTCCCTGGTATCTGCAGGAAAAGGAGGGACCTCAGCTCTGTATCTCGGAGGCTTGTGATTATTGCTAGCATTGGTGGGCTGACAGCCAGGAATTCTACACTGAACCTAGTACCCCTGTCACTGAATGATTTTAATAAGCCATTTAATTTATCTCCCATCTCCTTTTTCTGATAGCATTTAAACCCACTTTCCTGTCTTGTTTTCCTAAGCTGTAATTTCTTAAGCTGTAATCATATAGGCATCTCTCTACCTTTGACCGCTGTGGATCCCCTTGTGGGGAGCCACAAAGCTGGGGATCTCCTGAAGCTCATTGCAAGCATATTTTGCACAGCCTCATCATTGCAAAATGCATATTGCAATTGACGGCCTTCAAACTCTATGCATGATCTACTGTCCCAGCTTAAGACAGTATTCCAATCTCATGTGGAACTTCTCATGCGACCACAGGAAAGACAAACACCTTCTGCCAGCAAACACCTTCTGCCTGTGGAGCACTGCACAGGTGACAGGGCAATTTTAGGGGAATGAAGATAGTCTTAAACACTATTAAATACCACGGAGGAACAGTTGTTAAAAGTGGATATAAAGGCCTGCAAAGAGGAAACGATTCCCAGTGTTCAGCATTGAGTTTTATTACCCCATAAAGTTCAGCCCTATGCCCCATATGCTGCAGTGTTATCTGAAGAAACTGCATCTACAATCTAATGTTTACACGTATAAATACTTTTGTAGCACAAAGGTTGCCAAAGATCAAGGACCTGATTCAGCAACAGACTTAGTTTAATATTAAGCAGCACCTCCATCAACATGATTATTTATCTACTCAGATTCAAGGAACTGCTACGCACTTTAGCCAAACGAGGCCAAAATGGGGGATTGTTTCTGAAAAACATGTTGTGCACGGGTGAAGTCTCACTTGTAAAAAGAGAGAGAGGAACCTGGGAGAAACACGCTGCTTTCCTACCACAGAAGCATGAAGGGACAGTCATGCCTGATGCGGCAACAGGGAAGAACAACCTAGGGCTGAGCATTAGTGGGAGGTGGTACAGGAAGGTTTCAGCAGAAGCGGGTGCCCACACCTTTCTTCCCGCCTCTCCAAATCCATCACAGAGCCATTACAGAACCCACGGACGGCACTCACACTGCTGCAGGTGAGGTCCCAGGGGGGTCTCTAGGTTAGGAATCGGCAGCTGGCTGCACTGGAAACAGAAAGAGATAACCAAGAGCTACTTCCACAGCTCCCACCCATGAAAGCTTTGCTGAGAGTCCAGTACTGCTGACCAGGTCTCATTCCCCTTTTCTCTATAAAAAAATCCTCCGATTTGCTTCCAAATCTGTGCTGCATTTTAAGCAATGTACAAGGATATGTTTTCTGACAAATTCCATGTCACTTCTGTTCCTCAGGAATGAGGGTCTAGAAGACCTTGAGCAGACACACAGATGTCGTTTATTCAGCAAAATTGATGCCTGTTCAGCTCCTTAGCTTTCTTTGTGCTTCTGAGACAACAGCTTCCAAGGGACAACTGTGTTCTTGAGAAAAGCAGACTCCAAATTTCAGTTTGGGTAGAGCCCTAAGGTGGATTAGCCTGTCTTTCTTCCCACCTTCACAGCATGCTGTAAGCAGCTTACTCGCAATATGACAGATTTAGCAAAAGTGACAGTTGCTCGCTGTCCAATATCATTAGCCCGCCCTGCCACAAGAGCTCAGAATGGTGCTCCATTCTCCTAATAAAATCAGCTTATTAATAACCATACAGCCTGGCACAGTATTTTCTGTACAGCTGAAGCAGGGCTTTGAGCAGGGGAGTTCCCAATTCACACACCTACGGAGATTCAAAATTAAATTCTAAGATGAGGTCCAAACAGCGAACAGGTTCAATAGACTGGCATGTCGGAGGGACTAGGATAGATAAGCATCTGTGCTTGCCTTTATTACTCATCCTTCATTACCTTTATTACTCTGGTCCCTGAGTCTGTGAAGGGAATCGTAATCTAATAAAAAGGCTACCCAAGTCAATGAAAACAATGCAATTCATTGGTCTGCCTTGGGCTCAGCTCCCCAAGGAATCAGCATCAGTGCTCCTTTTCCCTGACAGGGCTCAGCACCTTCCCCAAGGTGCTCTGTGGCAGCAGGTGAGGGCCAGACTGCTCTTCCAGGTAGACAGAGAAGGATGCAAACAGAGGAAGACCTCTGCTTCCTATGCACAGGTGTTTGTGGTATAATGTTAAAACAAGTCTGGAAGTAATTCTCTGTTGATTCCTGCAACAAAGCACTTCAGCTAGAAAAAAAAATTGGCAGAGCCCATGACGTTATTGCAAACAATACCGTTTGTAGTAAAGCCTCCCGTTTTATTCCAAAAAGTTCAAGTTAAAGAACAGAACCAATTTCACTGCTGAAATTGAACCCCTACAATTTCCCATTTAAAGCCAGGCAGGCAAGATCATGTTCTGAACCTCTGCCTCCCCTGCTATACAAACCACAGACCTGCACGGCAGCAGCACTTCCCAGGTAACGCAGCCCAGGTGAATGATTTCCCAAAGCTCTTCACAGTAATTCCAAGACCAAGTAATTCTATAATAATTCCAAGTGAAATGTTTTTGTTTTAACATACACCTGTGGGAAAAGAACATCCCACTATTTTACAATGAGCTCTTTAAAATCCTGGGAAATTTTCCAAGAGCTACACCGAAATGGAAGAACATCTAGTTATTTACTTTAGGGGCTTATTAGAATGTTTGGAATCATTCTTGTCCTCTCCTCCCCCCAGAATAAAAGCCTTTATTTTCTTTGTCAATTTGAGAAATGTGGCTCTGATCCTGCTGCTGAGGTTTGCATGTGGAGAGCGTCACTGGCTGCAGCTTGGAGCTAAACTCTCGGGGCTCAGCCTGTACCAAAGGCAGCAGAGGGACAGGACGGGGAGAGGGCAGGGATCCATCACCCCATCCCAAGGAACTTCAGCTGCAAGCAGTGGCCGAGTTGACAATCAAACCCAGCTCTGAGCCAGCTCCAGGCTAAAGCAAGAAACACAGTAGGGTTTAAGGCCATTTTAATACCCTGAAAGGTTTATAAGCACCAGAGAGTCACTTTACTGCAAAGTGCATCAAATGGCTTTATGTTGGTAAGGTGGGATCAGCACCCATTCTCAGAATGGGTACCAACATCAGGAAGTCAGTGCAGTCCTAATGACCCTTGTCTACATCAAAATAACTCTTCTTCCAGAAGGAAGTTACTCCTTGGGCAAAGCACGCCTAGCACTGCCCTTGCCGAGGCATCTGGATGGCTGGAGTTTTAACCAGGCAGAATTTCCACCATAGGAAAGACTCGGGAGAGGTGCTGACCATGACATATCCAGGCAAGTCAGTGACAAACAAAACAAGCCACATCAACCTGCTCAGAGAGCAGCTCATAGAGGACAACAACTGCCCAGTGGTAGAGTTCAGACAAACCTGGAGCAGTTTAACTGCAAGCCTCCTGTTGGCGAGACTGCAAATCCCAGCCCCACACCACGCTGTAATGACATTTTAAATTTTTTATTACCATTTCATAATGGTAATTAAACATAGGCATGTGCACAGAGAAGTCTAGTTGGTATATAGGGCAAGGCTCACCATTTGCAGGCAGCAATCGTGACCCTGCGGGCTCAGCTATTGGGCTGCTAAAGTTACAAAGCCACCAGCACCTCGGTGATTATGCAGGAAAAACTAGGCAGCTCTGTGGTATTTCTCTACCTATGGTCACTTATGGCAATCTACCTATCCTCACTGACGCACACAATGTTTGGGAGCTTGCAGCATTGCATGGCCTAACCCCATTGCTGTCCTTACCGTTCTGGGAGAACCAGCGATCTTCCTCCAAGTGACAGGGTATTTCTGCAGCACAGACAAGCCACCTCCCTGGTGCAAAGACACGCCACATCTGCCACCAAGATGAGACTTCATCAGCTCATTTCCCCTCCTGGGGTCTGAGTCCTGGACACTGTGGCTGACAGCCCCAGCTCCCCCTGCTGCACCCCTCGTGGGTGCCTGGGTAGGGGTACAAAACATCGGGGAGCTGCTCCTTCCAAAACTTCTGCAACACACCAGAAGCACTAGCAGTGGGGAGATGCAAAAGAAGTGGCCGCCACCACACATCTCACTGCCCATGACCCCAGAGATCCAGCATGGCAACCAGTCCTTGTGCAGCTCCCTTGACTCTGGAGCGAGAGACTGCTCTCAGGTGAAGTCCCCTGTGCTTACACCCATCTCCTCACACAAAGGCCACACAACCAGCCAGGGACCAGCCAGATCTATGGGACCACTGGACTCAAGCACAGCAAGAGAAAGAGAACAAAGATGAAACAGGATATAGGATGTGGGCCCTGGCAGGCTGCTATTCCAGCTGAATATCACAAGGAACAAATGCAAAAGCCAAAGTGACAGGAATTGTGGCATCAAGTGCCTTTTAGACGATAACAAAAAAAAGAGTCTAAAAATTGAGTACAAGAGATTCTCAGTCCCAGGGGAATACGAGGCTGTATCTCATACCAGCTGATTTTTCTGTTGCACAGTTCATTTTAGGACAACGCTCACCCTCACAATGCCAGTCCCACGGCCTGAGGCTGCTCCGGATTCAGACACCTGACTGCTCAGGAACAAGCATTTCTGTTTGTGAATAATTCAGATCCCTCGCTTATTTGTGTTCATTTAGGCTCCGTTTCTCGCTGCTGGAATCTTTTGAGCTCACAGCTGCCTGAGCTGTGGATGCACAGCCCCTCCCCATAGCCCTTCTGTCTCTGTAAGGGAACCAGCTCCCCCAGTAACTCCCAGGTACCTGAAGCACATACAGCACTTACAGTACAAACACAACTTCCACAACGCAACCCTGAAAAGCTCAGGCATTCCTTTTGTTCATCTTGTTGCAAACCAAGAGTGCTTTCTGCTCTGAGATGCGCATTTGACAGTAGCTCCACGAGAGTGCTACGCACATGAGTAACTCTTCCATGACGGTGGCAAGCACATCCAGACCTATAGTTCAAATCTGAGGACACGGACATCCAGCACTCATGGACACAGTCATCCAGCATGCACTCATCAGTCAACACGAACATGTGCACTCGGACAAGCAAATACAGCAGCTGTGCTGCAAACAGGTACAAGTCTGCAAGTGCAAGAAACAACAGCAAGCGCAAAGAACAACAGCAAAGCCCCAGTAAGTTATATTCTGAATAGTATCAGCATCCCGGATCGTTTGATATAAAGCATTTTGCTGCCTGAACACAGCCTTCTCTCACAAAATATTATTACCACTATTAAAGGAAAGCCATTGTGTTTTAAGTACAGCTTCTTTTTAATTGAGTTTCAGGTATCTTAGAGGAAAACAGACAAACAGGATAGACAAACTACACAGCTGTTTCACAAAGTAGCAATACCCTAAAATGATCTGTTTCAGGCAAGGTGCCGAGTGGCCGTGTTTGCTCGAGGTACCATTGCCTGCACCCACATCTCAGTCATTAATGCCGGAGCCCCTGTTCAGCACTGTACACACTGACACCTGCGTGTGCACCCCGACACACAGCCCCCCCTGAGGAACATGTCCCTGACTTACCCTTCAGCCAGCCAGCAGCCCCAAACCCTCTGAAAGCTCCTGCAGAAGAGTTGACAGAGTTTCACCTCGTTACCCAGCAAGGGCGTTATATAACCGGCACCGTTTCTGCAGGCAGCGAGGATGCACCCCGCGCACATCCCTCTCCTTCCCATCCCACGCGGCCACATCTCCTAACAACAGCCGTGCCACAGTGAGCTGGGGGGGCAAGGTGGGCTACGGGGTACTTGTGGAAAGCAAAGCTAAGGGTTTCAAAGAAAGTTCAAAAGGTGCCTGACGTTTATTAAGAGGCATTGCTACTATGAAAGGAAGCGGTGCAATGGTATAATGTTCCTTAGCCCACTGAAAGCAGCTTGGCCTAGATTTTCCTGTACCGTTTGATGTGACCTTTCATGCAAACAGGAGTAAAACTTTCTCTTTGCTTTTAATTAAGCAACAACAACTACAAGAAAAAAAAAAAAAGAAAAAGTGACACATACAAAAGACCTTTTTTTGCTGTCATCTGGGTCTTCTGGGCTACTGTCAGACGGAGAACATGCAGGAATCAGCCCCATTGATTAAACTATTATTAGCAGCAAACAAACAGATGTGCTCAGCCAAAGACAGGACAAACCTCATGCCCTGTACTTCGGGACTACATACAGAAAAAACCCTACTATTTTACCAAAGGCTTATTTGTTTTTATAGCAAAGAATTCTCCAGCACAATGTGCAGAAGCAAAGCATACAGCATTTTAATACGCAGTAATTAATATTAAAAAATATAACATTATTGCCTCTACTCTCTTCCCACAGACTAAACCTCACCAGCTTTCATAAGACTGGGACCAGGTCCTGTATCTGTAATAATCTTAATCAAAATGTGGCTGGTAGTCATTCAGGACATTCCGGTGTCCATGAATCACTGGCAGACACACTACGCAGCGCACAAATGCATAGGGGCTGTAGCTTTAGGACAGACATAAAACTCTTATGTAAGCCATAATCCTCTCACAGACTCCTTATTCAGTGATTTTAAGAATGGCGCCGTAGAAGCCTGCTGGCATCCCAGTGGCTTTTAAGCAATTTGAAAACAGGAAGACTCCCGTCCCAGCGCAGACCCCTCCCCGACACCGGTGCTACCGTCAGAACCCAGACCTACCTTGCAGGGTTCGGGAGCACAGAGCATTGCTGTTCACTAATATTTTGGTCCTCCGCAGAGCTGCTGCTGTTGCTCTCTGTGCTGAGTGAATCACCAGGATTAATCTCCTGCAGAGTTCACTGAGGCTAACGATAATCAAGTTAAATTTACACTATATGATCAGAGTTTAATTAGGTACTGTTATACAAGTCCTATTAATTACAGTGGTAATACCCTTACGAAATGCAGATGAGAGGGTGGGGCTGTGGTCAGAGGGGGCTTGGCTTCAGATGAATTCAGGAAAAAGCCCCATTAAAATGCTCTGCGTGTACCTTCAGTTACCTGCTTGCCTCCGTCAGTGCTCAAGATGAAACAAAAAGCTTTAAAAAAAAAATTATAAGCCTATAAAATGTAATAAATCTAGACGATTAAAGACCTCCTACATGCTACGCTATCACCTTCTATTTACACCAAGAAGCAAGAATTCCATTTTAAATCCCAATGAGACACAGTCATTATTAGCTTGCTCTGCTCAAAATCCTACACAGAGAAGTCCCAGGTGATAGAAGTAGTCTGTTTTGCACGGAGATAAAAATAGGCAAGTCTTCCTAATATTAAAAAAAGTAAGTTTCTCTTTTCCTCCCCTAGTTTCCTCCTCTGGATGACCTGTTGGGTCAGGGCAGATACCAGTTTGTGCTCGGCATTTGCTTTGTACTGTCACAGCCTCCCCTGGGACATGGACCCACAGATGCCCAGGTGCCTCCTCTCCATGTCCCTGCAGCACTTGCAGGGCGTCAGGAGAAGGCTGTGGGGAGAGGCAGCTGATCTGAACCCCTCTGTGAGCTACATCATCTGGAAACTGGGATGTCTCTACCAACAAGGTGCAGCCAGGGAAACTCTGGAGCAGGAGCAGACTCCAGGTTTCAGCAGGCAGTAGCAGCTGCGTTAGGAAACATTGCACAGCGTGACATTCCGAGCCCCAGAATAGGTCTTTCCTTCTGCTAAATCTTCCCTGAGGTATTCCATAGAAAGAGCAAAGCTTGTGCCATGTGGCTTCCACTAGCATTTGCTACATATGCTGTTAGATGGCTTTAGTGAACCCTGCCAGAGACCCTGTGCTGTTACTGCTACTCACGTGGAACCAAACATCAAACCCTTGCACCCACATGGTCACAGACCCAAGTGAAGGTCTCTTCTTTATTAAGTAAATCAGCAACGCAGAGCGAGGCTTGTTAGTCAGAACAGATGCTGTTCTTGAACACACACACCTGTATGAGCCTCCTGTGCCCAGGTTCCCTCTCTGCAAAGTGCTTGCTCAGTGACAGGAGAAGCCCTGGCACTTTGCCATTACTGCCACTGCAGTTAATTTAATTAAAACCCCAAAAGATGGGAAGCACATTTCCTTCTTCCTGTAGGATTTGTCACCCTCTCCCCGTCAGACAGCAGCAAACGAGCACGCCCCAGCACTCCCACTTTGCACAAAACACATGTAAAAGCAGCAGTATGTCACAGTAGGTTGTACTAGACATTAATTACCAAGCCCTGCCGGCTATAATTATCTCGTTAAGTTGAGGCTATAGACACTATATTGGCCCTTTACAAAAAAGTCTGGAGGATACAGCCACACAGGATGCAGGAGGAGAGTCCTGTTCCCGAGTGTACTCTAGGTCCCACCCCACCACTGCAGACAGCCAAACTGCACACGGAGTTATTTTGACCAAATGGCAATTCCAAAGCAGCCTGCATGGCCCTGTGTGCGTATTCAAATTCCCTTCTCTGTCCCTCGATGGAGAGCTCTTCTGGGGATACACAGGAACTGAGGCAGGAGAGGGAGACGATGGTTTCTTCACAGCTCCTTGCTCTGAAGGCAGACTGAGATGGGCTTCTGGCCCATACATTTCTCGCACAGTCCAGATGTGTATCCTTTAGAAGACCCTTAGTCTCTCCCAGGCCTGGGAGTTTAGCCAAGACTATGAAAGGACCTCTGCTTTTCTGGAAGGACAGGGCTGGCAGAACACCTCAGAACCCTCGCTGGGATTTTTGCTTGATTTAGGCACAAAGGACTCACTACTCCCCCTCATTCCTTGTGCATTCCTGGCTACAAAGTGTAACCGGGACCAGGACATCCCCCAAAAGGGATACCTTGAGGACCTCCACTTCCTCATCTCAGCATAGCAGTGCCCTGAAGAGACAGGCACCAGGCTTTGGCCAAAGCCTTCAGCCCTTTTTCTGCAGTTGTGACACTTTTTGGTCCCTCGCTGCTGAGAACGGCACTTGTGACACACCAACGGGAGCACAGCAGTGCTCCTGCAGCAAGGCTTTGATTCAGGAAGCAGAGCTGCTCAGCCCACTCTGCTCTTGCTGATGTGGTGACCTGGTTTTGTCAAGACTGTTTTTCTCCTTTAGTCTTTGATGTCATTTTGGAAGGCAAGTCATGAGAATTTCATGGAGGCATTGACTCAAAAGTTGAACTAAAACAAAGCCAATCACAATACCATTATAAATGAATGAGGTGCAATTTCCCCTTAGAGGATTATTACACTATTTAGGGTTCTAGCACATTTATTTCCACAGTTTAGTAATCACTTTCATGCTTCTCATCGGAATATAATCCATTTATATTTTAATGTAACAAGTTACAAGGATTATCAGCTCATAATAAATATACTCATCCCCTAAAGCATTTAAACAGCCCCTATACTTTGCAAAGAAGATCTTGCTTAATGAGCAGACACCTACAAATGAAAAAGGAAAACTAATACTGTGTTATACGGAACACCATCAAACTGCAAAATACATGCTGCTTAAATTACTTTTCTGTGAAATTAAATATTTTTCAGCACACAGATTTTTACTTTGAAATTACTTTTATCATGAGAAGGCTTTGGAAGTCTCTGAGACTGCCTTTTGCATTGAGAATTTGTTTACCTTGCAGTCTTAAATTTGGAATACTACATTCATCTCATGCACAGGACTATGCCAAACCAACACATCGCTTATGAAAATCAAATTACGGAAAGCTGTCAATACCGCCCACGGGAAATCCACCCAAAAGAAAACCCCGCCTGACTTGCACTTAGGTCAGTCCTGGTGCTACAGTGCCCGTGAAACCATGTCCACTGAAGTCAACTGAAATCCACTCTGTCAGAGAAATGTAAAAATCTCTCTTGGCCTACTCGCCTGCAGTGAATCCCAGTATTTTTCTCTTGCACTTGTCTGGAGATGGGATGGGAGAAAGCAAATATTACCTGTCAAACTCCAGACATTCCTCACCCATTCACAGAGCTGCCCAACATGTTTTTGGCAGAATTCTCACATAAGCTTCTGGTGCTCACTGCACTTGCAGCCATAATCCTGACTGAGTTGTAAGGCAGGAGTGCGAATTACCCTCTGGAGCCTTCAGTCTCTCAGCTTCAACACATAGTTCAACTTCCCAGTTCTGCCAGTGGTGGTGTTTTTCTTCTTCCTTCCACATGCTGTATCTGCTCCAAGTGTTTTTCTCCACTAGAAAATGTGAAATTAATGGTCTAGGTTGCTTTCATCTTTCATTTTTGCAGATGTATGTTTTCTTAACCCTTTGCTGTACAGATCACAGTCACTTGCACTTCTGCAGGTTCACCTATCAAGAACTCCATTCACAGAAGCACACTTGCTTTGGAGAGTTCCAGGAAAACACAAGTGCTGCAAAATCTCAAAAACCCTTTTAACAGGAATCCATAGATAGTCTGGCCCTAGAGTTATACAGAAAAAGGCTTTTAGCTCTGTCTGGCAAAGAGAATAGACATATCTATTGTGCAGCCTCTGCAATTACAGCCTGTCCCTCCACCCTAGGGAAAGGTGAAAGGAGGAGACAGTTATGTGTGAAGTTTTTATTGTTTCTAGAAAATCAATCTCATGAGTCTTTTCTTAGTTAAGTACCAGTTATGCCACCATCTGCAAGGCAGCGTTTTGTGTGCAGTGTCCAAACAGGAACAAACTGATGTACAGGGTGTAAATTTCTTTCTGGAAAGCTTCTTCTTCTGCAATACCTCTCCAGATTTCACCAAAAAAGAGGTCCTTGGATGCCCAGAAGACTTTGCTCAGTTAAAAAAGCCCAATGCAAAATCCACAGCTTTGCAGAGAAATTGGCTATTTTTCATGCAGTGAACTATACTGATAAGGCTCTATTTCCTCCCAGCTAAATCCCGTGGTCCATCCACACCGTGGAGCTGCAAGGCCATACCTCATTTTAGCTTTAAACAAGCTTCTCTGCATTAATGTGGAGTCAGCTCCAGCTAAGGGTGTCTCCTCACCACATGGGGCTTCAGCAGCAGGTACACTGACTACAGATACCTGCACCCATCCCCATCCTCCGCACTCCCTTCTTAGTTAGACCAGCACGACCATTTGCAGGACTGTTTCAGAATGAAAACAGAGCGTGTTGTTATCCTAGATCAGTGTAGAATCTTATACATCTTGATACTCTCCATCTGCAGGATTAACAGGCCCAAAGACAAAGCATTACAGGTCTCTGCCTTCTGCAGTCTCTTCATGTATTGGAACCACAAACCTTCTGGCATCGTCATGAAGACTTACAAGCATGCCAGACTAGGATCACCCTAAGTGCGAGCAACGAATTAAATCTAATGCTGTTTTCTTCACTTAGGGAGCAAACTTTGCAAAGCTCCTTAATGCCAAATGAAGCAGTTTTACTGTGGCAAGGAATTTTCCTCTTGTGCACTCCATGTTCAAACAAGCTCCCTGGTGAGGTACGGCGCAGGCTGTCTTTTAATACAAACACAAAACTCACACTTAACTTATTAGCTGGGGGAGGAATACAGATGAGGGTTGGATGAATCTCATGAGTCATCATTTCTCTAGGATAAAAAACAAGCTTGTCTCAAAAAAATCAATTCATTTGTTTCTATTGTGTATTGCAGATAGAAGTGCTTAAATAATAGAAAGATTAATAGGAACACTTCAACCAATTGTTCTAGAAAAATGAAAAATAGCTTTTGCATTATGAAAGAATATTCTTTAAATACAGAGAAATAAAACATTTTAAATGAAACGATGTTTTGGGAGAGGGAGACAAATGCAGATTAGTCATGCTTGAATGTACTTTCCCAAACAATACACTGCTTAGAGTTAAGACTAAGACACGCACGTACCCCGAGGCACACATGAAAAAATAGGGTCTGTATATTAGTTTAATTCCTTTATCATTTGCTCACTGCTGTATTTTTCCAGTCTCATGCCAAGCCTTACCCTGGATAACACCATATGCATATTCTGCATCCTGACCACTGAACTCATTCCCAGCTGAACCTTGTGGGCAAATGAAGGGATGTGCTCTTGAAGTGTGAAGCAGGACAAAAGCCCAGCACTAACACCATTGAAAGGATAATGGAATGGCACCGTTCAAGTGCAGTACCATCCTTCAGTGGCGTACAAATTTCAATGAGCCTTTTCTATTACTTTAAGATTTTAGATGTGGAAGGAAATGATGAGGCAAAGAAAAGGCATACCTGAAAGAAACCCAGAGAAGTCTAAAGCCAGCTGAACAATGGCAAAAAAGTGCTGAAACAGGGGTTTAACAGAATATTCCGAAGAACTGACAAGGAAGGAAAGCATGGGCTACAATGTCTGCAGACTTTGAAGAGAGCATCAAGCTATGCAAAATTAGGCAACAGTCCAGGTATCCACTGATTCAAGTTCTCACCAGAAACAATCCCTAGAAAATCCCTGTGGATGGGTGGTAATGAATGGCAGATATTGCTGGCAGAGCAGTGGGTAAAAAATTCAAGTTCCAGTCCCTTCCCCCACCTGCCCTCCAGTTCGGACCCTGTGACCTGCCATAGCCAGCAAAGTGAATCTCTTTACCTCTCCGAGGGTAGATGTGCCATAGCTCCAAGGCCAGGTCCAACGATTCCGGGAGTTATCCCGTACTAACTGCACTAAACACCTCTCTACTTCCACCTGGACACATCTGCTGTGTTTGTTGGCAACATCCCTTTAGCCAGACTGATCTTGTATGGTGACTTCTTTGGGACAGCGAGCAGCTCTCCCTGTGCGCTCATAAAGACTAAGTGCAGCTGGATCCTACCTTGTTCTTTGGCAATAGCTGCAAAAAGAGCAGGCAGCACACGCAAGGCAGGTGGTATCTGGATACTGTACAATGCTGCCACATATAGTATTCTGTGATATTCACCTTTGTTTTTAGCACAAAAGGAATATGCAGTGTATTCTGGAGAGGAAAATCCATCAACACCACCACCAGTTTTATCCAAAAGCTCTTTTTTTGGCTAAAGCAGCTTAAATTCGTAGCAAGTCTCAAAAGCTTAGTTTAAAGCAGAATTTTTTCCTGAGGAAATATTACAGACAGATTGTGTTTTTCAAAGACTGTTTAGGAGTAAATGATGGCTTTATACTGATTTCCCAGTGCTAGGAATGCAAATGAGAAAAAGAAGAGTTAGCTGACATCCTGTTACTGATGGATAGGTCTTCTTACCCATCCAAACCATAGCAGTCCTGGCACAGTTACCTCCAATACCTCATTTTCTGCATTTCAATTTTCATCTGGTTCGGGACCAGTCCTTCTTAATTCTCCGAAAGGCAGGATTGCAGGCAAGGGGACTTCCCTTACGATGCAAAGCCTCACCTGCTCTTCACAGGAATCTGGAGCACACTGGCTTCTACAAACACACCGATTCCTCTTACTGGTCAATCAGTCTGTACGGGAATCTCTGAGAGGAACGAATTGCCAAGTTTGAACTGAAAGAAAACTGTCTTGTCAGAATTCAAAGAGACAACACAAAATAAATTACTCTGTCTGCTTTACTGGTCAATCAGTTCATGTATTATATCCACACACAGATATGATCAACTGAACTCGTGCTTATGTAATCAGACACATTATTGCATTGCTTCCTCTTTAACTGAATAGAATTGTAGCAAATTTGTTCTGGTGCTCTGCAGAATTACCTGCTGAGATGAATTACCTGTTCGCTTTTTGAACAAAGTCCATAAAAAGCACACAAAAATAATTTATCCCATCAAATTGCAATTTGGACCATGCAGTTAGAGCACAGCTGACCTGAGGTAGAAAGTTCACAAGCCACGCAGCTCTGCTTCCAAATTAATCCCTTGCATAAGCCTGATATAAAGCAAACACAGCATTTTGGCATGGGCAGGCATCTTGAAGAGATGCATCCATCACATATTCCTGAGAGGGTCTCTAAGATTTCCTTACCAAAAGGCTCAATGTAGTTTTCTTTCAGGGCTGGAGAAGTGAAAGCAGCCTGGATCCCACTGCCAATGCTACTCAGTGCACTTACATGTCCTCAAGTCCTGTAACATGCTAAAATAAAATATTTGACCGCAGAGTTGGACTGTTCGGAACCTAATAAGCATTTGACAACACAGAAACCTGCTGCTATTTTGGTGTTGTTAACTACTCCTCCCAAAGGCCCATGACAAATAGATAACTGATACAGGAATTGTCTATAAAACTGGAAACTTTTTTCCTCTTCATGCCTTAAGTATCAGAGCTGACAGAACAAACAATTCTGAAAATACATGGGTAGGAAAGCAAAATACCCATCAAGTGTTATAAAAACCTCATCGCGCCTTACAGAGTTCAACATAATCTTAACTAGGGACCACAAGAGATGTCACTCTACAGGAAACATTTGCTTCCATGGAAAGCACTTAATAAGGAAAGACGAAGAGGAAGAAGTACTAAAAGGAGTGAGCGGCTTGTTGCTGTTTGCAGAACTATAACAGGTTAGAAATAAACGCTAGATAGGAATAAAGGAACTGGCTCAATGATCAGTCAGTCATTACCATATAGAAAGAGGCCATTATAACTCAAATATAAAACCCAAGGTCCAGTTTTCACTTAGTAAAAATGGGAGCTGTGTTGAAGCCCCTAAGCATTAAGGCCAGCAGAGGAATCTCTATTAAACACAGGATTCGGTGTCTACCCAAGTCTCAGGGATACTGGGCAAAACGTGCAGGTGATGAGCTACAGCCACTCCACATTTAAACGGGTAGCTGCCCCTAATACAAGCAGCTATCAAAACAGTTCCAACACCCAAATCATCAGAATCACCTGTGGTTTGAATTTTTTGGTGAGGGCATACTCTACTCTGAAGAAAAAACCATGGTATTGCAGACATAAGACAAGTTTGTAAAGGAAACTCTATGCTCTATCATAATGCTTCACATTAAGAATCACCAAACGAATTCTGTAGGAATTATTCTAGGAAAGGGCTCAAAGTGTAATGTGGTTTGAGAGCAAAGTGGGTTCTTCTGTCTTCTCTGTCAGACACAAAACCACCGACACATCAAAGACTCACTCCCTTGAAATGAGCAGCATTCCAGCTGTGAAGCCAAACATCCAGTTGATCTCTAACGTTAGCAGAACCGCATTAATGACTCAAGCAGGCTAAGAGAAACTGCATCTTGAGGATGAAGAACTGCAAAGGTATTAAACATCTCCTCCATGGTGCCTGCAGCATGGGCCCACACCCACAACAGTGTTTGTTCTTAATCTCTGAATGCTATTACTCTCACTCATAAATCATTCTTCAATTAAACACAGTTTTAATTAATAACATACCCCCCTGTGCCTATGCCCTGGGCCATTTCCACTAAAACTATTAAATCACAGTGCCAACTAAAAACAGCAACAGCTTTTTTTGCAGGCCTGTGAGCACAGTTGTAGGTAAGCACCTGATCACTCCTCTAAACAGTGGGCACACAGGGGAATCATCTTAGCAAGAACATCCCGTCCAAAACCGGCAGGACGAAAGGGTTGTGAAGCGTGACAGCAAACCAGCACCAAAAAAACCTCCGTCCCAGGCATTCAGCCAGCCAGTCACCAAATTAACCACTCAACTTTCCTAGCTCTTTACCCCGGGCATCCTTCTTCTCAACGCTTCCCAGTCAGTATCCCTGCCTTTTGAAACAGGACCTCGACTGGCTTTGTCTCGTGGTTTCAAAACTGGGAGACCAGCACCCAAAAAAGCTGCTTTCTACAGGAATCCACACGCATTTCCCCCATCCTTTTTCTTACTGCCTTAGGTTCAAACAGAGCTCAAGTCCCAAAAGTTTATCTCCATTTTCTGTCTTACAACTACAGTTCAGCATTGTTACACAACACTGTTTCTCCTGACAAAGAGACTCGAGCTCTATGCCAACAGCTCAGAAATTCAGCAACTGGCGTATCTTCAGATAAGAGAATGACTGTGGGGGCCCTGAATCACACAGCAATTTCTTCTTGCAAGCCCCATTCAAGCACCTGAGGGCCTCCTCTTGCAGAGACACAATAAGCTCGGCTCCCTGTCAACTTCAAACAAGCAGCTTCTGTGTTTCCCTTAAACTGACAGTTGATTGGAGCTAATCATTAGAGTTGCAGTTGCTCTTTGGTATTTTTAAAGAAATATTTACACTCCAAGGGCTTGACCATGCCCCATGAGATGACTCAGAGCCAGTAACAATGCTGGTTTGTACAAGACAAAGTGAATAAATGTATCCCACACAGGAAAGCTGTTGACCTATGAACAACTTTAGTTGGAAGTTTAAAATGGAATTAGCTCACTATTTTGTATGATTTACATTCAATACTTCAGACCAATGGTTCTGCATAATCCCTTGAAAAACAGTGGAATAAACACTTCCAAACAAAACATATGGTGCCTCTGCCATCATGGATTAAGCCATGCTAGCACATTCCAGCCCTCACCCCATCTCCCTGAGTCACTCTTTGGCTTCACAGGACCCCCTTTCTCCTCTTGCCCTATGGGCTGCACCCTACCTACATTTGTCATACCCAAAATATGGTATTTTGTAATACATGTGTGGCTCAGTTGGTTATTTAAGGGCCCTTTGCTTTCCCATCTCTTACTCATCTGAACTATTACCAACCATACCCCTGCCTGAGGCTCTCAGCACACCCAGTCCAGCTGTGAGGGCTGTCAGAAGCCTAAGCACAGTTTGTTTAACTACAGTAGTTACAGCAGGCTAAAACCCACCAAAACTGCAGTAACATCAAACATTTTACTGCTCACCAATGCACTAAGTGAGAACAAAATTTCCTGGCGAGCACCACACCTCCCCCTGGCCCATCAGAGTGATCAGGTAGCAAAGCCTGCCCTCTAGTTTGTCGTGCTGCTCTAGCAGCATGGCAAAACCACAGCCTCCAGCCTGGCATCAGCCTGAGTGTGAAAATAACACAGGAGCTTGAGCCTTCTGGAAGGTAGGGTTGTTGTTTCTGTGTTCGGCTGTTTTCTTGAGGTTTTTTTTTAATGTTGAGAGTTATTACTAGGCCCTTTCTTACAATGCAAGAAACCAGCAGGCAGTGTTTTATTGTTTCAAGTGTACTGTAAAGACTGTTTCAAGTTCATGTACCTTATTCAATAATTCCTGTTAACAGCATGATCACCACCATCACCATTGGCTCTGGAGACTTCTTATTCAGTGCTGGCAGTTAATACTGAGTTAAGTCAGGCATCCCTAAGCACAAATCAAAGCTGCTCACTCACCTGCACACTCTCAGAGGCTGGGTACCCACCACCACAATGTCCTGCAGGCATTTAAAAAAACAGAGATGATAAGTACAGAACACAAAAACTAATGAAAAGTCACTGATTTCCCACTTCTCAATTCCCCCACTGTCAATTCAGTCTTGGAATATGTTCTGGAAAATTTCTGCTACAATCTGTCTCAAGGTATTTGCTCACTGTGAGATACAATTGCTTGCTTTAGCTAAACTAATTGTCAACCTATGCAAACTATGATGGACCATTAAGTGAGAGGCAACTGTGAAGTACTGAAGGACTTACGCAGACAGTTTTCCCAGATGTCTTTTTAAGAGTTGTCTCAAATCCATTCCTAGTAGTAAAATTAACAAACTTACAGTACCACTTTAGAGTACTACACTGTTAAAAATTTTACATCGCCATTCTACAGAAAATACAAAAATCAGACCAATAAGAATTTTGTCTGTTCACAACTTTTATCAGTTTACATGTGGTGGGTTTGACCTTGGCTGAACACCAAATGCCCATCAAAATCACACTATCACTCCCCTTTCTCAGCTGGATAAGGGAGAGAAAATGTAACAAAAGGCTCCTGGGCACACAGAGGTCATTCACCAATTGCCATCATGGGAAAAACAGACCTGGTTTGGGGAAATTAATTTATTACCCATCAAATCAGAGTAGGATGATGCAAAATAAAACACCTTCCCCCCAGCACTCCCTTCTTCCCAGGTTCAGCTTTGCTCCCAAATTCTCTACCTCCCCCCAAGTGGCACAGGGAGGGCAGGGAATGGGTGTTGTGGTCAGTTTTTCACACATTGTTCCTGCCCTCCTTCCTCCTCAGGAGAGTTCCTCACAAAGTGCTCCAGCGTGGGTCCCTTCCACAGGGTGCAGTCCTCCAGGAACAGACTGCTCCAGTGTGGGTCCCCACCGCTGGCAAGGAGGGAGGGAAGAGAATGCTCCCTGTGGACCCCCCTGGGCTGCAGGGGGACAACCCTTCACGGACTGCTTTCATTGTACCCTTTACCTGAGGGGTTGTTCCCACTCTGAAGCACCAGCAACATCAAACCAGCACCTGGCTGCGGCTGTGCAGACTCAGGCAGTGCCTCTTTTCTCACCGGGAATGTTGTTGTGGATTAAAGCATTGCCTTCAAAGATCTTCCAAAGGATGGATTAATGCTCAGCTCATTAGCCCCAACTGCTGAGACATTACAGTGACTGCACATACAGCAGAGGCCAAACTTGTCAGATTTTTCTAACTAAACAGTTATAATAAGGAATTCTTTTCCTGTTATTTCTAGGAAATTAACTTTGTGTCCAGGGATTCTGCTACATGAAATATAAAACAGACATAGCACAGGACCCAGGTAATAGAGCATGGCAGGTGTGTTCCCCTTGAAGTCAACATCTTAAGACTATAACACTCATTTTTTCTGCCACTGTCTTCGAGTACCAAATCAACTTCTTTATTTCATAAGTGTAACTCTTCCTTTAATCTCCACTGGGAGTAAAAAAAAAAAAAGCTAAGCTATTGAGCAGGGCTATATATTTGCTTTAAGCTGTACTCTACATGTGCAGTATTAAAGACATTATTCGAAAGTTGTTTACTGGGTCTTGTATTGCGGGGTAGTTCTTTATTACAAGGCAGTATTTGTTCCACAACATACACTTCATACACTGGAGAACAGGAAGCCAATATGCCCATGTACAAACTAACTTTGCACTTCAAGGACTCTAAGATGATTCTCCAGTTTGTCAGCAGCAACCTGACAAGGGGGCTCTGAATGAGAAAAGGTAACACGGCAGAAACAAAGTGTAAAACCTGATTTGCAGTAGTGTGCCATGGTGCAGATACTTGTGCACACCTGGGACTGGGGTGGACAAGACAGGAATGAGGCTTGGGGACATAATTCTCAAGCCACTGGGCACAGATAACCAATTTTTGCCTCATTTATATGTAACTTTTACCACAGACACATGCAGCACCAAAACCATGCCAAGCCCCGTATTAAGCAAAAAACTTCCAAGAAAGGCTAAACTAATACAATAAACTGAAAAAATTCAAATTAACAGAATGACCTCAAGCACAACAGCTTAACAGCCATCATCAGGGTTAGGAAAGTTTTATGCCTTGCTAGAACTTTAGGAAAAATGTTTTAGCCAGAGATTAAAAAGCTTGCTAGCAACAGCACAACAGTGGAATGAAATTCATGTTATCCTACAACACAAAAATCTCACTAAGGTTTGACTACAGCAAGTTCTACGCACAACCAAGGAAAAAAGAAAACAATCAACATATTGTATCATTTCACAGTGTACAAGTAAGTAGTTGAAGAGAAGCCAATTTTCCATGTGGTCACTTTTGCGTCCTCTGCTTCATAAAGGACACCATTTGCCGACAGCTACAGCTTGTTTCCTCTTGCTCCTTCCCCTACCAGCCATCACAGCAGCTCATGATCGTTACTGACACTGCTTTACCATAGGAAATCCAACTGCACACTTTAGCAAATATCAAGGAGATACATACCTGCGTAAAGACATACAAAAAAAAAAGCTATGCCCTTTCCTTTGCATCATCAGGATAAACTGTAGAAGAGAAAGACGAGCAATGCATAATACCATAGTCCTCCCAAAAGAAAATTAAAGATTGAATTTTACACTGCAATAAAAAATATATATTAAAAAAAAATGTACTTTATATTAGAAAGACATCACCTGAGTTTCTAAATTCTGGTTTTGAAATTACTTCTAAACTCAGAAATAGATTAATTATGCCTATCCCACTGCGTTGGTTTGGGCTGGGATAGAGGTAGGTTTCTTCATAATAGCTACCATGGGGCTATGGTTTGAATTTGTACTGAAAACCAACACACTCATGTGTGCAGCTTTTGCTTTACCTATTAAACTGTCTTTATCTCAACCCATGAGTTTTCTCACTTTGCTTTCCTGACTCCCTCACTCATCCCACTGAGGGGTCAGAGTGAGTGAGCAGCTGCATGGTGCTCAATTGCTGGCTGGGGTTAAACCACAACACACATAAATCAGGAAACTATTCATAGCAAAGTGAAATTCCATCTTTTCCACTGTAGCTGGATAGTAAGTAATGTAGCTTTTTAAAGCAGCAATTTAATTCCTTGAAAATGTAATGCTTGCTTCATGCCAATATTATTTTCAGAGCAAGCCAGAAAAATACTAGGCATGGCAAAAGTAGCTACAGGAGTTTTCAAAAGTATATAATTATTCCACTCCAATTGCAGGTGAAAGCCTCCTCAGCTCAACACAGTAGAAGCTGGCTAAAGAACAACTTCCATCACCGTTACAGAAAACACCAGTACACAGTCAAGATGAGCACAAGTCTTGTTTTAACCACAACTGAGGCATCGGCCTCCTCTCTGTGCATGTGTATTACACGTTTGTAAGAATGCTTTTCCTTCAGCTCACAAAAAATCTGATTTACAGTCTGTGGACATCAGACACTGACGATCTTCGTTTTAGTCCTGTTTGCCTTCTCGCCACTGCCGCGAACCCTCGTTCCAGGCTACATAAACAAAGAGAGCAAGCACCACATGGACAGTGACTACAGCAACTATGGCAGCATAAAAATAGCTGTCTCTGTCAGACATTCCCAAGGAACCTGAGAAAACAAAGAAAGTAAAGAATATTAGGTACGAGCTAGGAACTCTGACATGGCAAGTCACAATTCTCCCTAAAGACCAAAGTTACATTTCCTCCTGTATCAAAAGTCTGACCTCAAACCAATTCACAGGAAAGAATTCGCCGTGATAGTTAAAGGCCTTGAAACTATTTCTGCAACAAAGCAACACTGCAGTATTCAATATATAACATAAAATAGCCTAGATTTGATGTCAACAGCTTAGAGTTCTACAACACTCACTTTTTCTGTTAGCATCTTCCAGCACCAAACAAACCTCAACATCCTTTTTTCCTAAGTGTAACTCTCTTTGTGGGTCAATAAAATGGGGGAGGGAAGTGGGAGGAAGAAGGGGGGGAATTCTATAATTAATTTGCAACTAAAACAGGAGAAAACAGAAGAAGAACAATCAAATTTAGAGAACTATTACTTTCTGTATTTAGACTGTAAAACAATAATGTCAGCAGTTAAGATACATGAATGCACCTCAAATAAGCCTTCAAACATCAGAAGACCAAACACTGAAATATTGTTTCCCTTAATTAATTTTAAAAAACCAACAAAGTCTCTCCAAAAGCAAACCCCACACATTACAGCACTCCAAAAACACCACCCTGCAAGCACAAACTCAATCCTTTCAGTGATGACGGATCTTGCCATCAACTGACACAGAGAAGTTAAAAGCTCAGCTTGCTACACCTCAATTTAAAAAAAAAAAAAAAGGCTATAAATGATCTTGACTTAACAAGCTTTGAGCCTTCTATGTACTACATACAGCAGTACACGCCAAAGGAGAATCGTCTCAGTTACACACTCATAAAGTGCTCTTAAAAGCAGCTGCTTTCTCCCCTTCTCCTCGCCACTTCTGAAGGAGGTAACTTCCCAGAACTGCACAAGGTAAGTATTAAAGCCTTGTAGAATCAGGGCTACAACACGGCTGCTTGTTCAAACAAACACCAAAATCTCTCTTCCTTTTTTTTTTTTTTAATTAAAAGAAAGCTCTACAAGCAACCACATTCAGTATTTGAAATTGCATATAACTTGCATATGTTTCAAAAAGCAAAATATAAACCTCATAAACAACATTATTCTGTCTTGAACATATGATCAGTTTGCAATACCTGCAGGAAACACATCCCTGATGATTCTGACCAAAGTCTGCTGCAGGGTGGTGTTAAATACCCTTTAGGTAAGGGGAACAGTGCACCTCTATACAGTATAAACCACTGTATAACAAACAGCACATACTGGATTGCAGACCACAATGTAGGGAAGGATACACTGACCATTTATACAATTTTCTGTTCTAATTAGACATTACAGGACCTTTGGTCTGTATGCAGAAACAAATATTCAAAACAGGAAGAACAAAATTTGCTATTAGAGGACTGTGCTTTTCCCCTATTTTTGTAATAATAATAATAATAATGCTAATTGGCAGAAACAGAATTACCTTCAAACACATAAGCCTTTGATGAAAAATATAGCCCAACAGGTAATGTAATCATTAGAGCTGTGAAGAACAGAAGCGTTCTTAAAGTTGATGTTAATGAACCCTCATTTCTGAAATAAATAAGAGAAGTTACACACAAAAGAAAGTCACAATATATATGCCTGAAACAGGGCAAGAACTTGTTCCAAACAGAAGCCAATTACTTTAACTGAGTAAGTGTATTGTTTGGAAGCAATAAAGACTTGGAGTATGCATTTGCTGCCTGCAATAAAAATGACAGTATTCAAAACAATGTAATGATTCTGTCAGTCTAAGCTCACAAACAGAATTAAAAACAATCTTTCGACTTTTCCCTGTTATTGCTTTGCAAGCGCTGTAACACCGGGGGGTTATGTTAATCTGCTTATCAGTGTATTACTGCATAATTATTAAATATCTAATATTAGTTACACATGCACTTGTCATATGACAGTATTCTGCATTAAAACTTGCCAAGTTCCCTTTTTTTTAAAGTAACTACAAGTCCAGGAAAATGACGAACCCCACAGGCTGGGATAGAAAGGGAAGTACATCGAATGAATTTAACAGCTTACTACTCCAAGTTCCTTTTTATTGGGTCTTGTTCCGCTACTTAAAAATAATTTCTCAGTTTCTAACTAAGAAAGCTGGAATAAGTGTAGTGACAGTCAGAACATGGAGCCACTACAACAAAACTTTGCCTTCACAGACCCAAACCTAGAAGACCTTTAGCAAGGGAGGGTTTATGAAGGTTTATGTACTCGGTAGGGTGGGTCTCCCTGAACCTGATCTGCTAGAACAGGTTTTGTGTTTATAAAACACCACATACGGCTGGGTTTTGTGTGTGCTTCCACCAGTTCTCACTCACTCTGCCTGGCTGACTACACTATTTTATGCTGGAGTAAACATGTAAACCAGGCAATACCCTTCTGACTTTCAAAGACTGCCTGATTCAAGGACGTCCTTAGGGCGCTGAAACACAAATATGTGTGTTTTTCTTTGAAAAAAAAAGTGGAAATGGGGAAAAAAAGAGATCTCATCCTCTGACAGTTGTGTGCAGCCATGCACAGCTTCTACACTGCAGCCAACAGCACTTTCTGTGCTCATGTATTGCCATACATTTAGGCAGCATATCAGGTAGCTTAAAAAAAGAAAAACATTCGAATTCTCTCCTTTACTAGCGTTTGCCTGCAGGACTGTCAGGGTGCAGGGCATAACTGCATTCAGAATTTCCCTATGGAAATTAGAAGCCATTCTATCAACACTTACCCAGAGAAGAGTAAGATGACCTCTAGCTTATTACCAAAGTTAAAAACTCCACTGCTGACAAATACTTTTCTTACACTGACATACTCTCATCGCTTCCCTACGCAGCAAAAACAAAAATGCGTGTATAAGCTCAGCCTAGCTCGGCGCGTTTCCCTGAAGGCCGGCAGCCTCCAGCTCGGGATTCGGGATGGCCCAGGGTTACGCAGCGTGACCAAGGCAAACCGGGGGCATCTTCCTCCACCCGCTCCGGCTTCTCCTGGCCCGAGCTGCCGCTTCCCTCCCGCTCTTCCCCGGGTGTCCCGTGGCTGCAGCCCCTTCGCCGGCTGCTGGCTCCCCGCTCGCCGCGGCCCAGCGCGCAGCCTCCCCCGCACCCCGCCGCCGGGCCCTCCCGCCGCCGG
>VZTA01001601.1:73780-156994 GCA_013398855.1 Mohoua ochrocephala | reverse complement strand
CCGGGCCCTTCCCCTGCCCGCCCCGGGACTCACGACCTGAACTCGGCCACGGGCACGGCACTCACGGGCCCCTGCCCGAACCGCTCCATCGCGGCCCCGCCGCCGCCTCGGGCCCGCCGGAAGCCGCCAAAAGGGCCGCGCGTGCGCAGGGAGCAGCGCCGCCGTCGCCATAGCGACCCTGGGGCTGGCGCGGCCTAGCGGTGGGTGGTGAGTNGAAGGAGGGACGGAGGGATGCAGGAACGCAGGGACAGAAGGATGGAGGGGTGCAGGAACGCAGGGACAGAAGGATGGAGGGATGGAGGGACGGAGGGATGCAGGAACGCAGGGACAGAAGGATGGAGGGAAGGAGGGACGGAGGGATGCAGGAACGCAGGGACAGAAGGATGGAGGGACGGAGGGACAGAGGGAGGGAGGAATGCAGGGATGAAGGGACAAAGGGATGAAGGGGCAGAAGGATGGAGGGATAGAGAGAAGGAGAGACGGAGAGACTCAGGGATAGAAGGACTGAGGAATGAAGGGACACAGGGATGGAGCGATGGAGGGCCAGAGAGATGAGGGGACGGAGGGCAGCCTGGGGCCTGGGCCACAGCAGCGGCTTCAGCTGGGCTTGAGCAAGGTCATCTCCACCGGGAAAACTACCCCGAGCAGGCTCACTGCCAGCTGGGAACAGCAGTGCCATTGGTGCTGCTTACGGGTGCTTTCCTGGAGGGAGATGGAGAGTGTTTGTGGATGGCAAAACTGCCGTCAAATGCCTTGGGTGAAGGCTGAGGCTTGCCAGGAGACGGCCCTGGTCTTGGAGCCAATAAAACCTGTGGCATTAAGATGTTATGATGAACTCACCAGTACAAAACACTGCAAATGGAATAACACAGGGCTAAGGCATTCTCTGAAAGGGAGACTGCAAATTGTCTCTATGTTGTCCTGTTAGGAGGGAGGCTTGTTCACTTAAAGGTTTTCTGCTCTCCTGGCATTAAATTGAAATTCCTTCTCCAGCCAAAGAAAAAAATTTCTTTTCAAAATCTGAAAGAAACAGTCCCCATCATAACTAATAGGTGCTGCAAATGAGAGTCCAAGGACTCCTGCAGAGTTCACTCTCCTCCAGCTTGATGAGCACTAAGCATTTCCAAGGTTATGCTCTGTTCAAGCCATTCATTCACATTCCTGCTGAAGGTACTCTGCTTAAATACTCACCAAGGGATGGACTCGAACCCAGCTTTTCAACAGAAGCCCAGAGTGTTACAATCTCTGCTGTGCAATCTGTCTCGTTTGCAGGGGAACTAATCGTTAATACTCAATGAACAGCTTTTTCAGGAAACAAAGCCTTGCAAGCTTCCAAACAAAAGCTCTGGAAGCTGTTAATTGACGTTGCCATTTAATTGAATCTCATAGACCACAGTAATAACATATTTGCCCCTTTTATGGTAAAACCATGTTGTTATCTTGCCACTCACCCATGCCAAATCTTAATTGTGTGAGTCACTAACTCCACACGACTCCTTCCTCATCTTTTCCGGCAGTGTGCAGCCACCGAGTATTCCTGCAGCCTCTGCCCTGCTCCTTGCTGCAGTGCCATACAGCACATGGCCTGGCACAGCAGCCTCTTCTTTCCCTCCTGGGCCACCATGGCATCCTGCTACCCTGGAAGAGAAGAAATATGAGAGGGTTGTTTTCCTTGCAATCAGTAAGATGAGGAAATAAGCACTTTGTTTTTGGCAGTTCCTGCTGTGATCTTGCCTCTCAGACCTCACTCAGGATGAGTTTCCCTCACCTTGGCTGGAGGCTGTGGACACTAAATGAGCGCTGGCAGCTGTAGTGTGTAGAGGTGGAAGGCAAGGAGCAGCACTGTCTGCAGCATTGACCTTCTACACTCTGATTACTATTACTGAGGCATTTTGTTTTGTTTTCTCCAGTATGCATGAGAAAGAAAGTGAATTTTGTTAAAAGCTTCTTTTTTCTCCCATCAATGAACAAAGCTCAGCCAGCAGCTCCCTCGTGCTTGTTAAGATGCAGCACACTTCAAGCCGTTCAGCACTTACAGGGTCAGGTCTGAGCCTTGGGGTCATGTTTTCACTGTAAACCAACCAATTTTATGCTCTTTTAAGACAGAAGAGCCCTTCTCGTGTTTGAATCCACTGCCACCTGAGCCAGCAAAGTGACAGTTTGCATAAGGGGGGCAGGAGGGGGCTGGCATGAACCAGGGGGGACCTTGTAGCCCCTACTCAGTTGGATGGGGATACAAGGAAGGTTTGCCGTGTAACCCGAGCTTAAAACTTTCAAATAGTTCTTCAAAACACTTAATAAAATTCCAGGTAACCAATCACAACATTCAACCTAAATGTGGGAGCAGGTTTTGTTTACTTATAAACAAGTAAAGCAATTAAAAATAATTTAGAAAAAAAATCAATGAAGTTAATTTATAGTTAAGATAGAAATTGGTTCACTGAAAAAATACGCATGTGGGTACAGAGAACATTTAATCACTAGAGGATGTTCTTTCCACTTCTGGTTTGACTTTCTTGTTTGTTTCCCCAGTAGGGAAAGAAATTACATAAGACAGTTTAATAACAAAACAACAAAACAAGGAAATATAAAAGTGGAAGAAGTCTCACATCATATAAACTTACCATAAAGATCGTAACATATCAAGGATTAAAAAGTAGCAAATCAGTTAAGGCTGAGCAGTCCAAGTCATTAACTTTTAATAAAAAGTTACTTCATCTCTCATCACACTGATGTCTCCTAGACTATTACCAATTTTGCTGAATGACTCCCTGCATATTAACTGCTTTTCTTTTGTGAGCACATAAAGGACATACAAAACTATTAGAAAAATTTTGCAATTGTGAAAGAAAAAGAAGCTTTTTATTGGCATTTTTGTATTAGCTAAAAGACCTGGAGTGTCAAAAGTTTTGTCTGTTTGATTCAAGTTTTATACATCAGGTATTCTGAAATTTCAGGCAGACCACACACCTGTCTTACCTTCTGGATTACAGAGAAAATACAAACCTTGCCCTTGAGCAGAAACTGTGCTTCAAGCACAAGAAGATGTCAATTGTGGGACGAACTGTCTGCTATTCTAAGACTTTGTCCTCAACAACATTTGCAAGGAGATGCTAGAAGAATATAAAAAATACAGGCAGCCCCTGCTTTCCTGCGGGTCTGTGTCTCAGGGGTGCAGAAGAGGCAGGAAGGTGCCTGCTAAAGCAATACCATCTAGTGGCAGATGGAGAAAGAGAATCCAATCCCCCAACAGGAGCAGAGCTGGGAGGGTGAAAGCTGAAAAGACAGTATTTAAAAACAAAACCACCTGCTTGAGAGTAGTTTTTTCATGACTTGTTTCCATGGTAATGTATCAAAAAGGATGATATATAAATAAGTACTTTATTTATCTATTCTGTGAACCTCTACACCCCAGAAAAGATGTTTCATGAAAGGTGAAATGATGTATTGGCTAATTCTGTTTGGAATTCTCCATGACAGTCCAGGTTGAAAGCCCAACAACCACAGAGCATGTTACATAGTTAGCCACCCATCTTCTGTGGGAGTAAAGCCACAGTGATATTAATGCTTGGGTTGGCAAAGAAAGCATTTATCTGGGCACTGAAGGTCTATATTCCCTGTTATTGCACATCCCAAGATAAGTTAGAGCAAAGAGCTCAGACACCCCTATTAGCTAATGGAGCTTGGAAGTCTCAGAGTGTAATTTTCACCTCTCTCTATCATTGCTCTGATTTTGCAATGAAACACAGGGCTACTGATGGAAGTGGCTGCCTTCCACATGCATTGTGTAATTAGATTATTAGATAACATATCACATTATTGTCCAGGTGAGGCAGACCACAAACACTTTCCACCTTAGCCAGAAGGGTTTTGTCACAAAGGAGAGATTACTTTCTAGTTAACAAAAGAAATTTTGTAAGAAAAAAAATTCAACAAAGACAGAACCATTGAGCTACTCTAAGAGCCCAGGAAACCTGTGAAAACCTGGAGATGCTTCTACCTTTATATCCAAACACAGAAGCACTAAACCGTTCATCTAGGGTTATGTGGCTTCTTCTGCATTTATTCTGTGTTAGGTGTTTATCTCCCTTATCTGACTCTCTAGGGAATTTACCTGAACCTATCCTAGAAAACCAGTTAGGGCTGAGGCACAGGCATGATCTCTACCTGCCACCATCCCCATTCCCCCTTTTTCAGCTTGCTCCTGGAGTGGAATTGTCCTGTGGCAGCCAGAGCTCTGCAGGCACTGAGCAGGGGCAGCTGGGCAGCATCAGGTCCCAACAGGTGACAGAGAAAAAAATCTGTTCTCTTGCTGAGTTCACAGGCACCACTGGAAGCAAGAGAGTGGCTGGAGCAAATGCAACCAGGCAATAACTTGTATCAGCAGAGCAGGTTTTGGGGTGGGCACATTACCCTCCAGACCAGGGCTCAGTGCACTGGGAGTAGTAGGGGAAGGGTGATCCCCCCATCACAATAGCAGGGGATTGTGCGACAAACATTGGATGCATTCCTCAACTCCGCCCATACAAATAAACTGGAAAAGCTGCTGTTCCCTGGGCAGATCTAAAGACACATTTTACAGAGCACAGAAATGTCCATGGATTTTATGGCTTGCGTGCTGTCTGCTCATAAAAAGGATGTTGTTTCATGCAATGGGAACTGTAATGCTTTATGCCTACTAGCTCTGGGATGACAGCCCTTTTCCTCCAAAAGATGCCCTCAGCAGCAGAACTGCCCTCAGCTTTTCCTTGCTTGCAGGTGAGAAGCAGGAGGAAGAAAGTTGGGTCTCCAGTGAGTTCTTCAGTAGGGGCTGGCGTGCAGCATTCCCCTTTGGCTTTCAGACCAGTACTGGTGGAGAATAAGAGGGAAAGGGTCCTTTGCAGGGGCAGGATCATGGCCATGCCCATGTGGCTTTCCTTCTGCTGTAGAAGACATTCCTGGCAGTCAGGTTGGCCAAGAGGTTCCATTACAGCCTTCCCCAGCACTTGGGGTCAGATAACAACAGGGTGATGCTGTTTGCAGACAGAAAGCAGAAAGTTTTGGTTTACACAGAAGATTGATAGATACAAACACATACATACACATGTACTTTAAACCAGCAATAAGAAAGACAGTGCCTGGGAGTAAATAATACTATATTACAACAATTAGTGATACTACTATATGACTGCATTGTGTGAGAGGATTTAAAAACCTGTCATTTCATTGTTGAAACAGTCCTGAAAGTGAAGAATTTCTGATGAACTTCACATCAGTTACATGAAAATTGCTTCCCCTTTTCACCACTCCTGAAAATCTCTATTTTATTTTCATTGCAGCTGACACAAAAAATAGTCCCTGTTCATCCTGTGTCCTGGAAAGCATTGCAGAGATCCAGCACACTGGGCCATCCACAAAACAAAATTTATAAACTTTTATATAATTACCAGCTTTTCCACCATCCTGTTACATACTAAGCCATCCATCAGTGTGACAGTGATGTTATTTGCATTCTCCAGTAAAATGAATGGTAATACTCTTATAGCCATACAGAATGCCAGCAGCTTAGGATGTAAGCCAGACTTAATTAATAGAGCAGCTAAATTTTAACTGACACCGTGGCTTCAGTTCTGTCCTTTGCATGTGGCATCTTAACTAATAAAATTCTCCAAGGCCAGCTACAGTGACGGGAGTTATTTGTTTGCATCTAGTACTCACCCAAAAGACATTTGAATCCAGCCAGAGCCTTCGTTTGGCTTTCAGGTGAATGAACACTGCTGAAAGGATACCATGAATATATAGATTTAATTTACTGAGTAGCATGCTTCATATTTTCTCTACCAAGAAGGATGAAGAGGTGCAAGTCAGGCTTTTCTCTTTGCCCAGCTTTCCTGTTAGGCACAAGGAGGAGCAAGTCACCAGGAGATGCTGCAGAGTAAACCAACAGGGTTTCCTCACTCAGGGAAGGCTCTCAGTGAAGCACTTTGCTGTATCCAAAGCACACATGACGGCTTTGTGCTGGGAAAAAGGCGAGTGCAGGATGTGTCACTGAGCAGCAGTCACCGTACAACTGTGTAACCAAATACCTATGAGGATGATTCGTTTCTACACCTTAAAAATGCAAATATGCATCTGTTTTGTCTTTAACCACAGAAAGGATATGGAATATGAAAATCTGGAGCTTTGGAGATTTTCACATCTAGAGATGTCAAAAAGATGGGAGAGAGTCACCACTTCCTCTGCACACCAGAACTGGTGATCCTCTTCTTAGGCATGTGGAAACCCTGCCTGAAGCTCCTCTGAGACTTCAGCAGGAACACAAGTTACAGCCTTTAAAACTCACATGGGAAAACAAACGAAGCTTTTGGAGGTTGTCAGGATTTGGGCTTTTTTTTTTTTCCTGATTTTTTACATAAACTACCAATGAAAGACAAAAAACTCAAGCCTGCTACTGAAGACCCTTTGGTAAACATAGGGACAGATAGGGATCCTTAGAGCAGCTCTCTAGCAGGCAATGAAGGACCCTGCTTCACAGACCCTGGCTGGATGGAATGCAGTCACAGGGAGACATGAAGGGGGTAAAGCACCCTGTGAGCTGCAGAGACCAGTGTTTCTCAGCCTTTCCTTTCGACAGGATGGCCCCTCCTTTCAGGTGAAGACTTCTCATTACCTCTAGTCTTTTCAGCACACAGGCAAACACATCAGTGCTCCTCTGTAATTGGTCTGCATGTAGAGACTTGTGTGTTTTGAGAAGCTGCTGAAGAACAGAGAGCCTTAGAGGACCTGCAGGTGCAGAAGTCTGGGCAGGGTTCTATTTGCTTTCCACTATCATAACTTTCCATTACGTCACGTCTCTGCCCCACACAAGCACACATTCCTGTTCTCCGTGTGAAAATGAGAAAACACCACTTTTTCTCTGTCAGGCCTTTCACCACTACACCAAAGGATTGTATCCCCTTCTTCTCCCTCATCCAAAACTGAACTGGCTGCTTCAGTAGTAGTGGCAGCCCCACGGTAGTTATCCATTTGGTGCTGCGTGAAAGGTCTCTGCTCGATCGTCCCCTCATGCTGAAATCTACAGACAATTATTGAAGTTGAAAATTAAGCATGTTGGAAAATATAAAACACTAAAAGCTTTGCTTCAAGGCGCCAGCAAATGTCATACACTGATTACATAGAGGACAGTACATGGGAATGGGAGCATCAGCTCCAGGCCAGGTGACAGATGTTCCTGCTTCACTGGCATCCACCAATGATATGGCAATCACTCTTTAAATAAATAATATTCACATTTCATAGACTCTCATTGCCTCTTTCTTGCTAGAAGATGGTTCATTTGCTGGTCTTTCCTGTTCTTGTTACTATTTCTGCTGAGGTTAGTAGGAATTTGGCTTTTAATGAAATGTCATGTTAAGACATGGTGACTGTTGCATACAGAGCAGAAAAGGTCTCTTTTTCTGGCCAATTCTTCTTCGGCTTAGAAGGACCCCTTCAAAATTATTCTGATATGCTGGAAAATGGATAAGTATGATGTAACGGTGATTGCCTGTAAACTCAGTTAATGATTAAGGTGTTTTTTTCATGGCTATGTCAAAACTGAGATCTTTCCCCGGGGAACATTAACTAGCAGATACTTATGAGTCTTGACTTTATGTGCAGACTCTCTCTGCTGCTGATGTGCTTCTGAATATGCATCAGAGAGAGCCAGCAGGTTCCCTGTCAGCTGGCCTGGAGCTGGTTTTCCTCTTATTTGAAGGCAATTAGTCTTTGATCATATTACCACTCATCAGCAAGTCTGGAGCAGAGTGCCTTCGCTCACAGTTTGACTTCCCCAGCCGTTTCCCTCCGTTAGGCATTCAGAATCTGCACCCTTTTAGGTGTACCTCTTCTATAAAGGATAATGCATAATGCCACAGGGTCTGCATTTTCTTAGCCCCCTTCACGCCAGCTGTGAAGGCTGTAATGTCTCACTCCTTCCCAGAGGTCAAAATTGTTCATGTGTTTTCCTCCCACCCGAGAGGCTTCGTGGGACATGAGCAGTGCAAAGCCTCCTGAGGAGCTGGAAAACAAGGTCCTCCTCAGAGAACCTCACTGAACTCCTTCCTACACAGTTCAACAAGGAAAACCATATCGGAAACTTGTCCCGTCAGCATCCCAGGCCTCACTCTGTTTAACTGCAGGGCACTACTGCCTGCAAAAGAAGTGGCTCTGAAGACAGCAAAGCTCCACCTCAGCCGGAACTCAGAGAGACGCGGTGGTGCCTGGCTGCTGTGCTCCCCAAGGAGCTGCCACTGTCCCGCTCCTCCTTGTGAAAGCAATACCTCCACGGAGGGGGAAATGCAAGTGCCCTTGAGCCTGCTTCCCTGCCCCTGGATTTCACAGCACCTTTCACCACAGGGATGAGGATCGGGGAACCAGAGAGAATTGCACCAAATGAGGCTTAACTGCTGGTAAGCCTGAGTTAATGTAGAATCACAGAATCATTAAGGTTGAAAAAACCCTCTAAGATCAGCAAGTCCAACCATTAACCCAACCCTGCCAGGTCCGTCACTAAACCATGTCCCCAAGCACCACATCTGCACATTTTTTTAACACTTTCAGGGATGGTGATTTCATCACTTTCCTGGGCAGCCTGTTCCAATGCTTAACCACCCTTTCACTGAAGAAATTTACTCAGGTTAAGCTCGAGAAGAGACTTGATGAAAGGTGGATGCTTCTAAGAGCCTCGTGTCCAGTGCCATTGCAAAGAGGAGTCACCTCTGCCTGCCCAAAACACTGAATCCTGTTTGTTCTTCCCAGGCTCAATTCCTGCTGGCGCCAGGACTGCCGCACAGCATATGGCAAAGTCCTTCTGTCCCCGCGGCTCCCGAGCAGGGCTGGGGCTCCTGCAGCCACGGCATCTCCCTGCTCGGAGCAGCCAAGGGCAGCGCCCTTTGCCGGAACCCTGGCGGGAGATGCAGGGCTCCGGCTGCTCCCGGGCAGCAGCAGCCCCTAGGTGGAGCTCCGCAGCAGGAAAAGAGCACCCACCGCCGGGAGCCCACTCGGCACCTCCCACCCACCAACCCACCCGTGCCCGCGCTCCCCGGACTGCGGGCTCCCCTGCTCAGCATCACTGTGCTGAGCCCCCAGATCCGCCTTGGGGTGCCGGGAGAGCCCAGCCGATCCGACAGCCCTGGGCAGAAAGGATGGCTGGGTGTGGACTTTATTCAACTCTGTTTCATTAAATCCCTTGTTTTAAGTCTTTTCTAGAAGCTGGCTGCACTTTTCTGAAATTATTTCAGTGTAGAAGGAATCGTAGCTGAGCCCTCATCAAAGAAGTTTATTTCTGGCTGTTAAGGGGGGGAAATATTTGAGTTTAATTCCATTGTTTAATTGCATATTTTATAACCCAGCATCTATTTCTCATTTCCAGACTGCAGCTTTATAGTCCTTACTTGCTGTGCTCATCAGTGAACTGTGAGATGCCCGAACAGAGGCTCAAAGCACACCAACCCCTGTGAGGACCCAGCACCAGCAGAGACCCCAGAGCATGGTTGTCCTCGCACTGGGACTGTCCTTGCACTGGGACCACTGGTGCTCATCGCAGCCCTTTCTGCAGCAGACCTGGGGCAGACCAAGGGGTGCAATGAGAGGCTGGACATGAGTTCAGAAAGGGCAGGAGCTGGTGATGCTCACACCACTCCAGACTTCACTACAGGTAATTACCTTGTATCTAAATTATGATTTTATTATGTGTTTTGCTGGGATACAAATACTTTTCTTTTTTTATGAAGTTAATGCTATATAGCGGAAATCACGGACTGAGCTCTGAAGAATCTTCATTAGCACTTTTTGGCAGGCCAGAGTCTGACCTAAAGGCTATGAAAACAGAGAAAACTGCTGTTGCCTTGGGTGAACATTGGCAGGTTGCTACAACTACACTGTGGGGGAAAATTGTGCTCTGCATTAGCTGTGTGAGAGCAGCCAGTCTGAAGGCGACAATTTCCCGAGAGAGAATATCTCATCTACCCAGAGCCTAGGTCAGGTGTAAACACCCTTCTCCAGTGATACACAAAAGCATAATTACAGTTCCTGGAACTGCTCTGGGAAGAACACTGGTAACTTCTCCCTGCTAAGAAAATGAAACTCACAGGAATGCCTTTTTCTTCTCCCTTTCTTCCATAAAATTATGGCCAGGAACTCCCTGAGATATGTATTTTTTCACTCAGCACATGCCACTTCAGATCAGTTGGGCTAGATCCATCCACAAAAGATGCTGAACAGTTAGTGTTTAGCCCACACAAAATCTCATCCACATCCACACAAAAAAAAAAAGGTTTTCCTCTACCTTACTCACCTACAGGACTTGATTCAGCTGATATTTTCACAGCATTGAGAAGCCAGAGAAGCAACTATTGCCCTCAGCTCATTTACCCAGTTTCAGTGCTTGTGTGGTCATCCCAGACTGAGGAGAACTGGGCTTCACTTCTGGGATACACCTTAAACTTTAATTCACATCTGCCTCCCAAGGGACTGTCCCCAACTATCCAGCAACAACTGAGTCTGGGATGGCTCCTCTCGTAGTCTGTTGACTTTACATAATGAAAAGTCCTTATTGCTTTTAAACTTCCAGCATTTCACACAACCCCCAAACAAATCTCCAACACACTCGAAGATTTTTCGGAGAAATAAGATTTGTCTTAAAACTGTGAATGCCTAAACATCCCTCAGAATGCAGGGACGTTTTCTCAGGTATGTCCCAGCAGCCCTGCTGGGTGTGACAGGCACACCAGCCCTCTCTAGCTAGCTCCAGGACAAGAGCAGAGCAAGGAGTTGGAGGGGATGATGGCACATCTGGATGGTACAGAGCGAAAGCCTCTCCTGAAAATCCAAAAAGCAGGATGTGTAATCTGAGCAGAGCAGTGAGGGAAATGAACCCTTACTTTTTCCTCCACTGTATGGTGGTTGTGAAATTCTTTGTAATCACAAGTAAACAAGGTGTTGTCAGGCCTCACTCAACACACCATGCCCCACAATACCTCCACTTGCTCCTCTCACAATAGGCAAAAAACCATCATGTTCTGCAACTTGGGTTTTAATTTTGCAGCCTCATATCCCTGTACAAGCCTGGGCTGGTTTTATGAATTCTGATGATGTTGCAGCTTAATGTGGCAGCCTGATAGATGCAGACTGAAGGAGGGGAAGGGGGGATTTAATAGTCCTGGCCCGGGCACTGAGCTGGTAATGAAGAAGGGTTGTTATTAGCCATTTGCATAACATAAAAGGAGATCCAGATCTAGGCTTAATAAATTCTTCCTCGTATAGAATAATACAGTTATAGCCATTTTTATAAAAATGTCAAAGCCTTTATATGAAGTAGGTATTCCTTCAGAGCATAAAATAGCGTCCTACAATTCAATAAAAATCACTTGTGTCACTACACTGATTTCTTTGAAGCGTCACTAAACAGGGCAGGGTTGTGAACTGAAACATCATTCTTGTTCGCACCTGGGTGTGAGACAGCACAATGACAAGAAGAGCTAAAGTCAGAGTGCAAGGACCAAACTGAGGACACAGAGGAGCAAGCATGGAGAAGCAATGCCCTGGGTGTGCATCTACTGTAAAGTCACACTGCCTTTTCTGCTTAGGTGATGTTTTGGCCCTGAGGAACTCTAGGTCATCTCCCAAAATTAGAAGAAAACAGTTGGCTCGGAGGTGGGTCAAACCCCCAGGCAATGGGTGGTGGATGGATTGGGCAGCCGGGCAGCAAACAGCAACCCAGCACTGTGCAGTCTGTTTTGGTACCAAGCACAGCTTGCAGAAGGCAGATTCATGTTCTCAAAGACCAATGGTGATGCTCCATGTTGAAGAAGTTACTGCAGCAGCGGAGAAGGAGCAGCTGGGAGTATTCTGGCTGTGGGGAGATGGAGGTGGTGTTGCAGGAGCCTCAGCCGCTTGCTCCATGTATTTTCCTGTCTGGCATTGTCCCCTTGGAGAGCTGCACATGTCACATGCCTGGGCCAGTGCCTCTCTGGGATGGTACACAGCGCTCTGATCCCTTCAAGCACTGCAATACGGAACATCATTTATGCATGTGCAGAGATATGCAGTAAAATATATATTTACTGCTCTGTGTAGTCCTGACTGCAGAACAAGCCTTGCATCCTTGCTGTGCAGCCACCCCTTAAAGCATCGATCCTGCCACAGAGCTGTGCCTTGGGACCGGTTGCTTGAAAGCCCGAAACTTGGACTGGATTAAGAGAGACAGGATTATTGAAAAGCAGTGGGGTAGTAAATTCCTTTCACAAACTGTGTGTGTTAAATTCGTGTTCCAGGCAGCTTAGAAAGAAAAATTAAATTGTGACAGCTCACATCAAGTACAGGAGTTTTCCAAAGCCCACCCTGACCTTGCTGCCTTAATATAGCATGAAAGCAGTCTGAACTCAACACGGCTGGAGAGGAATGTACCTTTGATTTGAGGTATCAGCTTTGCACCCTCTGCTCTTCCAGTCAGCATTTTCCCCTGAGGGCATCTTCTAAAACCCATGGAGTTTCTAGGCAATACAACGTAAGCTTCCAAGTTCATTAAAACAATATTTTATTAACTGTGTTAGAGAAAGCTTTTACCAAGGGGAAAAATAGACCACCTGTAATTTTAAGTAATTTTCTCTAGTCCCGTAAGTTATTCTCAGAGGTAATAATACTCCAAGAGCAACAAGATTCTCCTGCACTACTACAGAGCCTTTCCTCACCAAGTGCTTTTAAACCTACTTCATCCTACTCTGTCCCCCAGAATTTCAGCAGAATTTCAGGCCACACAAGGGGAGCATGGTTATCTCATCCAGCCCACAGCCAAGACCCATGGCTGGGATGTGGCCAACTGGAAAGCAAGTCGTGATTTTGTTTGGAAAGGGGCAGACTGAGTCCCGCTCTCTGCCATGCACACAGGCCTGTTACTACATTCATGAATATTCAGAAATCGTGGGGGATTGGGGTGGTAGTTCTGCAAGATGTGAGAAATTTGTTTTTAGGCTCAGAGCACTCAATCAAAAACATCACAGTCACACGACACAGCCCAGCAGTCACGTACCAACCCAACCAACCGACACAGATCTGCTCAAGACTTTCCAAGGAGTGACTTTGGGGCAAAAGTTTTCACCCCAGATGGAACCACCAGCTGTACTCCTGTAGCCAGCATAAAGCACACCAGCCATCACACTCCAGTATGGCTATGCTTGTGAGCAGATACTTGACCATGAAAAATGTTCATCAGATGGAGGTCTGTCATCACATGGATCCAATACTTAATCAACAGAAATTGTCCAACATTTTCAGTTCTGCTCCCATGTACCACGCAGAGTATCATGCATTGCTGTGTGCTCATTTGGCGGAGTTTGGGCAACTTGAGGAGTAAAAATCCTCAGGTTATTTGACACAAATAATCCCGTGCTATGAAATGCTGTGAGTCAAAGTGATTTTCAGGCTGTCTCAAAGCTTGGAAAAGCTTCTTAGGCAAACAGCATTGTTCCAATGAGTTACACAGTCCTGATTTGACTGAAGGATGGTCAACCGGTAATCCTCTCCTTTGCTTTTTTTAGAAAGAATATACTAAAAACCACACACACATATGTATCTAACATGTAGTTGTGATTAGCACCACATTGATTAGCAGATATTTTTTGCCAGAAAAGAGCAAAATACAGCCAGTTACATACACACCAACTTCCACACGCATAGAAGACATTCTCCTTGAAGGGGAAATTATGGTACATGGGGTGAATAAATCATCTCGGGCATATCTGGGGATGTCCCACACTACCTCACCACTCCCTCAGGAAACAGAATGTGGAGAAGCTAAAATAAATTGGAGAGATGAGCAGAAATTTATTTTCCCGTCTGGAAAAGATAATTTAACTACTCAATTAAACATTGCCTAAAGCCATACTATTAGAGTTGCATATCCCATCTGTAATACAAATGGATTTTGCTCTCTTATTACTGGTTTTCATGCTGTCTGGTACTTAAAAATTCTGGTTTAATTATATGACACCTTCCACAAATGCTGAGCTATTGGCGTATAATTCAAGCAGTACCTAGGAATTTTTGCCATCCAAGAAACCTTCTGTAGGAATTGCATGTTCTCATATCCCTGGCACAGAAAAGCAGGTTGCAAGCAATACTGAATGAACTAACGATATATTATTTTTTACTTTGTGTTATTTTGAAGCAGAAGGCTTCAGTCTGGGCTCTTTTCTCTCATTTTTCAGTAGTTGTCACCCAAGACCATCCACAAATGAGATGGTTTTACAATCTATTTTTCATTGATTTTTCTTAAGTGTTGATTCAATATTGAAATAGATCATTTTAATACTGAATTAAGAAGCGACTATCCCCATTATGAGGAGATTTCGTTCACTGCTTCCCTCTGGGTAGGCACTGGTACAAGCTGAGCATTGCAGGAGCCTGGAAATGCCTCCAATCTCGTTATCACCCCGGTGTTCCATCTGAGCCCACAGGCAATTCCCTGCAGCAAGTGCAAAGCCTGCAAGTTTAAGAGGCTCAAACGCTCAGTGGTTCCACCTGGGAGGTGGAAAAAACAAAGATCCAGAGACTTGTTCATGGGTGACTCAGGGACCTGGTTTACTGGCCAGCAAGGCAGTGCTGGTTTAACAGCTGCACTTAATCATCTTAGAGCTCTTTTCGAGCATAACTGATTCTGTGATTCTATGACTTCTGCCTTAAAAGTTCAGGGGAACTTACACGTGGTTGAAATTTTGCACCACAAGTTCAACTGAATGAGCTGGAACCTTTTGCTTTCTCGTGACGAGCTCTCTGTCTCTGTCCAGAAGCACTTTTTGCCTCAGACCACAATGGCATCCTTCTAGCTCCGTGGGGAACTAGGCAAACATCACTTTATTCCCTGATATGTGCTATTTTCCCTAATCCTTTTTGTCTAAGGACATTTTGCAGCGATGAGAGACTCCCTCATGCTGGGTGCTGTATGAACACAACAGAAAATCAGTATTTCATAAACTCCTTCTTGATGAAGACGCTAACTTTGGGGAAAACAGAAGGATTTTCATATATGAAGAACAGATCTCTTATGGTCACTACTCCTGGATGTCTTGGCTTAACTAGTCAGCTATCGGTGCCATCTTTAAGCATGAGGACAAGCATTCTTTGTTCCATTTCATCTGAACTGCTATGAATACAGATTTTTTTGTCCATCTTAGTTTTGTAACTCTGTTAAATTCTTTACCTTAACAATGTCACCATTTGAAGCACAGTACATTGTGATTTCTTTATATTCTACTACTTTCATGAGTCACAGGAATCAGCCAGGGGCAAAAAAGATGATGGAGGGTGCAAAAACGTCTGCTTAGGTTGTTTGAATGATTTTAGTTTGAATCTGTTTCGCTCCTCTAGTGCTTGCTTGGTAGCAGTGGTTAATGGAAGAGTTTTGGACAACTCACTCAGCCTTCAGACATCCCTAGGGATGGCTAGCTCTTGGACAAACAATTGTAAGTACCTTCTACTTTCACTGGACCACGCAGGTTCCATGAAATCCCATGAAGACAAAGCCAGGAGGTTGACTTCCTACAAAGAGCCTTGGAGATAGTTAAAAAAAATGAATTAAAAAAATTCCAAAAGATAATTCCTTTTCTGTTACACTTGTAACAGAAGCTCATCACATGTATCAGATCCCTGGGTACATATGCAGATGTTTCAGCCATATGCAACAGCATATGGCACGTTTCTCACAATAACTAGTCTTTTTTTCCTGTGTAAGGCTATAAAAACAAACATGGAGTGTCTCAGCCAGCTTAGGACAGAGGGGGTGCCTCTGATTCCCCGCCCCTCATTTCCCCCTGTCAGGCCAACTGGCCACCAGCCAAACACTGCTTCACATTCCTCTTGCTCTCCAGCCCAGTTTCCAGTTATTCTGGTAAAAGTCAAGCTCTGCAGGTCACCCCCTGTGACCTGTGCTGGTCAGTGGGGTTATTCCTCTCCAGGTGCAGGACCAGCGTTTCCCTTTGTTGCACTTAGGACAGTTCTCTGCCCAGGTCCCTCTGAAGGGCTGCACAGAGGGGTCGTTCTGGGGTCCCGGCTGCTCCTCTCGGCTTTGTGTTGTCAGCAAAGCTGCTGAGTAACCATCTTCCCTTCATCCAAGTGATTGATGAACGGGTGAAACAACCCCAGGCACAGGATTGAGCCTTGGGGGACACCGCTAGCGACAGGCCCCCAGCTAGACCCTGTGCCACTGATTGCAACCCTCTGGGATCTGCCATTCAGCTGGGTCTCATTCCATCTCACTGTCCATTCATCCTGAACACCAAGGGATTCTCCTTGCCTTCTTCCCATGTGGTGTGAGGTGGGTTTCTCCACCACAATGAGATCAGCCCTGTTGTTAAGCAAAGGAAATTAGAAGTAGGCACCTTGTATCTTGGTCCAACAGCCTGGCATTGGATCACCGTATCTGGTGCCTCTGCTGGAAGATCAATAGCAGCAAATTAAGTGCTGCTTAAACTGTATTGATCAATCACCTCCCTGCCCCAGATGTTCCTGCAGTGGAAGAGACTGGGTGCAAATAGCATCTCACCTCCTTCCCCGGCACCCTTTACAGAAATGCACATGTTGAGAGCCACCAGCTTAATGAGTCCCACCAAAGGCCAGACATTTCTCTTGCCAGATTAACGACGAGTTTTTGCCTTTATGGAAGTTATTTGTAAGACAAAGAGGTTTTTTTCATGCCTGCTGGAGGAAAAATTGCTAACTCACATGGAATTCAGTACACGCATTTGAGACTGAAAAGGTCATGGCTGTTAGAGTGGGCAAAATTTATTTCTTCTTGGTTATAACAGCCACAAACAGGGAAGAAGGAGCTTGGCAGTTCCAGTCTGGCTTGCAACAAAATAAAGACACCTGCAGGATATGTTAAGCTAATAAGCAAAAAACCAGATCAGTATGCTTGATGATATAGGATTGCAGAGAGATGCTTCAAACAGTTACAAAATCCCCAAACCAGAGAGATTCATAGCAGCTGCTGGGGTAGGGAAGGGCTTCATTCAACATAAGGCAAGTGGTGCACATATTGCATATATCAGAGAGGATGGAAGAGCTTCAAGTCAGAAGCCTCTCTCAGGAGGATTCCTGCTCACTACAAGAAAAACACTGTCATGACTTCAGGAAGCTGCAATTGAAGGGTCTGGAGCACAAGTCTGATGAGGAGCAGCTGAGGGAGACGGAGGGGCTCAGCCTGGAGAAAAAGAAGGCTCAGAGGGACCTTATTCCTCTACAACTTATTTTACAACGTTTTATTACTTAGACTTACTTCTCTACATCCTCCAACAGGAGGTTGTAGCCAGGTGATGGTTAGCCTCTTCTCCCAAGTAACAAGCAATAGGACAAGAGGAAATGGCGTCAAGTTGTGCCATGGGAAATAGATTGGATATTAGGAAAAATTTCTTCACCAAGAGGGTTGTCGAGCAGTGGAATAGACTGCCCAGGGCAGTGGTGGAGTCACTATCCCTGGAGGTACTTAAAAGACATGTAGATGTGGCACCTGGGATGGGTGAGCAGTGGGCTTGGTAGTGCTAGATTAATGGTTGGATGAGACTATTTTAAAGGTCTTTTCTGACCTAAATGATCCTATGATTCTGAGCATGTGGCTCCAGTCAGGTAATAGAAGGTGGCTTTGATGGATGTGCCAATCAAAAAGTAGATCCCTTTGAAAAGAGAACCTTTCTGGATATATTGCTTCCCAAACCAGGTATGGAATTTTAGACTTTTCCCAACACACATTAAAACTCTGGACAGGGGTTTATAGCTTCATTTCTTACTTGTTCTACTCAAGTTGCAACATCATCATTTCTCTCAATGCAAATACAGTCTGCCAACCCCTTAAACACAGTATTGTAATTTCCACTACAAATATGAACACAGCATAAGTGCAGCAGTAAAAAAAAACATGAATCTTTGAGAGTCTTAATCTCTGAAGTACTTTTTTTTCACTGCGAAAAGAAGGGGCTCCTTACTCACAGACAACTTTCTTTCCTAAATGCCTGTCTGAAGCAGGAATTATTCAAACAATGTGACTTTCTGGAGAGACACGGCTATTTCAGACCTCTGCTGGAAGTATTGAAGGAAATATTGGTGCTTACATGTAAGAGAGAATGTTTGTTTGTGAGGAAAAAGAAAATAATTGGACAAGAGAGGATAAAACCTGTATATTTTCAGGTACTACTTCTAAGTTCCTTGTCTAAATAAAGATTCTACAGCTCTACAGGAGCGTGATTGTGAGGTCCTGAACCTCTGCCCACTTTCTCTCTCTGACCCCAGCAGGAAAAGTAACTGTGGAGGACATGGAGCTGTGAACGGTACTCTGGTCGTTTGAGAGCTAAGGAGGAGCACACTTGGAAACTGGGCATCTCCCAAACCATCCTACCCCATCTACTCACAGGAGTCAGTCTGGAAGGAGCACATCCTGCTTGGCTGAGCCTGACAGCTCCAGCCCTGTTTTCCGTGACTCTTTTCAAGGGACAATTCCTGCTCTGAGCACTTGTTGGAGTAAGGGACCTCTGTGGGTGCAGGCTCCAGGGCACACGCTGAGCTCTCGGGAGAAGCAGGTCTGCAATGTCAACCCTGTGCCTGCTCTAAAAGGATCATTCTATTACTTAAACTATTTATTTTGTTTATGAACTAGAAGCTTAGCAGTTTACTGTGCCTCCTTCTATTAAGAAACAGATAAAACCAAACCCCAAACCCACATATTTCACTTTTCTCCTGAGTTCCTCTTGGAAGCTCTAAATCTGCTGCCTTACTGAGCACATGTACTAGGGAAAATTAAGTTTATCTACTTTTTTCACCTCAGGAAAAAACCCCTCCATTCCAGGCCCAAGGTCTGGCCACCTTGTGGGTACCTAACGAGGCAGGCCACGAAACCACTACCACCTTTCAGCTTGGGACCCAGCTTGCCATGGGAAAGAGCATAATGTGAAGGGCAAAAGAGGCTGACTACCATCCAGGGAAAACATCCGTCCTCCAGAAGAGGATGATGGCAAATAGAGCAACAGCTGGCAAGAACAGACCAATAAAAATGTGGTGTTGGGAGATGAGAGAGGGAAAGACGGATATAAAAATCTGTGTTTTCACAAGTTTGGTAGCTGAACCAAATGTTCTGGAAAAGATAAAAATATATCCAGGCTTGAGATGTCTCTCTGGGGGTCTTATACCTGATGGAGCAACAGCAAAGTGCTCTGCTCCATGGACTCTTCTGAGCGCAGCGACACGATAAAATTGAAATACAGGCAAAAAGTAGAAGCTTTTTGTTTATTTTTTACTGTGAGGGTAGTCGAACACAAGAGGTTGCCCAGAGAAGTGGTGGACTCTCTGTCCTTGGAGATACTCAAACCACAAGTGGGGCTGGCAGTGGACAGCCTGCTCTGGCTGGTTCTGCTGCCAGCAAGGCTGGACCGTCTGATCTCCAGAGGTTCCTGCTACCCCTGTGCCCCTGATGATAAATTAGACAAGAATAGCCAGCCTAAGAACAACCTCTTGCCTGGTGTGTATGTACTGTACCACCTTTTATCAGCATGGAGGGCACCCTTCACCTCTGCTTAGACAAAGAATAAACTTAGTGAAGGACATTATTTGCATACTAAAAACCCCTTCCACATCTTCTGGGCCTACTTTGTTCTTCTCAGCGAGAGAGAGAAAGGCTTCAGAATAGCCAGTGAATCAGGGACCTGATTTCTTCAAACAAAACAGCTCAAATGAGTCATGCCATTTTCCTGGCACAAACTGCTGCTAGCTCTTGGATGTTAAGTGAGATGGGCAGGATATACTAGGCAGTAGCCTGACTGTACATGATTCGAGAACTTGATTTGGTCATGCCAATTTCTTTCAGATTAGCCATTGCAAACACAATGTCTACAGCCAAATCAAACCCTAGCCCCGTTCAGGCACCCTTGTTCTCTCACCTTCTCTGTCACTTACCGTCCTGCAGCAAAGCAACAAGACGCTTCACATGTTGAGCTTGTTCAGCTCTTCTCTCACCTGCATTTTGGTTTCCACCTGTTTCTCTTTGCAAAACCAGTGCACAGCTAGTGCAGAGCAGAGCTCCTATTTGCTTTTTCATGCTTCTTGCTGTATTTCAATAAACTGAACCCAGAGCACACAAGGGTGAAGTCTTCATTCCAGGCAGGACAGAGAGATGACACATTTCTGTGCTTACCATCAACCTTGGCACAATGCTGGTGTAATAATTTGTCATTCTTGAACAAGAATAAAACAAGTCAATGACCCCTGTTTGACTGCAAATTGTTTTCTACGTTGTCAAAACACACAGATTTAGAAAGATAATTACCCCAATACATCTGGGTGACAATCTCAAATTAAATTACAAGGACTCCATCTATCTCTTTGCAGCTGAATTCACTCCAGATGCACACAAACCAGAAAGGCAGATAACCAGAAGGCTTTACAGGCCTTTTTTCTCTACCTCTCGCTTCAGAGAAAGGGCCAGGTAGTGCCCCCATTCTCACAGGTAGGGTGGTGTGAAGGCCAACAGAGCCTGGATGGGGCTTGGAGCACATACAGCCTCCCACAGCCCTGCAGCAGCCCCTCTGCAGAAATCAGCCTGGCTACCCTGCGACAGAGCAAGGAGGGCAAAGCTGAAGAGCATCCACCTGCTAAGGCCATCTCCCTTGGAAAACTGTTGGAGAGACACAGCCTTGCCCAAAACAAGCACAACCACATGGCCCTGAATGTTCCTTTCTTACCTTCTACCTGAACTTGAGGGCAAATCTTGCCCTCACTCCGTCTCTCTTGGCACCACGCACTGGCTGCTGCTGGCTTAGCTGATCCAGAGCAGCCAGGCTGCTGGGGAAGTGGGACAGCTTGCAGGGTCAGGAGCACCCCAGGTGGTTAGGAGCCCCTAAAGTGCCTCTGTAAAACGGCAGAGCAAGCAATGTGCCCTGGAAAGGGCAATTGCAGCACAGCAAGCAGAACTCACCAACCACAGAGCCACAAAGCTCCAGCTGTCCCTACCTGAGAAGAGCTCATTTAGCAAGGAGCAACTGGGGAATTGGCTGGGTCCCAATTAGACAAATTTGGGCAGTGGTGTGTCGTGCAGGCAGTGAGAAACAGGCTGGCTGCTTGGAGTCATTTGGGGACCTACCAGAGGTTAACATTAAAGTTGCAATTGAGCTTTTGCTTGAAAATCTGTGTGTCTCACCAGTTCTCTGTCTTTCCCACAGGGATTTGGGTTGCCCAGTAAACCCAACCCCTCCTCTAAGAATACAGAGCAGCACCTCTTACCATGCCTCTGGCAGTACTTGCTTAGTTGACCTTGCCTTGTCTTTCTGTCGAGCAATGCCTCTTCAGTGTGGTTTCCGCAACGGCTTTTCACTGAGAACTGTTCATTCAATCATTCTTTTATCAGTGAGAAAACATCACATGCTCTTGCACTGTCAAGTGTGAAACCCAACCTGTGCACACTCGGTCCCGGTGAGAGTGCAGGTCACTGCAAGCTGTGGATCCAGCTCAGCATGCACAAAACAATGCCCAGATTCCCACCTTCCTGTTTCATACACGGCCATGCATCTCACCTTCTGCCAGAGCCCCAGCCTGATATGGTCTCTACTGAAAAGTGCTGAAATTACAGATGATAACCCTCCCAAGGAACAACTATTAGCCCCAACTATCTGCACTTCTAGTCTATCACCTGCTCTCGTTGCCTGACCTGGAGTTCACAGATGTTCAGTGTAAGGGTACACATTTAGAGAAATATCTATTTATCTTCATTTTTTTCTATCGAAATTATAGAATAAGTAGAAAATAATGCAAATATGTTTCATTCTAGGTAAAAGCCAGCAGTTATTAATATAAGCAGGTATGATATGCCTTTCAAGACAAAGCTGATCTTAATTCAGGTTTTTTGCAAATCTGAAAATATATTTCATTTTTTTCTGAATCGCTGTGGAAACCATTGTGAAGTAGTCCTTTTTATTTATGTTCCTTGATTTAGGTTATACTATTATATATTAATGTAGGTTGATACTTAGCCAGGGCCAAGATTTAAGATGCTATTGTGCTCGCCTCAGGATGCTAATTCCTCATTGAATGCTCTTGCTGAGTACTGCACAAATCAGGTGGTTAATCACACCTCAGGTAACTGGTCTCAGAGCTCCTAATGATGCAGCCACTTTTTTGTTGCTGTTGTTTCATTCCTGTGCTTTTTTTATGGTTGAATGTAACATAGCAGAGTCGGGATGTGGGTTACTGCAGACATAAACTGGACAATTCGCTCTTGGACATGCAGCTAGAGGAAGAAGTATTGAAAACCAACATAATTAACCAGTCGTAATCTCTGACATAAGATCTGAGACCAAAAGCCAGTCCAGGATTTCAGAGGAGGAAGAAATATTTCTTTGACGAATGGGCACAGCACTGGTCTGAACTCTGAATACATTCGAAGCCCTGTAAGCTTTATATTCCAAAAGAAGTAGATGGAGCTGAAGAGGCTAAAAGGTGAGTCTGTCCCTCTGGTGAGCTGCGATGGCAGGGGCAGGGTTGGGGCAGAAATGTGACTCCAGGCGCCGCTGGTGGCCAGCAGCTCAGCGACCCTTCACACATTGTACCATGTTTTGTAGTCAGAGCATCGGTGACATCAGTATTTCCCTGCTAGCCTTGGATAGATAAATAAAACCGTACCTTGCATTAATTTTCTTTGGGGTTTTTTGGCGTCTCTTAGCTCAATTTCTTCTGTTGCTGTACAGTGAAATTTCAGTTGCCTTAACATTTTATTTCTTAAGTTGGGGAAAGGTTTTTACTTCACTGTTAAATAATCAGCTTTCTTTGAACTGTGAGGCAATGCAGGAATGTCCTGCGGGGAACACCAAGAGAAGATAGATCAGATGAATGCAACAGGGAGTTTTGGGATCTTTTTATGGGATTTTCCCACTGCCCTTTTCTAATAAATGAGAGACCATAAATCCAGTGTCATGTGCGGTTGAGGGCCCTTAATGTCACGCCCTGAAAGTGTTCGAAAATATGGATATGGCACTTTAGGACATGGTTTAATGGTGAACATTTTGGTGGTGCTGGGTTGATGGTTGAACTTGATGAATTTAAAGATCTTTTCCAACTTTAATGTCTCTATGATTGTATGATTAGAAATGAGCTCCACTTGCTCTTCTAGTAGTACCTACTGTAAATGCTTTTTTTTAATTATAGGCTCTAATTATCTGCTTTGGTTTCACCAGTTGCGTTGTGATGAGTGAAACAAATGTGTGATCATGTTCTAATAAGCTGTCAGCAATTTAGCCCTGATTAAAAAATGCATGTGTTGCAAAACCAGGCTATTACTGAGCCAGTATCTCCTTTAGCTCTCAGAAACACAACCAGAAAGTGTCCAAACACAGCTGCCCACAGAGAGCACCTTACCCATGCAGTAAGGACGAGCATCACACCCTTGCCCTAGTGCCAGGCATTTAAGCAGTTACTGATCTGCAAATAAAATCCAGAATGGCTTCTAAAATATTGCTCCAATTTGTGCTCAATTATCTGCCCTCCTCTGGGAGGTAAGATCTCGTATTTGTTTAAATCATTCCTTTTGCCAAGGCTATGAATGGGCTGGCAGTCTGAGGGTAGTGGGAATTTTTATTTGGGAAAGAGCGAGAGCTGGAAGTACAAACAGGCAACAGGGGTCCCTGGGACGGGTGTCCCTCTATGGCCACCGATCCCCTGGAGGGACTGGGCCTCCTCACTTGGTGAAGCCTTGGCCAAGTCTGTCAGGTAATTGTTCCAGCTCTGGCTGCCGCATCCAGTCACCACAGGAAGGGTTGGGGAGAGGGAAAATTTCCCCTTGCCTTTGCATCCGTGAGCTGCCTTTTCTGAGAGCTATGCAGAGGAGCCTCTCCTTCAGACCAGGCGCTGGCCGTGTCCCCTTCCCGAGGGTGTGGGAAGAGGGTCCTCACTTTTTGCACTCGTCCATTTGCTATTCTCACACCTCTGTGATCCTCAGCCAGACTCTTCCCTTCCTGGCACAACTGGGGCTGCTGTGATTCACAGCAAAGGGCATCAGCTCAGCTCTTGGGGTGTCAGCAGGGCTGCCCATGCCTCGAGGGCATTCCCTTTGAAGAATGTACTTGAGTTCACAGCAGAAGTGAAGGAGCTGAAATGCTGTATTAAGCTGCTTGTGTCTACCATCAATTCACATTAGATGTTGTCAGGCTATTGACTTAAAACCTCAATTCCCGTTTTACGAAAGAATTAAGCTGGAATAGGAAGAGGAAAAAGAAATCTGCATTTTCATGAGTCAGTGCCTGTTATTTTTTGGAGCACAGATGAAAATTGAGAGGCATGCAGTGCAATAAACCAGGAGGAAAGAGCCCAGTCATGAAGCTGTCATCAGGAAAACCTCAGGCAAAAGTTGTACAGCCTCTGCAAATCTGAGTGCCGCTCCAGTGAGAGGGAATGGAAAGCAAGCCATGGAAAGACATCAAGGTGTTAACACAGAATTAAAAATAAGCCTGAAATACTGAGCTAGCTGAGGAGAGAGACCTCACTTGTTCCTGCTGTGAGTGTGTGGCCAGGACCCTGCTCTTGGCAGGGAGTCTGCCTGCTCTGTGTCTGTTGGATCCTCAGAGCCCCAAGATGATGAAGTTTCCACAGATGCTCGTAACTGAATCTTTATTCCTCTTCGCTCCAGAGTGTGGGTGGGAAGTTTTAATAGTTGTGACAGCATCTGGGGTATTAATCTTTGGGAAGTTATCACCCAGTAGCATTAGAGAAGTCCACCAGAGCTACCCGTTCACGTCAATTCACTCCTTAAAAAACCCTCTAACCTGTATTCCTGGTTTATGTTACACCTCTATTGATGTATCTAAAACGTCTGCAGAATAACTGCTGTGATTGTTCTACAAACCGGTTATAGAACTTTATGTTTGTTTAATATAAAACTAAAAACGGTTCCAAGAAGACCCCAGTGCAGGTGTGCATCCTGGCAAACTGAGGTGTGACTAAGATTTATTCACATTTAGTAAAGAAATAAAGTCAAGAAAGTAATCAAAACCATATTTAGTGGACTCTCAGATGATTAACCAACAAGTTCACAGAGCCAAACCTCTGTATCCGTCTTTTTACCGGTTCATTAATTTCTCTTGGCATGAACTAATTTACAAACATGTAGCTGACCTTGACATTTGAGAAAAGTGAATTCTGACAACTCCTTTATTTATATTACGAAAAACTTATTTGTCAGGAAGTAGTCTGAAATAGGTGATGCCTTGAGTGGCCACATAAAACACAGAGACTGGAAAAGAATAAGAGAATAAAAGGAGGTATTTATTTGAAGGGCCTTCAAAGGTACACCCTGGGCAGTCAAAAGGCTACACCCAAGATGGACCCTGGGTCATGAATTCTTCACACTTTGATAAGTTTGGTTCATTTGCATATCAGGGTTCATTCTCCAATTATAACCTCAGTTCATGATGGAAGTACCCCAAATTTGCCCCCCTTTAGAGGCTTTTAGTTGACACATTTTGGGCTTGGTGTCCTTGGAGTGGAAACCTGCAGAGGTTTGCTATGTCTGACCAGCAGGAGAGAACAGCAGCTCCCAGGCCACAAGGAACTCCAGAGTTACACACCAGGCAGTACAGGATTTGAAAAATATAAAAGTTAAAACCTAAGGCATCGGAGGGATTCAAATATTGTAGCTGTCCCCCCCTTGAACTGGAATTACAGAATGAAAGCGTTGCTGTCCTCACACAGCACATACTGCACTACAAAATTAAATTGCTGTGAATTAAAGGAACATTTAATGCAAGGGATTCAGATGGATTTCTTTTATTTACTTGCAATGACTTGTTAATTCAGAATGACTTCATTAGGAAACTTCACAGTCAGCACTGAGTAAGGAGCTCTGAAAGCGCATGAGTAACTTCTGTGTGCTTACAAGCAGGCTCAGAACTTCTCACCTGTGTTAATAAAAATGTTGATTGTACCCCGTGCTTGTAACTTACCGAAGTGGTTTTATACTGGTTCTTTTCCTTGGCTGAATGACACTTGTTGCCGTTCAGGGTAGTCTGTGCCTGCTACAACTAGATCCACTATTTGAGCTCTCTTTTCACCCATAGTGGTGTAAAAAACCCACCAGATATCGTGAACTTGAATTAAAACAATTTATTCCAGCCTTACTCACCCCATTCTTGACATACATCTTCTGCAAACGCTCAGCAGATAATGCTTCATGAGAACGAATCCAAGCAAAAATCGTGCTTGAAGATATCCCGTGTTCAGTTTTGCCTAGGTCAAATGCTATGTCACAGAAAACAGAACCTTGGGTAGTCTTGAGCAACGCTCAGTGACTTTCTTCACACGTAGGACTTAATGCAGGACAATCTCCCTACCAAGAAAAGTGAGTTTTAAAGTATTTTGCAAAATTTTGCAGCTATTCAGTTTCTGCTCACATCAGTTCACATCAGACCTATTTGATCATCATTCTTTAACTCATCTTGGATCAGTCATATTACTTTGATAATATAAAATTATCTTCTATTAGTTTCTCATAAATATAAATTGCATTAAAAAGCCAAACCCTTCATTTCACTTAAGGTTCCCCTGTGATAGCATTACGCTTCCCTATCTCATAATTTACAAAAAATCCAGGCAATTATGATCAAGAAAATTAATAATTAAGGACATAATAAATCATATATGCCAACTTAATAAACACAGAAAGCACGTTTCATCTCAGTGTAACAACCCAATTAAAATTTCAAGGGCTGTTTATGGTTGGAGGTGGCATCATTTCTACTTCAATGTCGGAGGTACCCATGGCTGGGCAGCTCCATGGCCCCATCCAGCCTGGAGACTGGGGGCTTTTCCCCCTGCCTCAAGGGAATTTTGAGAAAATGTAGGTGATGTGCAGGGAGTGAGAGAGGAGAGTGGGGCTTGGTCCTTTTTTGGTGACAGCATCTCCCCCAAGGCCCTGTGGCAGTGTCATCAGCTGCCATAGCCCCGAGCTGGCTGTCGGCGAGTCTTGGAGTGGATTTGAGCACGGAGGGCCAATCAAGGATGGAGCAGAGCAGGTTTAGGGCACAGCGCTCATTTCCCCTTTCAGGGAGACACAGCAGCTGTCCCAAGCAGTGTGAGATACAAGGCTGCCTGGCCAGCATACAAAGGGTCTGGGACATTGTGAAGAGGAGAAGGAATATTGCATTAGAAAGGCAACCAGAAACTGTTTTGAAGGTACTGCAGTCCCTCACGAAGTTCATTGATATTTTTGGACAGAAAATATGTTTTGGACCCTTAGAAGCAAAAACAGCTGCAAAGAAGCTCCATTTTTAATTTGAGCTATTCCTAGAACTGGAAACAATATATAAAATTTTCCAGAGACAGCTGTAAGAAGTATCATTGGCTAACACTTTTTAGGTTTGCCTGAGTTACCCTTTAGTGAAGTCAGATGACTCTGAGAGCAGTGAAGCAGGAATACACGGAAGACCCCTCTGTTTTGAGCACACTCTGTGAGTTACAGGATTGCAACAACACAGTCAACCCACAGGAAAGCAAAAACACCACTGCACACTGTGACACCAGCTCTGTTGCAATGAACTATGAGGTCCCTCTACTTATCTGGAAGAGATTTGCACTTTAACAAGGTACTCAGGGCAGAAAGAGATTCCCACAGGCCAGTTTTGAATCACCAACTGGGATTCATCTTTACTGGTGAGCACTTGTGGACACTGTCAGAGGCAGCTGCCATAAATATGGGCAAAAATAAGCTGGCTTTTCTTCTCTGTGAGCCAAAACCATAGCTCCTGTTGGACCCTGTAGGATCTGGGTACAGAGGGCACAGGCAACATCGCTATACCAGTCTAATGTCCTGCAGGAAGGAAGAGAACAGAAGCTGTGCTAAATACCCACTGTTAGATGCATGCGACAGACTTTTTGGTCACGGCCATAATAAATTAGAGACTACATTCTCCTTGCACTGAAGAAGAGGATTCCTTTTTTAATTTATTACTTTTGGACAGTTTCATTTTGCTGTAACAAATCACTCCAAGGCAGGCGTGGTGAGGACTATCTGCTGGGTAATTTCTGCCTTTCTCAGGACGATTTGTGACAGATTTGAACAAGAGTTTCCAGTTGAGCATAATCAAGAATTCAGACCAAATTTAAAGATGAATCGCTTTGCTATCATACTTAAGCACACTTAGGAAGAAAGCTTGCTAAAAAGGTTGACTGATGTGTTCACACCAGGCAGCAGCACCGTGTTCCCGCTTGGCAGTACATGGACAGCTCTAGTAGACACAAGAAGGAATAGAAAATTAAATGTATGGGATAAACCTTGCTTTGCTACCTCAGTTCTCAGCATGACAACCCTCCTGGCGTCCACCCTAAGCCCCCTTTGGAAAGGAACCTGGGCCATACATGTGTGCCAGGGTGTGCTCCCCATTTCAGAAATATTATTTTGGAAAACCCAATAAAAAAACCCCAAAGAAAGCCAGCTGGGTACCCCACCTGGTTGCACATGACAGCCATCCTCAACAGAATCTCGTCTTACACACTCATAAGCCCTTTTCATAACCAGATGGAAAATGAGAAAGATAGCCAAGTGCAGCTTTGACAGCACAAGAGATTATTAGAAATGATGGGGAGGTTACAAAGAAAACCACCTTATTAAAAAGAAAGGACAAGTCCTTTTGGGAACCTAGCACAGCTCCTAATTCATCAGCATATTTCCTCTTTCTAAAGCAAAGCCACCCCAGTAATCCTCAATGAGACACAGGGAGCAGCAATGGCAAAAGTCTGTGGGATTCATTGCCTGGAGGTGGGGAACGAGTCCCTCATCCTGTGGCTGGCACTGCATGGGCTATTAGGTGAATGAATCTCTGGGTAAACTGCAGCCTGACCTAGAAAACGCCAGCTCGAGGGACCACAAGAGCAGCAAATAGGTGTCAGGAGTGATGGGAAGATCCCCGTGTCCTGTCCTCACTGTGTGTGGTTGGAGCAGCAGCGGTTCAACACCTCCCACAGTGCTGCAGCCCCAGCAGCAGAAATGGGAGCATAAATAGCAGGCTGGCAGAAAACTGCATAAACTGTTTGATACTTCCCCACAGACAGGCTTGGATTAATAACATCACCTGCAGAACATTTTTGAAATAAGTCAAAGCAACCTTACATGGTTTCTGGGCAGGGTGAGAAAGAGGAAGCTTCCTCTGCACCCAAGGCCAAGCCCGTCTGTGCCTGGCTGCTGATCCTCACCTCCTACTATCCCTCCGTGCCTGGGATGCCTTCACTGCTGATGGCAATCCTCAAGCTTTCCAAGATGAGGAGACCCAGCCAAGCACATTTCCACTGCCTGGCCACCAGCGAGGGCTCACTGTTCAGCCTTCACGGTGCCAAAATCCAACAATCCTGCCAAGAAATTTCTCGCTTCCCAGAAATTTCAAAGCACTTTAATTAAATTCTGAAGAAAAATTGCCTTGGAAATCCCTTCTGGTACCCTTGAACAGGATGAGTTTTGAAAGGCTGTTATTTTATCTCCTCATTTGCCTGGATTTTTCTAGGTCGAGCTAGACACCCTCATTCCGTATCTACTCCCAGCCAAGGTCACACAGCCCGACGATTTAGCACGGCTCTTGATTGCCGCTGCTGGTGCTGTAACACCTCAACCATTTCATCAGCTGCTTTTCAATAAATGTTACCTTTTCCCCCCTAGTCTACACTGGGTTTTATTATTTTTTTCTAGTTTCGTAAGCTGCTGCAGGTTAAATACCTTCCCCTTGGAATCAGGCTGTGGATCACAGAGCAGAGTTACCAGCAGTTATCAGAAAATGCATTTGGTCAGCCGAGCTCTGCTCTAACATATGCTTTCCGGCAGATTAGCCACCATAAATTTTAATCACTCAGAATTGGTGTCGTGCCAAGTTGGCCTTGAGCTGTGGCTGCGCCCTGGGAAGGTGCGTCCCGAAGCAGTGTTTGTATGGTGCGCACGTTTCAGAGCTTTCCTTTGGGAAACACGGGAATTATCGCCTCTACCTGAACTCAAAGATGTAATTTCCCAGGTAGGAAGGGGAGGAGCAGGGAGAGGGTTTGCCGTATAAAATTCAGATGAACAGCCTGTGATGAAAGCAAGCTCAGCACAAAGTCCTGCGGTGCCAAATGCTACACACCAGCAAAGGGACTGAGAATTTAGTCCCATCCAGCCACAAGAATTAAGCCTGTTCCAAAACTAATTTACAGCTTTTAATCTCCATTTCATTCAGTCCTTGCCTCAACCATTGCAGTAATTAAACATGCCGGGTTTTTTTAAAAAAATCAAATCATACATGCCAATTAAAGGGTATTTGAGATTGTTCCAGAGGCTTCTCTTGGGTGTTGCTCAGGTGAGGAATCTCTGTCAACACCAGAACAACATCGATCCTTTAAGCCCCAGTACCCAGCAGTTGAGTCCCTGCCCAAGTACCAGGACCTGACATTTCCACATGAGCACTGCCAACAGGATCCTGAGAAGATCCATAGGGGTAGGCTGTGCAAATATTTCCAGCCCCTGTGCAGCTGCCAGAAGCAGCATTACTCACTCTCTGGTTAAATTACAATATTGTTCTACCTGACAGTACTCTTTGAGAGCCCACAGGAGCTTTTGGCAGATGGCCACGTTGCATTTCTTCAGTGTCATAAACATGAAATCTGTCTGATTGCTCTTGCTTCAGGCACAATCTCAGCAATTTTAATCTTTATTCCTCTCTCTGGCATTTACACGCACACAAACTTTCAAAAAACATCAGCCCTTAGCCTCAGAACATTCTATTCAGAGCTTTCAACTCAATAGGGAGAACTGTAACTTCAAGAATATAGAGACCACTAAACCTGTAAGTAGCCTATATCATATTATTAACTCCTACATAAACTTTACATTACTCTCAAGTTAACTGAAAGCATCCTAAAACCCGGTGTCCTTCATGAAGTTTACTAACTTATTCATTTACTAACTATGCCACAGCCAACTGATTGTTGGGCCTGTCCCAGCCCTCTGCCAGGGAAAACGTCCTGGCAAGGGAAAGCAGAGCAATGGGATGTTTGGTAGCACAGCAGGAGATATCCGGGAGCAGTCCTGGGACAAGCAGGCTCCCGTGACTCCTCCTGGGACATCCTGAAGTCAGCCCTCAGATCAAGAAGTTGATCTTTCATCCTTTGAGCTGCAGAGAGCCAAGTTTCCCGACTTCAGAGTGACTGTAGGTGAGTCATTAGTCAAGTCCATAAAACGTCAGAATGCCCCAAATCTTCTTCAACAAGAAAGTGCAAAAGTAACCCCACTTCTGCAGAACAGCTGTGAGTGATTTGTGCCTTGCTTCTCTCTGCGTGCACTCAGTCGAAGGGAAAGGGCTCCCTATGTGGCAATCCCACCACGGTATTTGTTGGTTTAGGACATATAACAAATTTCTGGTGCAGATGGAGCTTAAAGAAGATTCAAGGACCCACAAGAAAAACATGCTCACAAGGCAGGGAAGGGCAGGAAGAGGAGCAGATCACCAGGTGCTCGTGCCCTGCGACATCTGGATGAGAGCAAGGGCTCACCAGCAAGGGCTCTGGCCTGGTACTGTTGATGTGCCCATGGTTGTGGGCACCTATAGGACTCTAGTTGTGCTGGGAGAATCCTGGACCAAATACAAGGGAGGTCCCTGAAGGTTATAACAGTTCATGTGACCTCTTGCTGGGGGGGAAGCTCAATTTCAGAGAGTATGTTCTGGGTTTGTTGAAGCATTCCCTGCAACTTAGTAGAGATGTTCATCTCCTCTGCTGTCCCCTGCAGATGCTGTATAACCTGACGAGCAGTGGCTGCTCATGAATGCACCGTGTGAGTCACAGACCTGCAAACCCCCCTGCATTGCTGGTAGGAGGCTGCTGTGGAAGAGGAATGACAGGCTGCTTGCTTTTTGCAGGATTTCAGTCCAGTTCTGGTATCAGGCACCAAACCAAGGTGGCTCCAGCCTTGCAACCACGCTGGGACCGACTGCCAGCTGCACAGGTGGATTTACAGTAAACACAAAAATGTGGCCCCATGCAGATTACATGCTACTTTCCATATTTAACTTTTATTAGGAAAACAGGGCGAGGCAAAACAAGGGCTTTCCAGATGTAAACCTGTGGCTTTCCTCATCCTGGCTTGTTCTTTTGATTCCTGCCATGGCCCTGCTTCGGTCAGTTCCTGAGGTGGCTCGTTCTCAGCCTCTCCCCTTCCCCACAGCTCACTTACACTCTGCCTGGTGTCAGTCTACATCCCACAAGGTTTAAATCATTAATAAAGTCAATTTCTCCTAAGAGTCTGCCTGCAAGTGATGAGCAGAGAGGCCCTGGGAGGTGGCAGTCCATTCAGGAACTGCTTGTACTTTGTGTGAAGAAGATCCAAACCGGAGGAAGACTAAAATTCAGACCTCCTGTGCCCCAGAGGCACCACAGTGTTACCAGCCAGCATGACACTGCATCACCGCGTCTCCTGCTCTTCCCTCCACCTCTCCGCCGTTCGATTTGAAGGAAAAAGCATTTTCTAAGAGAGAGGGAGTATGGAGATGCTGGTTTAGCAGAGCTCCTGTGCCCTGCCAAGGAGCCCGTATCTGCACCCCGTTCTTGGGGGGTTTTTCCAGGGCTGAGGGGAAAAGAGTTTTCCAGTCATATTGCATTTGAGACTTTGAAAATGTTCTATATTCCAGGACCAAAGACAATCAAAAACTTCTGTGAACTGAAATGTCAAAAATCCTCTTGCAGCCTGGGACTGATTCATTCAAACTGGAGCCCTAAAAAAATATTGAACATTTAGACTTTGACCTTGAAATATTCTTTTTTTTTTCTTCAAAACTCAAAATATTATTTTTTCCATTGATTCAGAACAACTCTTTTTAATTTAAAGAGCTACCATTTTCCCCACCCACTGTCCCAATATTTGAATGATAAAGAAATTTATGAAATGCCAATAATCCAAATAGCTCACAAGCTTTATTTTTAGTTTGCAGAGATTAAACATCCTTCACATTAATGATTGTTCTGTGTTTTACTTCACTTCATACATTTTCCTGCTTTAGCGAATAACAGACCTCTCAAAAATCAACACAGCTTGTTAGGAAAAAGACAAAATGCCTATTAAATTATCAAGTGCATTTCTCATCAGAGCGCAGCCATCATTCTCTGCAAAGAAGCACTATAGCTTAATTGACTTTCTCGATAAAGCAGTGTTTAGGCAGATGATACTGAGAATCCTCTGAGTGCTATTCTTTAAATTGCCTTGGTTCAGTGGTGGGGACATTTGGGAAACGTGAGAAGGGCAGAGTGGGTACACACGTCCAGCTTGGGACACACATCCACCCGTGGCCATTGCAGGAGGCATTGGCACCACACCTGGATGGCCCTGGCAAAACCCCCTGAAAGCAGCTGGCTGGAGGTCACTGGTTAGGTGAGTGTCACAGAGGCTTTGTGCCTGGGCTCAGTGCCCACAGTGTGACACACAGCTGGGTCAAGAGCAGGGGCTGCTGGGCGTGATGCATGGGAAGCCAGATCTTTGCTTAAAAATTGTTAGTGAACATTTTCAAGACAAGAAAAACAATCTTGAAAAAACAATACACTTCCATTCAGCTGTGAAATAAAAAAAATCTATGAAAACAGATTCCTAAGTGTCCAAGGTGGGATGGAGCTGTAAAGCTGTAACTGAGGCAGGTGAACATCCCTGAGCATGTCCAGCTTGGAGCAGGGCACTCAGAGGTTTGGATGTTAGTGCAGGGACAAAGTGTCCCCTTGAGGAGCCTGTGTGTCCCTCCGTCACCATGCAGAAAGAGGCTGAAGCATTTCCCAACAAAGGACAATCTCTTTACTGCGTATTCTTCTGAAAACTGAAGATGCTGCAGAGGTAAATTAAGGTCCGAGGCAGTAGAGTTAAAATAGAAATCCTATTACTGAACTTTCCAAGACCCATTCCTAAAGTGAATATCAGTACTCTGCTCATAAACAGGCTTCTGTGGAAACAAACCCCATTTGCTTCAATTCTTCTGAATTTCATCCTCATTATTTTGGTTCGGCATTCAAATGTTATAGTAAGTAGAAATACAAATAAATCCTGAACAGATTTAGGCTTGTGATCTTTGGAGAAGTGCTGATATTGGTGATCATCTCCAGAACGTTTTTCTATCATCAAAAAAATGGAAAATAATCCTTCATGTTGCAAATCTATTCAGAAGCTTTTCAGAACATTTAAGATCCCTACCTATACATTATTTAGACGTAGTCTTTCTGGGAAATCGAGCATTAGAGTCAAATGCAAGCACAGAGGAACAAGAATATTTTAGGATCACGGGCCATCCTCTCCTTTTCCTTCCGTGTTTCACTGCTGAAACTATCAGAAGAGCCTGTAAAACACTTAAGGGCATTGCTTAGGACTGTCTCCCTGCAAAGCAGAGAGGAAATCCTGTAAATGGGATTTTAAGAGCAGTTGGAGCATTTTCAGCATCTGCTGAAATATTTTTCTGGCATCGTGACATCTTCAGTGAACGTCAGGAGATGCACCCAGCCAGCACAGGAGCTTAAGCTGGGAGCTGCTAATGGAGGCCTGATTACTGGGACAGGACAGCCGGTTGCTCGTCTGGTTGCCAAACCACCCAAGGGCTTTCATGATGCGCCAAAAAAAGATATTAGAGCGGCCCAGGGAGCAAAATGGAAAGGAACCTGGAAATTACTTCCAAAATCTTCCTTCCAAATGCAACCCACAGCAGCTGTGGCTACTCTAAAACAAGTCTGCTCAGATAAAAGTCACATGTGCCTTTGCAGTACAAAACTCAGCCCACCCGGTTTGCAAGCTCAGGGCCCAGGCACAGATTTCCTTCAGGATGGGTGTGCTCTAAGTAATATCTGGGAAAATCCAGGGCACTGCAGCCAGGTCTTGCGGGTGGATGCCAAGGTGGAGGAACAGCAGGGGCAACGCAAGGCTGCCCTGGCAAGAGCAGCAACCAGCTGGGTCCCACTGGGCTCTGCTGGGATGGAGGGAACAGGGCTGGTGCCACACGCCCTGCCCCGCAGGTGGAGCGAGCACCACATCAGGGAAGCAGCGCAGAAATTGCCACCATTTCAAAGCCTCCCTCCCTCTGTAAATCTGCCTGGGCTGTTGTGGAACACCAGACGTGTTCAAGAGTAGCACAAAAGGTTTGTGACACCTTGTTCTCGAGCTAGCTTTGCCCTGTCTACTGGGGATGCTTGCAGAGTGCCCATCCTTGTCAGTGATCATGGGCTCTGGGATGGAGATGGCAAGGACCTGACATCCAGGCTGCTTTCCTCATCCCAGCCGCAGAACGTCACTCTTGCCAAACAGGGTTCTGCTCAAAGAGGAGCTCTCCCCATCTGTGACAGCAGTAACAAAACGCAGGAGAAACACTGTCTGTTCATCTACAGGGTACCAGTGGCATCAATCTTCACTACAGCAGTTACAGACTTTAATAAATACATAGAACTCTTTTTTTTCCTAAATATGGGGAATTGGCCCAACTACAGAATTCCTATTCCAGCAGGGCTTATTGTTATTTGTATTGCACCAACAGCCAGTCTTTGTAACAAACATCCCAGGCTGGTAAAACTGTGTTGTATCCTGTAACAAATCCTTAGTGCTCAGATGCCCATTCCTTGCTCTGTGCCCAGGGAATGTTGGAGTGTGAGACGTGGTGGAGCTGGCTTCTGCCCCAAGCATCCCCAGCAGCAGCCTGGAGAGGAGACAGCTCTCTCCAGAACATTCCCCTGCGGCTTTACAGGTACAGGCTGGGGTTCACAGGCACCTCGTGTACCCTTGGCCCTGCATGCACGGCCTTCTCCAGCACGACCTTCTTCCTTGGACCCCAGCACTCCCATCACAGGGAATTTGGATTGTCTTCTAGTTTTACAAATGTCACAAATGCCATATGGACTGTAGCTATTTTGGAGTAGAGAAAAATGCATCCTAAGCTCACAGGGATCTCAGCATTCAGCCACACTGGCCAGCCTGGAAGCAGGACAAAGTCTGTCCTGTGGCCTTCTTGCTCTCTGAAGTATCTACTCAATTATTTGGGATTCCCTGGAGTTGGCTGTAAGATAAGCACTGTTTTAATGGAACTTTTCCTGGCAACACTGATTTGCCCTAAGCAGGGACGTGGGACTAAAAACCTTGCTTAGCTTCCTGAAAGGAAGAAGGAAACCACACACCAGAGGTGGAGTTGGGTGGCATGGAGAACATCAGGCTGGTTGAGAAGGTCACCTCCAAGCACTCCATAGTTTGGAGCAAGTGTGGAACATTACTGAAAGGAAATTTGGGTCCCAGCACCCAAAGCCATGAGCCATGGGACCAGCTGTGCCTTCAGATACATCTATTTTCCTTGCTTTGGTAACAGATGGTACCTTAGGCTCTTGAAATAAATAACATTCCCTTGACTAAGCTACGAATGCTGGCATGAGCTTCCAGATAACAAGAAAATACCCATGTATGGGCTTGTGTTACGAGGATGCTTTTAAAGATGCTGGAATTGCCAGGGAAAGGGAGGGCTCTACGTGTTCCCAGTGCATTGACAGTAGCAGGGACTGCTGAATTGGGCACTCTCATCTGAAAAATGCTGAGCAGTGCTCCAGGACCGCAAGAGGCTCTACCAACCAGCCTGCTAACTAATGACAGACCCGCCAGATCAGTGTGTTGCCACTGCCTCACTGCTGTTTTTGTCAATAAACCTCACTGGGTGAAACTACCAGCATATTTATGACAAATAATATTTGACAGGATGAAATTAGCACATAGAGTCTCTTATGTTGGTTAATGAGGTCTGAAATCTTATCCTGTAAATTATCAACAACAGCCAGCTAGTGACAGGCAGATGAAAAGTGGAGAGGGTGGCTGTAACACGTCCACATCACTGCGGTTTAAAATAGCAGCATACCTTGATGAAGGACAGAATAGATTAGGAGACAATCAGGTGTTAACCCTGGTTGCAGAGTTTCCCTTTCAAGCAGACATCATGCTGGGAAGCTGGGGTGCACTTCAGGGCTGCTGAAGCGATCGTGCCTTCCACTACATACAGTTGCAGCTTGGTGGTCCCTTCGATCAGCTGTTGGGTGAGAAAGACCTGATCAGGTTTTCCCTGCAACAAAGAAGCAGCTGCATCTGCTATGATAGGACGGGCTACATTGGACTTTACAGGTCAAGTGGAAAGAAAAGTGTCTGTGTGCTTTCCAACCCTGGCTGGTACAAGTGAAAACAAAGGCATATTATGGCCGGTCTGAAATTGTTGAACATATATAAGAAATGCATTCTCTAATTTGCAGTATTTAGCATCCAATAGAACCCCTCAGTCTCACGATTTAGGAAGGAGTCAGGCCTTCTAAGTGTACATCTATTCTTATTCAAAGAGAACAGGAGCAAGTAAATTACTTTATTACTGCAATTTACATTTACTATCCAGTATTTATTATTTAAGAAATAAATCTTGACAGGCCACCACACGTAGCAGAACAGGAGGCAAGAGTTTCCGTGACACACCACAAACACCGCCCACCTCCCGTGCACAGCTGAATCACAGCAGCAAATGTCTGCACACAATTCCCTTCACAGCTGGGCTGTCCTATGGACACACACATCTCCTGCTTTAGTGCTCAATTTGCTATATATTCAGTACTGGGAACAAATTTCTGGGCTCTCGTTAGTTATTTACGGCCTCCAGTCATCACCTGGACTTGTATCTGACTGGTCTAGACAGCCCTTCCACCTGCCCCTCCTAGCAAGCAAGTCAATCTTTGCAGAGAGGGTAAAGAAGCACCTTCTGACCTGTTCTATGATTTAGACAAGCCCTTTCCAGAAAAGCACAATATTCTTCCCTGTAGGCTGAGTACTGGGAGAGATGTATATTGTAAACATTTAATATATGACTAAATACTGTGCAAAAATTACGGCCCTAAATATTTACTCACTGCTTCTTGCCCTGTGCTTTAAATTACCCTATGATGGAGTTAGAAAATATCCATATATATTTAAACTTTCTCCTATTTCGTAACCTACTACGGTCTGCTGCATCACTGGGGGTTTCACTTCAATTTTAACACTGCTCATTTGGTTTTCCCAGCTATAAAAATGTGCCACTAACACTTCACCTCACCCCTGTGTTTCAGTGTTTAATTGCATCCTGCAGCCGTGTAAGGTTTTCCACGGAGAGGGAGCTGCAGGTGTTTATCCTGGAGAAGAGGAGGCTTGAGCAGGACATTTCTGCTCCCCACAACTACCCAAAAGGAGGATGTAACAAGGTGGGGGGCGGTTTCTTCTCTCAAGTAGCAAGAGGTAGGGCAAGAGGAAATGGCCTCAAGTTGTGTCAGGGAACTTTTGGGTTGGATATTAGAAATTCTTTACAGAAAGGGCTATCAAGCATTGGAACAGGCTGCTCAAGGCAGGGGTGAGGTCACCATCCGCAGAGGGGTCTAAAACACGTGTGGATGATGTACTTGGGGACATGGTTTAGTGGTGGCCTTGGCAGTGCTGGCTTTATGTCTGGACTCGATGATCTTTTCCAGTCAAAATGAGTCTATGAGTTTTGACAATAACAACTGCAATATTTATATATTTCTTATATTTTCCTCAGTAGTTTGGTATTTCAAGTCATGTCAGCCTCCCATTGGGGAGCAGACCCTCTAGGCTGGATGCTGCACGTATTTCCCTCAGAATCAAAGAAGAAATGTAGCAGAATATGTGCGAATTACTCATATTCACCAAGGAAATAACTGTGCTCTGAAAATTTGGGATGAAGAAATACCTCATCTAATAAACAATATTCATTTCTGCAAATAAACAATAGCTCACTGATGCACTGCATTATTTTAGAATAAGGTTATGTATGCTCTCCCCATGCTACGAGAAAGAAACACCATTTCAGATCTCCAAGAAACAGCATATTACAGTGACACCTGTGAATAGTCCTACTACTCAGTGGACTGGGAATTAACTCAGAAAGAAACCAAATTTCACCGTGTTTGTAAGAGGCTTTGTCTGTACTCTGGGTATTTTTTGAAACATTCTTCCTTGTACACTGCTCAATGAAAAGATTTGTGGATGACTATTTTATTGCCCAGGGAAAAAGGAGGTTCATGAAAAACCAGTATAGGAACCTGGAAAGAATCAATGGCAACATAAGAGGCAAAGCAGGAAGCTCCTCTACTTAGCAATAATAGGTATAAAGAAACTTAATTAGTACCAGCAGTCACAGTAATCCTCAGAGACTTTGATCCTGGAGCTGATCTTAAGTGTACAACTGTTTGTCATACACCAACAAGCAGGGGCACGCTGATCAGGCTTCGTACATGGACTACCACAGAGGAACAAGAAACCCAGGAAGAAAACAAAAATGTGTGGCACGTGTAAAGCCACTGTGAAAATGCAGAGGCTGAAGGGGGCTGAGCTGCAGGAGGCCTCGGTGGGTCAGCCTCAGCTGGTGCAACCCTGTATTTGCTAAGACCCAGGAAAGAGTCGGTGTGGGAAATGTTTGACGGGAGAAGGTGTGGGCTCTGACAAGTTCATTTTGAGAAAACATGGCACTTGGGGGTTTGGGACATAGGCAGGATCTAACTTAGGATGCCAGGAAATGCTTGGACTCTTTGTGGAAAATGAACTGTCAGCAATAACAGGAAACATCTTTGAAAAAGCTGGGCACTAATTCCAAGTATGAGGCACGGAGCAAAGTATTTGATCTGCTTACATGTCTTTTATGTTTGGATATCAAACTGCCTTCCAACCCACAAACAACAATAGATTTCGCTCCGTCGCTTGTGCTGCTGATATAACCTCATAACTCCCAACGCATAAAGTGTAGTGATGGCTCTGCTGCTGCAGTCTCTATCCTTCACAGCCGTACTTATGTGCCATAAGATTAATCTGCAAGCATTCATTGTGAGTCTCTTAATGCAAATAACCCCCTTTTTGTAGTCTTTCCATGAAAAAGATTACATTTGCAAAAGGATACAGGGCTTTAAAACATTGTCACTTCTTGCAGCCTGTGAATACGATTTCTAAGTCAGCCTTGTCATAAGCAGTAGGCACACCATGCAAAAAAACCAGCATCCTGCCTCTGTTACTTTTAGAGGTAACAAAAATAGGAGCACTTTCCTTGATGTAAGACTGCAGAGGAGAAGAATTCTGCTCAAATCACTGTTACTGTGCACATGGTAAGGCTACCGAATGTTAACTGCACTTCTCATAAAGGTGTACCTTGAATTATTAAACAGAGCCCTACAGCGATCACCCAGCTGACACAGAGAGGATCCTTGCTTGGGAGGCACGTGGAATGTGGGAGAGGACTCACTTCTCACCCTGCAAAGACAGTCCTTGGGGTCCGGAAGGCACAGCCTCAGTTGTCACGTCTGGGACGCCACTGCTGCGACAGGCGCCGTGGCTGCCAGCGATCCCCCATCTCTCAACCGGCATTTGGGGGGTGCTCTGACATCCCTGGTCCGTACAGCAGTCTAGTATTCCATTCCTCCTTCTGGCCTTCACAGGGATTTCTGTGGGTTCCACCCCCCAGAACTGACCACTGCTCTCTCGCAGAAGAAACACCTTTAAGTATTCAATCACATAACCTCAAAAGAGCCTCAAGACCACAGCAATTCTCAAAGCTGCAATGACTGCCTCTGCTCACAGTGAAAAACCAATTACTCAAACCAACTGATGGCAGAATATTGAAGCTGAATATTTAAGGAGTTTCAGAAACTTGTCAGGGATCTCAATTTTGTGACTTGTTTTCAAATTTCCTCCGTAAATCTTGTGTCAAAAATAGAATGCAAACAAACAATGAAAGAGATATTGAAAATATTATTTCAGTCAGCAGTAAAATGAAACAATGCAATGGAAGATTAATTTCCCCTCTGCGCGTCCTGAGTGATGACACAAATACTCATTTCAAAAGATGCAAAAGGCATTGTGCCCCAAAAGATGGAGCATGATTATGAGCTTAATGGGCTGTTTAACTTGATAAATTGCCAGTTTCTAAATAGAAACTGTGCTTTAAATATTTAATCAAATTTTAAACAGTCTTCTATTTTCTTTTCCTTGGGTAATAACAGACACCAAAAAAAAGCATTTTTCTCTAAGCATCCAAAAATATTGATTCAGAAATTAAGCAGGAGGAGGAAGATTTAAGTAAATTTGAACCTATTTATGCGCCTTCTAATCAAAGCAGTGAAGCTTCAGTGCAGATCCCAGCCCCTTGTCAAGCACACGACCCAAAAGAGATTTGCCTGTGCCTTTTGACTTGTAGGTTTACACACCTACAGGTGGACACGAGGAGGTGGGGTTCTTTCCCTTGCATCCCCAAGGTTCCAGTGCCTCACACCGGCATCAGTGTGGTACCACTACCACAACCTGGAGTCCTCTCACTGCCCTCGCCCAGAGAATGGAGAGCCCTGGCCTGAGGCTGACAACAGGACTGTGTCTGCATTAACCTCACCTGCAGGGACCCTTTGCCTCTCATCAAACCTTTTGCATTGCTGACCTCTCCCATCTGCTTTAGTCTCCATCAATATTTTTGTCCCCTCCCACTTGCAGCCCCTGGGCAGTTCAGGATATCCTCCCCTGGTTGTCTTCCCTTCTGTGACATGAAAATCAAAAACCTATATATTCCCATCAAAAGATACTGCAAATGTTTAATATAACTAGAAAGATGTCAAACAGTCCTTTTGGAACCCAGGCCAAGGCCACTGGCTGCTATTTTGCCACCTTGAATACGACCAGGCAAAAGAAGGACGAAAATAAGTTCTGAGGGCCACTCCAAGCCAGAGGGATCCCCAACCTGGTTCTGAAGGACCAGGGTGCCCAGACACTGTGGGAGCACTGAGCTGATGGCCAGGAATCCTGGTGGCTTTAGCTTTGAGCCCACAAGGGCTGTATCATCCACATCGAGCTGCCCACATTCTCCATCGCACTGTTGTCCCCTGTCAGGCTCTGGCCAAAGACCAGAGCGCATTACAGTAGCCCAGCTCCAAAAACCCAAGAGCCTTTTTCCTTTCCAATCCTTCCTGTGTGCCCTCTCCAGTTGTCACCTTCCACGGGAGAGAAAAGCTGCTGTCCCTTCTTTTGCCAAGGCCACAACACTGGACTTTGAAAGAAGAAAATGCCTTTGTGGCCGGAGGTTTTATACCCCAATGACAGATCCGAGTGCAGCCCGCCAGTGTCCCCGACACGTGGCTACAGTCCCAGCCCGGCAGAGCAGGGACAGGAACAACCCCTCCAGCAGGCACAGGGTTCAGCTTCTTCCAGAAATGGGTCCATGGCATCAGGGAACAAATTAACATTCAAGTGAGCCTGTTTGGATAACTGAAGAAGCAAAAACTCCTCATGGCAAGTGATGCCTTTAAGAGCAGCATTACAAGCCTGGCAGTGGTCCAACTGGCACAGTAGCTCTGAAAGAGTGAGCACACACCATTTAACTGGTGAAGTGTAAAGGGCACCTCTTAACAATTTCTGCCTCGAAAACTGTCTTGTGAAATTTTTGAGCTCGAGTTGTATTCATACATCACCCAAATCAGCTGTGTATCATTCAGCACAGCTATTAGTTCCAAGCTCTAACTAAATCTAGCACCTGGGTCACTCACCAGCAGTAACAGTGTGAGACTTCTTTTTTCAGGTTCTCTGTTTTCCTTTCTTTTTGGCACAGATGGCTGGGTGATGAAGTCATGGATACTTCCTAAAGTGATTGTTTTTGCATTCTTCATTGGTTTTGTTATCAGAAGCTCCCTGTGTTGGAGATATAAAACCCACTGCATCTCCAGCTACAGATTAAACTTCCCTAAAAACTCACTTTTCCAATCCCATTTTCACTAATGCCCTCACTGGATCAACCCTCAAACTGGGATCAAACTTGACAGTCAGCTGCCCAAGGTGTGCTGCTCATTTATTTTATCCCAGAATATTTGAACCAAGCCGTAAGTACCTCGCAGCCCAGTCTGACTTTTCCAGAAGGGACCTGGTGGGATCATGTCTCTCCTCCACTGAGCTTCCATGGGCAAAAAGGGACAGAACCAAATGGAAGAATCTTCCTCAAAGCAGCTGCCTGGAACCTATGTCTGCTTTCTCAGGTGCCAGAACACTGGCCATGCTCCTTGTGGAGACAGGAAACTTTCATGCTGATGTAACCGCACAAGAGCACCCTGCCATTTACAGAGGAATGACAAAGAACTGAGGTGCAAAGGCAGGGATATCACTCACCCCCAGGAGCATAAGTACAACACAGTCACAGAGAGGGGCTGTGGAGACTTCCACCCCCTGATACACTGACAGAGGGAACCACCATATTCGAAAAGGCTTCTGGGAGCCGAGGAACTCAAAACAATGGAAGTGGAAGCATGTTCTTCTGTAGGTCAGGTTACACCCATCACCCTCACTCCATTGATACCACCGAGGTTTCCTGCATGATAAATTCCTGATCAGCAGTGAGTTAGAAAAATAAAATCTGAGCCTCATGGGGTTTTTGCCATTGTTTTTCTTTCTGGGACGTCTTTACATCTGATCTCATTATTTCTATTCTGCAACTCATTACTTTCACTTGGTCTGCAGCTATCATACAACAGCCAGAACACAAAATTAAAAATTTAAATTTAAGAAAAACCCCTCAAAACTAAAAACTAGCAATCTGAACAGAAGAGGTCTAATGAAGTAACTATAAGCAAACAAGCAGATTGCATAGGTAGCAGAAAGGGAGAGAGAAAAATAAGAAAAGAAGCAGAAATAGGAAAAGCTGCTTTGGTAACTTAGGTAGGAAAACGGAAAACTTTTTGCCTGATATGTTTTTAAAGGCCAATTGGACAGGCCAGGTTTTGGAACTAGAGGACTTTGCCTCTGGCATGAGGCCCATAAGAAAAAAACACACTTCAATGTCTGACTTTGTGAATACAATTTCTGCAGCAAATCCTCAATGCTGCTTTCCTTGTCTAGGCCACCAAGAGCCAGGTGATTGGAGGGATGGGGCTACGGCAGGCATGGCATGGAAGGGCACCCAGCCAGCCTGGGACACACACCCTCCCCTGCAGCCTTGCAGCATATTGAGATGTTCTTGATGCCTGCTCCTGCCCAAAATGTTTTTGAAGTGTTTGATGCTTCCCAAAGCTGCCTGCAGGGACTGGCTGAGCACAGCCAGCTCAACACTGACTTACAGATGGTTTTCCCTTGTGACTGGATTTACGTTTGAATTGCATTAAGAGCACGCAGTTCTGCCCAGCCCTTGGTGGGATCCATGCCTCAAGCCATTCTGGTCATCTTCCAGACGAGTGTTGTGGCTTTTCACACCATGTAATTGCTGCATGCCACATCCACCCAGCTGGGTTTGCAGAGTTCAGACCCCCCCACAGGACACAGGCTCAGCTGATGCTGCAGCTTCTGCCGCGGAGCACTTTCCCCAGACAGACTGACAGACAACAGCCGCTCAGCTCAGTGCAGAGGGACCGTGCCAAACTTTTCTCCTTCCTTCTGCAGCTTTTGCAACAGTCTAGGTTTCCTTCCCAAATCCAAATGAACTCAGCACGTGCCAGTGCTATCAGCAGGTGAATGTCTCACGTGCAGGACTCCATTTGTTTTGCTCAGAAGACAAAATATCAAAAGTACCTTACTTTGGTGTCCTGAGCGAGGCTCATGAGAGCATGGTGAGAGCAGCCAGGGTCACTTGTGTTCGTAGCCATTCGAGGTCAGGGGCAAAGTTTATTACTTTTTAAAAAGAGCTTTTTAGGGGTCGATTTAGAGTGCAGAGGACAGGGGACACCCAGGGTGGTGGCAGCAAGGGGACACACAAGTCTGCTGGTACACACGACCAATGCAGAAGCCACTCTGCTGGGCTGGGGAAGACTGGGCTCCCCAGGAGGGCTGTGCCTGCACAGCCTGGTCTTAAGCTGCACCACCTCCCAGAGTTAGATTTTCTCCTGGGAGCAAATTTGTGCTGATTTAGTTAAGTGCATCAAAAGTAAAAAATAAACAAGAAATGTAAGACAAAATTAGCTAGGATAAAACCTGTGTGATGGGTGGCATTATAAATGCCAAGGAATAATCACAGCCCACCCAAGACTATTTTCAAAGGAAAGTGGCTCAGCTTTGATGCATTTGGAGTCCAAGGACTTAAGCTTTTTGGTTAAACTCCTTCTATTGTGTTTCATGTTTTCTCGGGGGAAAACACAGGCATCAGAAAAACACCCTTTTTAAGTAGGCTGCAGCTGAAGAAATGGCTTCATCTCCTGTGAAGAGATAAGAAGTGCTTTGCTTTTCAAGAGGTTGAAGTAAACAAAAATCAGTAATCAAGGGAATCAAAGTGCCCAAAGTGTCTTTGCTCACTGCTTGTCAGTGCTGAACAAGTTCTATTAAAACCAAAAAACCAAACCAAGCCACAACCCCAGAATCTTAACAGATGCTCCGGCACTAACTCTTCCCTGTCTGGTTACATGAGGAAGAAGTGACACAGAAAGAAGAGATGCTGAAGTGTACTTTTCCCCAGGGAAAACAAAAATAAAAGCTCTGTGAGAGACACATTCAAGACCTGCACCCTGTGGAGCGCAGCGGGAACATCGCTTGTGCTCGCCACCACATCCCTGCTCCCCACAGTCCCGTGTGATGAGCAAATCCCAGGGATTTGCTTCGGCCTCTGAGTGCTGATATTTGCCTCCATCCCCAGGCAGCCTTACTTGTCAAGCTGCCTCTTGCAGCTCCCTTGTGAGCTGGGACCATTGTTCAACCCTTCTGTCCTCCTCTCCAGGTGGTGGTGGAGGCCTGCTCCCGGCTTTCCAATGTCACTGCGTTCTCCCACACGCTCTGATCATCCCCACAGCCGAGCCAGGGCCATGGCAGAGCCAGCAGCCTATCCCCAGGGTCACTTTGCCCATAGAAGGCCCCATGGAGCACTTGGACAGTTCCCTGCAGCACTCCCACAAACTACTTGAGTTAGGTTGGTGGCCATGCAGGTGATGGCACTCAAGGACTGATTGGCAGCCCTCAAACACTCAAGCAAGGAGCAGGTGGTGTCTCAGGAAGTGTTCCATGTACCTGGCCAGAGGCCAGAAACATGCTGGCCACCACACCGACTTATCAGCAGCAGACAATTCCACAAGCAGCCTGCAAACAAGCTACCGCATAAATCACAGGGCCTCAGACAGGGTGAGGAACCCCATCCTCAGAGCACAGGGCAGTGAAGTGCTGTTTCCTGTGCAAGGCAGGCATGCTGGCAGCAGAAGAAGGCAGTGGGCGCAGCACAGCCCCGGGAGCAGGAGGGCAGGAGGAGGCATCTCAAAGACCCCCCTGCCACCCTCCGCTCCTGGCAGAGATGGACTCTGGCTGCTGAAGTCCAGCATTTATGTTTTAGCTTCGTATTTTCTTTAGGCTGGCTGTGTTCTTATTTCCCTCATGAAAACACAGCTGCAAGGTTTGTCCCATCTCCCCACAGTGCTTCCACATCCCTAACATTTTCATATCCCCTATGCAACCTTCGGCCACTGCTGCAGACTGCCATCCCCTGCGTCCGGCCAGCCCTGGAAGGCAGCAGATGGGTACAAATCCTCACTGCTGTAGCAGAAACGCTTCACAAACGGGACAAGCCCTGTCCCCCACAGAATCTACCTCCCCATATTCTGGCAATGCAGATATTAGGTTCCTGCAATAGCCAGATGGACTTTGATTCTTTTTATGATTAAACGGATGTGTCAAGCAAGGCCCTTCTAGATAAAGTGGCTTTCAATGAAAAGGCTGTTTCCAGTCCTACAAATTATGGCATTATTTGAAATAGGAAATTCATTAGCAAACCGTTGCCAATCAGCATTTAACGAACCAGAATACAAGAAAACTACCACCATAATTATCTGCTGTGGTAATTTTACATTTTCTTTTATCAACTGAATGAAAAATAAAGTGACCACAATTATCTGAGATTCTAAGTGAAGTCTCCCACCCCTCCCACAGTTACTCGACTATGTGACACTACAGTGTTTCGTCTAACTGCACAGATGATAAAAGGAGGCCATCCTGGGGTGCAGCACCACGTGCATTTTATAGGCAAACACAAAAAGGAGTTTTACCTACCACAGGATGTGGGTACAGCTATTTTGTAGGCACGGACCAGATCTTGTCTTCACCAACATCAATGAGTTCCTGTGCCATCAGGCCAAACCTGGTATCAGCCAGAAGAAAAAGACCAGGTTCATTAGTTACGTCTGGTCAGTGCCCTGGATGCCAGGAGGGGCCAAAATGGCCCAGAATCACTGCAAAGCCTCCAAAATGCCCAGAGGAACAAGGATATCCTTCCAGCATCATGCCGCTCTGCTAAGCTGGGAAGGGGTCAGTGAAGGGAATCTCCTTCTGGGTTTTTGTACGTGTGATATGACATAAATGAAAGGTGACTGCGCTGCTGCCTCCCAGGAGTGCCACCATGGCCATCAAGGTTGTGCTTCTGCAGCCAGGAGGGCACTGAAAAATTTCAGACTTGTGCTCTGCAGTGGAGTCTGTAAACCCAGTGACCTGACACTGCTTGACAGACAGAGAAGACATCCAGCATATTGAGGCTGTTAGCAAGAGCCAGGGAACAACAAACAGTGTCATGCTATGAAATTAAATTGAAATGCAATAAAAGTCTCACATGGGAAAATATGCAGATCAACCTGAACTTTGTCACTTTACTGAATTACAACGCGTTTGGTGATAGGGATTGCTTTTCAGCTGGAAAGTAACAGATTTTTCTCTCTGATGTTGCTGAAATCTGGACATAAAAAGCATTTTTCTTAGGAAGTGACAGTAGAACTACAATAGAACTTCTAGTGGATGCCTCTTCCTTTCATTCAAAAAGATGTCGGTTTTAAGGAGAACTGAAGTTTTAATCAAAGATATTTCTTGTTTGTCAAAAGCAGGAAAAAGTGACAACTGCTTGTTGGCTTTTGGCTCGTGCTGAGCCAACCCTTTGAATATTATTCCAGTTGATTAAATTTGCATTGCTAATAGGGGAGAAGCCATATGCCTTGCACACCTGTGGAATACAGCTCCGGGTTTTGAAAGGTTATTATTGCACCATTGTGTTCTGGCGAGAAAGGATTTTATCAGAGCAGGATGAAGAGCTGCTGGGGGTGCAGAGAGTCCCCTGCCACCGCTCCCCTTCCATGCTGTGCATGTGCTCCCTACACAGCTCGCCCCAGAGCTGGCTACACAAGTGTAGCCGCAGGGGAGGGGAGAAACCTGCCTCTTCCTAGGAGAAAACCCGTTGGCTTCAGCAGAGAGGTGTCTGTCAGGGCAGCATGAATTCTCACTCAGAAAATGAAAAAATGGGAAGAAAAAGAGCATGCAAAGAGACTTAAATCTTACAGAATGGCTTATAAAGATAATGGAATTGGTGCTCTCTGTATGGCTTCAGATGAATTTTAAATGTCTTGGGTAAAACTGAAGGGTTTGTTTTTCCAGTTGTCCAGTTAAGAATTTTGTCATCACCGGAGATTGCTGAAGTTATTGCTTTCTCCTTCAGGTCATATTCAAAAAATTAAAGAGACTACTCCTACTCCCCTTAAGACTTCATAGAGGTATTTTATCCTGATTAAATCATTAAAAATTAATGCCACTCAAAACAAGTCCCTTTGGATTCTACAGACTGCAGCTATTGCCTGTCTCCTGCAGGTATTTCAGCCGACATTATCTGTAATTAACATTATGTGTCTTAACCAGTGGCTTTTTGTCAGAGAATTTTCAGCAGTGTAAACGGAAGCCAGCTCTGCCTGCTGTGAAAACCTGCCTCAAATGCCAGGCAGATCCAGTCTTGTCCTCTTTCTGGCGCGCAGCTTTATTAGCACTGAAACACACGCTTTTTTGAGACACTTTAGTGTGCATTTAACTTTCCAGGCTTAGGATTCTGCTAGGAATCGCTTCTCAACACTCACTTCTTCCCCTGCCACATTCAGGCTGAGACACCATTTGCTTTTTCCACTTAAAAGCTGTCGTCTGGGGAGAGGAAAACGCATTGCACGAAACTCAGCTGAGCTCACTCTGCGTTCGATACAGGTGGGAAAGTGTTTGGACTCACGATGGAAAATGACTGCCAGGAACTCCCATCCACCACCAAAAGAGCCCCGGGCAAGTATTACTTTCACCAGTTACCAACCCCATCGACCCAGCCTCAGCATCTGGGAATTACAAGATTCACTCTGCCCTGAATTTCCAAAACTTTTTTGGAATAATTGAGAACCCTTTAGGGACAGTCAGACAGTGAAGTTCTTCACAGCAATGGTGCAGAAAGTGTGGTAAAGAGACAGAAACACGTGCTGGTATTTGTTCACAGGCAGGTATGCGCATTCTCCTTTCTCTGTGGGTGTCTTTGGAGAGACAGAAGGAAACAGAAGCCTGAGTGCACTTTTTTCATAAATTCTGACAAAGCAAAGAGGAACAATCAGGACAAACACTGCTTTCTGTGCAAAAACATACAGGAAATACTTGTTGTAATGAGCTCAGGGTGAGTCCAGGCAGCAGCCAGAGCGCAGCCAAGCGATGCTGGAGAACGAGAGCCAGTGGTTCCCTCCACAGTGACTGGGAAAGAGCCTTGCAAGGCAAAGGGACGTGGAGAGGGAGTTGCAGTGGCTGCAGGTGACCCCTCTGGCCCGGCATTTGTGAAAATCAAGGTTATCCTGCAAGCACCTAAGGAAAAACTTGGCACTTGGGACCCCTAAAGATTCAAGCAGACAGTTGCCCTGTTTGTTGGCTATATTAATGAGTATATTAAATTTCCACTGCTTTGGTCCCCCCTGCACTGGCTGTAGAGAGGCAGCATTGGCTGCGTCGTCTTCTGATGCCTCTTCCTTTCTGCCTGCATCGCTTTCTTGGCTTTAAAAATACATCTGCATCAAGACAGCTGCTTCCTATCCTGATACCTAGAATCACAGGTTGTCTTAAATAAAGGATGTTTTTCAGAGATAGCAAGAACATTACTGGGGTCATTTTGTCAGGAACTTTCGTTTGGGTTCATTAGCAATTTGGCTTTTTTATTTGCAAAGACATTCAGATTTGATAAACTTTCCAGTTTCCCAGAAATGTCTGAGGTGATAATTGCCATTTTAAAAATATTCTTCAGAAAAACATTAATTTCAGCTTATTTGTCAAATTATAAGGTGTTTTTTACGTTTTCCATACAAAAATATCTGGGATAACAGACAGGATGAAGGAGGCAGTGGTGGCATGAAATGGCTTCAAAAATTTCATGCTGTTGACCGTACACGAGGCAGAAATGTCAAACCTTCAGAATTATTAGTAAGAGAGTATATCAAGCCACCCAAAGGAACCCGTAGTGATGCGCTAATGCCCATGCAGGGTTCACTGAATATCAGCCATGGTCAAGGTGTTGTTGGGAACCTGCTTTACCAAGAATTCCAATGACTCTGCCACCCCAGCACAAACGAGGTGCCTCCTCCGGCGACAGCCCACCCCTGCAGCCAGCAGGGCTCTCCAGTCTGGCATGGATGCTCAAGCTCTTTCTCTTGCTTTTCCCAGAGCTGTAGAGGTGCCACTGTGCTTGGAAAAGCCTAGTTGCAGCAAAGGGCAGCTTGGCTCTGTTTTAAAAAGGGCACAGAGCACAGATTCCTACGGCAGGCTTTTTCTAAGCTTCCAGTGTTTACTCCTTCCCAGAGAGGAGAACAACAACCAGAGAAAGCAACAACTGCCACGTAATTGCAATATTCTGAAAATGATCCACTTCCTTTGCTAAAGCAGCATGTTACTGACAAATATACAGGAGTAAGATTAAATTAGGCTGCAAGGTAATGAAAAATGTGCAAGGACTCAAAACAATTCCCACCAGAACAACAGAGCCTCTTCCACGCTCAGCACTGACCTCCCACTTCTGGCACAGCTCATTGAAAACATCCACGGCACAGAGCGGAACCTGAGCTAGGGACGGGAGCAAGAGTTCAGTGGAAGAGAAGAGGTCAGAGCCCTCCTCAAGGTGAGCCAAGCCCACTCAAGTCGTGTGAGCTGCAGAAGCCATTGGCACAGCAAGCTGTAAGAGACAGCTAAAAAGGCACAGGCACATCCTTTCAGGAACAAAGGCAGCCCCTCCCCAGGCACTCTGCAGGCTCGTCTCAGGGACGTGGTGTGTCAGCACAGAGACAGCCACTCTCTACTCGGAAAAGGCCTTGAATGGTCTCTTTAATTTTAATTTATAGACAAGAAAACCAAACTTTCAAGAAAGAGCACGTCAATAAATTAGCATCAAATTTTGCTGCTCTGTCAAGGATTACCAGTTTTAATCCATTTCAAGTATGAATTGGGAATTAGGAAATAGCGCAGAGATATTAATAACAAGTAGTTCAGTGCGTGCCCTTAATTTGCTTAAATTTAAAAGGGCTGGTAGGAATTTTTATGCAGTGGTGATAAAGCTGAGCAGACAGAATAAAAATGTCTTAATGGCACAACATACCTAGAGCTTTTGGGCTAAAGCTCTGTTTTTCTATTGCTTTCTACATCAGATATTTGCTGGCTACCTCAGGTCTTCTGCTAAATCCTTCTGCCACTGATGGTTGCTGGCTACAGCCATTCACCTCCTCTTTCTATTACCAACGGGGAAGGCAAATGAAGATATGCTTTAATAACCAGAAGCTGCCTGTTGGAGCCCGAAGTTGAGAGTGTGAAAGTCAGCCCACGCTCGCACATTCACATCCTCTCTGGACACAGAACCTGCACACTCAGGAGCCTGCAACCAAAGTGCTGCACTTCCAAAAGCAGAAAAGGTGGGGACAAAGAAGGTAAGATACACCTAAGGGCTTTTTAACTGATTGCCAGCACCTCGGGGATAAAATTTACATACCCCAAGGTTTTTGGAGAATGCCCACAAAGCCTGCTCTCCAGCACAACCCCATAAATCACCCATTTAATGGGTGTTAATGGGCTAGTGCAATCAAAGCTTTCCTGTCAGCTCAGATGTTTCCTCTTTGACAAACCACTTTGATCATTTATGCTACTAGTTATTTTTAATTCAGAAAATGTCATATTAATTGTTTGAAATGTGCTGTAAAACAGCCCGTGGAATTGTTGATTGCTTTCCCTAAATTCCTGCAAAACAACTATCAAAAGTTTGGTCCAGGCATGTAAAAAGGAAATGCAATTAATATCAATTGAGCTGTAAACTAAGGTTCCGTTTCTCCTCCCAGATAACAGTAGATGCCATTAGGATAAGTTGTAAAGAAGTTGAGACAAGACTGTGATATTATGGTCCTAAATCACAGCATCTTGACATAACCTCGTTTACGAAATGCACGTCATTCCCACGGCCCTTGCCATTACACAGGACAACACAGAAGGGCTCCAAAACCAAGGAGAGATCGCACAACTAAAGTGAAGAGAGCAGCGACCATGCTCATCAATAGTTGCATTCCAGCAGCAGAAAACAGTCTTCTTTTTTCCTAGGCAGGATGACAACAGTAGAAATCTCATCATGTCACACAGTCACTCTACATTACATCTCTAATCTTGTCTGTCTGAAGTTTTTCAACAGCTCACTGCATTTTCCCTCTCAAAAGAACTGCTGTATCTTATCTGGAGCATAATAAGTAGGGTGGCAGAAAAACCAAAGCTAAACCCAACAGCTGTGGATCAACCAAATCTACTGGCACTGGCTGAGACATCAACTCCATGCAAAGGCAGAGAGATGACCAGCTCAGGTTCTCCATCAGTAGCACTGAATGCTGGTCAGGAGTTGAGGTCCCACCATGGGATGTACAGGACTGCTGACTGGTTCCAAATATTTTGCAGATAATAAACTCTTCTGAAGTAAAATTTTCCCGATAATGTAAGAAATTTTTTTTTGCTCATAAAATTTAAGCTGTTCAGTAGCATTTCCTATCAACTGCTCCATAGCTTTTGCTAGGATCTCTTATGCTAAGATTAAGGAAATCACAAAAACATTATGAAACATGGAAAGAAAATTGTTAAGATGATATTTGTCTTCAGTTTGACCTTATTTTGGAGTAAGCCATAACAAAATGAAAGTAAATCATTCAAAATAGAGGTACAGGTTTAAATTATTCCTAATTAAAAAATAGCTGTAAACAATCTAAATGAAACAGCTTGGATGAATGAGGGGAGGATGTGCAGCCCACCTCTTCCCTTCTTTTGAAATAGGCCAAATCAAATTACTGCACTTCCAAGTTGTTGACGTTATTCCAGAAGTAATCATGTTGCTGTCTAGCCAGGGAAGATTGATGCCTATCTGTGCTGACAGACATGCTGATGCCTCTTCTCCTTAGGTTTCCAAGGTTATGGTTTGACAGTCAATTAAAAAGTTCTCTCTTCCCTGACAAACTTTTGGGCTCCACTGACTTTCTTCTGCCCCTTCCCTACTGCTAAAACACCTTCCCATTGTGCCCTTGACCACGGGGATATTACGAGCATCTTATTTCAGCAGCCTGTTTTGGGATGACTTTCTTCAACTCTTCTCTACCACGGAGGAGCACCACAGCAGGCACAACTGGGCACCGCTCATGTCTCCTGCCAAGGTGACAGAGGGGCACCAATGTCACAGCTGCTCTCACTCACACAGGAGTCTCAGCCATGTACTAAAAATTGCTGGTTCCTAGCTGCCACTACCAATCCTGCCAGAGAAGGATGGATGGGGGTCTCTCCCCAGAGCGCTGCCCTTACCTCTCCCCGCATGGCAGAGCTCAGTGCCACCGTGGCAGGATCCAAGAGAGCAAAGCTGGACGGCGCTGGAGATGCCAAAGTCGCACATTCCCAGCTCCATTCTCCTACCTGTAGGTGGCATACATATACCTTGCTATCTCAAGCAGCTCTCCACTCCCGCTCACTTGATTAGTAGGCAGCGTTCTAGAGATCAGCACTTTTAAACATGAAGTACTATCTAGTGGGCGAAATTAACTCCCACCAGATGATACAGGACCTATATAAAGTATCTGCTTAGAACACCAATTCTTTTAAGAGCAGTGAAAGTAATACTCGAGTGAGAAACAACTGCAGGAACTACTGCACTTGGCTTTGCAGTAACATCTTTACGCAGTGATTTCCCATGGCAAATGGAGTTGTCTGAAGAGCGAAAAACAAAACCCAACACAATTCCAAAGAAACAAACAACCAGGAGAAGGCCATCTGAGCAGAATCCAAGCTACACAAAGCGTAGGACTGTGCCTGTTAAACTCACCCACCGAGACATCCCCCAGCAACTACTACTGCTGAGACCAGTTGTAGGAGGCTGTTCTCAGAAGAAGTCGCCTATCTGGCTAAATTTGTTACCGTGCCTGTGGTGTAGCTTTGGGCTGCTTATGCAAAAAGTGTTTGATTCCCTCAAGGTTTGGAGCAGCGCTTAGTAAGAATGACAGGAAAAATTCAAAAATCCCAGCAAGTGTGACTGCCAGGAGAATGACGTACCCTCGCGTTTCTGTAACTCTCGCTTCTCCTCCCTCCACAATTTAACCAGTTAAGCACCTTTGAAATTCAAACCCACAGCATCTTTCTTTAGGCACTCCTGAAAAGTTTCACTTTAACCTTAAGTAAAAAACACTCAGATTTGTTTTGTCCCAAAAATATTTCGACATTTTTGCCATTTGATTAAAACACGGGATTTACTCCGTGCAGAAAGCAAATCTCAAACAGAACTTATTACTTTCAGATGAGAACGCCTACAAAAGTAACCATGTGTCTGCAGAGAGATGGGGGTTATCTGTAAAACCTGCCTGCTCCAATGACTCTCCTCTACAGGAAAATAATGATGATATTAATTTGGGGCATTTTGTTTAGCTGCAGTGTTCAGAAGCCATTCCTGCAAAGACTTCTCACATGGTACCATTATCACCTACTTGCAATGCACCAAATTAAATGTGTAGGCAGGACTGTGGAGAAGGGAAGTCAAAATAATTCGTATATGCAGCTACCTAGGACACTGCTCAAAAGACACAACAGAAATCTTGCGCATAACTTAAAACTTCTCACGCTCATTTCAGTAACGCTCCAAAATTTTCTCCTATACTAAGAGCATCAAGCAGCTTTAGGTGCCCTCAACTCCTGGCTTGGACAAGTAACCTCACGTTAGATCAACAGCTCTCTGCTCAGAGTGTATCCTTATTTTACCTCCCCCTACACCCGAGCCCAGCTCTGCTAGTCATTGAGAACATATAAATCACACACCCTTTTGGAAATGGAAAAGCCTTTGAAACCTGGAATGACTTCACACTGTGGACGCGCCAGAAGTTAGAAGAATTAGGTTGGCATAAGAAACAATAAGCTTTAAATCATGCCTGCATTAGGGACAAGGGTTCACTCTGAAAGAGCTACTGCTCTGTTATTTTATTTTCTCATTCTTTTTAGAGGTGGGTGCAGAATGACAGGTTTAAAAAATTACATAGAGGACAATATTTTAATTTTAGCGTTTAAATTTTGAGCTTTGAAAACAACACCCATATTTTTCAATGGGTTTGAGGAATGCTGACCTTCATTCTTAAGTGACTAAGATATCTTGTTCACATTCATAAAATTCCTGATTCACTCTGTGGCACGGACCACAATGGACTGTGTTCATCCTTTAGAAAGATAAAATGAAGCAACTGGCAATGCAATTAACTTCCTTTTAATGCATAAGAAAATAAAGAGGCAATTTCCCTGAGTATGCAGAGATACCACAGGTATTTAGCACTCTGCATCGAAATTCAACCATATTTAAAACAGAAAGACACATGGAGAAATGGGACAGGAGCACAACTCCCTTTTACACACCTGTGAAATATGCAGGGCTGTTTTTTCAGACAACACGTTTCAGTTCAAATCAGAACGTTAAAGGACATTGCCAGAAGCAGTTGCTTCTTGTGTACCTAGACTTCATATCGATTTAATCAAGATAAATTGGCACTGGCTTAAAATTCACTATATCTGAGGGTTCCTTAAACACCTCTAACTTGTGCTGTGCTATGCAAATTATTAAATGAATAGAGAAATTAAAACAAACCTCTCCAAGATATTCTAAGTACTGAAAAGAAAAATTAAATTTGATCTTGGCTCTGTATTTTGGTGTTTGATTTCTCAAAATAATCCTCCCCTCCATATTTATAAATCATACTCATTCTCCAATTCTGTCTCTAGTAAAGATAAGTAATTGCACAGTCTGTCCCCTGCATTCATTTAGCTGAGAACGTATCCACGGGCTCTGAGGGAACTGGCAGAGAGAGTGACTGTGCCATCATATTTGAGAGGCTGTGGCACTCCATTGAAGTTACCAGTCATTATAAAAGGGGAAACATAATCCCCATTTTTAAAAAGGTAAAAAAACCACATAGGGAACTACGGGAAGTCAGTGTCACCTTGGTGTGCCTCAAGAGCATGGAGAAGATGCTCCTTTCTATGCTAAGGCATGTGGAAAAGAAGGAGGTTGTTGGTGACAGCCATCACAGCTTCACTAATGGCAAATCATGCCTGACAAATTTGGAGGCCTTCTATGATGGGGTTACAGCACTGGTGACCAAAGGAACAGCAGCTGACATCCCCTTGCATTTGTGCAAATTGTTTGACTTTGTCCTGCACAACATCCTTGTTTCTAAATTGGGGAAACATGGATTTGATGGGTGTGATTTGTCTGATGGAAGGTGTCCCTGCCCATGGCAAGGAGTGTGGAGCAGTATGATCTCTAAGGTCCCTACAAACACTAGCCATTTTCTGATTCTATTATTACCTATGCCAAGTGTTCATTTGGATCCCCTGTAACCAGAAACAATGTGCTTTCTATTCCTCCAGCACCACCCCAAAGCTCACATTTTAAATATGTTTGGTCAAGTTGTCCTATCATTCCCCTAAACAGTACTGCAAAAATACACATTTTTTTAACAAATGTACTATTTTCAGTAAGGTACAGAGAGTGCTTTGGGTTCATTCCCCGTTGCTGCACATTCTCTACCCTCCATGCAGTTATATGAAAACAACACAAGTGCTAAGGGCACAGAAGGTCTTGACTACTTGGGGTGAGCCAAGCAATAACTCATTTGCCTCCTAGTCACACTCAGTTGTTTTGTTGTTCACACCTGTATACGCAGGGGCAGCGTGGGCTTCCTGGAGAGCTTGACCGATATGGCCAAGGCAGCTTTTTGTTTTTACCAGGGGCCTGCACAAGGGAGGTAGTTCACTCCTCGCCTACTAAAACCTAGTTATGGTCAAACTTATGCCAGTAGCTCAGCCTAAATAAATCTGTGGGCAACCAAATGACAGTAATTGTGTCAACTATCACACCTGAGTCAAAGTCTTCCCTGAAATTAATGATCTAAGAAATCTCCAAAACTCAGCTACAGGCTGCTGTGAAGAAATAACATTCATCCATGGAAAAATAAGTGTCAAACTTGGAACACAAGCACCCTCATAAAGCTGATAAGCTAGAGTTGCCAGAAAAATAAAAGCTTAGAATATCTGCCTTGAGAAAGTTGACATTGGCATTGATCACTAATGTCCCAAACCAAGGGACAGCTGTGAAGTCCATGAGCCTCCGAGGATCTCTCTTTGCACAAGGGTCTGTAAAATAAGACATTGCAAGCAGTGCTTTTTACTGTGCCTGACCATTTCTGGATCTCACAGCAGAATAATGTGTCTGAAGAGAGAAACCACCAGGAAACAGTTTTTATTCCATTTTTCCTGACTCTCACTAGCATCATTCAGTGTTGACTTCGGGCAAATGGAATGTTATGGGTGTTTCAGAGGACTGGAAGAAAATAGATGGCCAGAATAAGCAGATGTACATGAAACCGTAATCTTGCATGAACCCTAGTAAAATCACAGAGAGGGTAATGTGCTACGCAAACACGAAAGAATTAAGATTGTAACATAACTGAATGTCCCATCAAGATAAATCTGTTGTGAAACTCTCACCTCTGGCTGACAGAGATGACCCTCCTGGTTCAACATGCTTTTGTATTGTTTTTTATTCAAATGAGTGACTTTATGCCTGCTGGTGTTGCAGGACAATATGGTCTAAAGCCAGCACTATGGATGGATCAATGTAGATCAGAAGTAAATTGAAAGACCATTAACCTATAAATCACAAGAACCAGTTGTAAAATTATAAACCCACTCACACTGCAAGGTGAGTTCAACCAAGCCACTCCTGATTTCCCAGCAGTAAGGAGATACACAGAAGAGACACCAACACCTGGCAGGTAGCAGTAGCCTCATTATGTCTGTGAACTGCAGGCCAAAGAACCAATTTCACATTAGATCTGAAATGAGTACCACATGTTTACAAAGCCTGATACTTGCTCCAATCCTTCTGCAGAGAAAAGACATTCATCTCTCTCTCCCAGCTCTGCTGCCAATGGAGGAACTTCTGTAGAGCTTTACCTGACTGGCTTCTCTTCCTAGAGATGTGTTGGTTTTATAGATTCTCTCCTTGCCAAGCCTGCTTGGATACCTCCTTTCCTTGTACCTGAAGATAAAAAGGCCCATTGGGACCAGTCACCATTCTAACTGGTCACAGTATGTCACTTCATGCCCTTCCTGGGTTCTCATAGTCAAACTGTGCCTGAATCCTGCACACTCTTTCAGGATAAACTCAATGCACAGGCCCTTCTCCACCTTCACCTAACCAGCATTGTCATCTCAATGGATGTTTCACGTCTGGATCCCTAACACTGACTTCCTTCAAGCTTGCAAAACATTATCTGACAAGCGGCGTTAAGTCCTACACATATTCCTACTACTCTCATTTCCAGGTTTGTAAACTAGAAAAAAAAAGGTAAAAAATTTCCCAGCCATACCCAAATGTCCGGACTGCAACATTCACAGTAATTTCTTGATCCACTGGGATTGTATTTGCTATTCATGTGAGTGTTAAGACAGCAGGAATAATAAGCCTGTGCTAATCATCACTGCTCTTTGTCATTTGCAAAAGGGCTGATGGACAGAACTGAACATGCCTCCAGACTTCCAGAGCTGCACGACACACCATCCTTTCTGCTTTCAGGAAAAAAACACATCAGTGATTTATTAATCCAGAAGAAGTTGTGACAAATCAGCATTGCCCAGTTCTGGGGCATCAACACCATGTATTTTACTGACTCTCACATTCCAGCTATGTGCATTCCTCCTGAAGTAATGGGCATTCTTCCCCCTGGTACCCCAGGACATGCAAGTGCAAATTACTGAGGAAATATTCATGACCCGGTGGTCCTCAAAGCCTTTCACCTGCTGGGAGACTCCTCTGCTACTCGGTTTCGCTGGGGGGAAATATCTGGGGCCAGTAAAGGCTCTGCTGATCTCTCACTGCTGTCCTCCTTTACCCACATAGGCCTGGCCTACATTAAAACCCCACTGGAAGATGAGAGTAAATTCAAAGTAGCCCTCAACGAAGAACTAGTTTTACCAAAAGAAGAAGGTGGCTGGTTAAATCTAGCTAAAATTTTTTAAAAGTAAGAATTCTTGGCCTGGGGCAATTTTATGCCTAGCCTGGAGGCTCCTGTCCTTAATCACAGCAGGACAGCACAATGGTAGTTTTTTAGATAACAGGGAAACTTGTAATCCTGCCTCAGCATGAGCAAAGACGAGCCATGTAATCACAATCTCTTGGACACCAACTGATGCTCCACACACATCCGTCCATACACGGCCCGGCACCTCCCTTATGGCAGCATCCCACTGTCTCCACCTTCCTCAGGCAAATGACCTTTTCCAAACAGTCCTGATGGCTTTGCAGCTGCGGACCTGCACCAAACTTCAAATCTGGAAGACGACATTTTCTTTATGCATAGTCCTGGTAGCAACAAAACATATTTTTTTCACCACCAGCAACCCAAGAGGCAGGATTCAGCCCTACTACTGTGGAAGAAAGCAAATTCAGCACACAATTTCAATTACTTAGGTTAGGCAACTGATTTCCATTACTGCTAATGGGATTTATGCATCCATTCAACTGAGCATGGTACTGAAAACCTGCGTCTCATTCTGACCCCAGAAGGTTTTGTTCCCCATACATCTTTAAAAGAATAGAATAAAATGCAACTAAAATGAGTGCTGTGTTAATCACTGCCTTGGCTTTGGGCCATTAGCAACACCTCTGCCTCTCTGGAGTGGCTTATTTTATCTAGAACAAATATCTCTCCCAGCTCCAGTGATGAAGCCCTTGTCCCAGGTTGTCTGTCTTCCCTGGGTTTATATGCTGCCTGTACTGGCAAGTTCCACTTTCATTCCTCTTCCTAGAGGTATGAAAGCTCAACTGATTTGAGATCCTCAGTTTTGCCAGTCATCTTCCAGAACTTCACCTTTCGTTCCTGTTGCATTAACACTTCAGGGATTCCCTCAGCTGTTTCCTACATGGAAGGCACAGGTCTGGAGGAACAGTCACCCCCAGGAAGTGCTGGGACAGAAAATCTGCTCAATAGCACTGTGCTGTCTCTAATGCTCAAAAAACACACAATCATATTTTTCAGTGGTAAGAAACAGTTAAAATTTCAATTGCAGCAATGAAAATGAGAATGTCAACACCTCTTTGTCTCTTGGATGATTTCCAGACTAGCTCTGTTTATTTAATAAGAAACCATGACATGGCCACCTGTTTAATGAAGTCTCTGCAAGCTTCTTGCTAACCTTTGCATTTCATTTTTCTTAAACTGTTTATAAACATGGGAGGGCTCCATCCCAACCAGAGTCTTGGAGACTCGTGGTGGTTTTTTTAAAAGGTCAAAGTGAAAATGAATGATTGTATGCTGAAGCAGGAGGCAAAGCTCGCAGGAGCTGCGTCCTACAAGGGGTGAAGCATGGAAGGATGACGTCAAGGAAACTCTAGAGATTTTATTCTTGTTGCTCTGTTTCATTGTGTTGTCACACCAAGGAGTCTGTGAAGCAGGTACTCCAGTAATGGAGTATAAGGGGAGGTTAGGATTTATGAGTTGGACGAAATGGTTCCAGGTGAAATTGCATGGAATAACAGATCTCTACAAGAGTGGGAGTCCCTTGGGGCTGGGCTCCCACATACCTGCTGCTGAAGGGACAATGAAAAAAAATTTTCCGCCTTCTCTCCTTTGACTTGTCCTTCTCAGATACAGCCTTTCCCCCCTCCCTAGCCAGTTTGGTCACTCCAAGAGCATTGTGACACCTTCAATCTCTCAAAAGCAGTGAACTGTTTTCATTTAGAAGTCACCTAAATACCATCTGGATTAAATTCAGATTTGCAAGACACAATGTCACTCCACGCTGTGCTAAGTCCACTGTTGATGGAGGCTGCCCCGAGTGAAACGTGTCACGTAGATGGTCCTCCTGACCCCACTGAGCTGGGACATCTCATCAGTCTTGACCACCCTACAACCTACCTGAAAGGCTGAAGGACATGACTGAAACCAGGCTGGAGAGCCAGCTAACGCAGAGTTTGGTTTGGGAATGGCAGAGACAATCGTGAGAGAAAGGTATAGCAGACACGGATCAAAAGAGAATAGACAAGCACAGCTAGTACAGGCATCAGATCATCATTTAAAATTAGTCTCGGCGACATAAAGGACTATCATTATTAGTTCCATGCAGGTGTTAGAGACACTTTCTGCATTCTGAAAGAGATTCTGTACTAAGGGCTTTAAAAGTCCTTAGTCCTCTCACACTCATGTCCTTTAGGTCACAGAAATCACTGTAAAGTCAGTGAGGAAAAAACACCCTGCTGTCTTCTGACAACTAAATAGGGCATACCCTAGTGCTGTCAGCAAGATTGAATGTGGTCTCTGTGCTCTGAGAGACTATAAATCCCTTTATTGGCACAGATTACCAACCTGATTGCTTGCATACAGATTAATGCAGCAGCATGAGTCCTCTGGGTGACTGCTGAGCAGGGAAAGCAGGAGGGGGGAATTTATTTGCTCGGAAGCTTGTGATATTTATCTATCAATCACCAAGGAAAAACATTTCATGAGCTTTATTCCAAAAATATCTTTGTATACAGAGAACAGAGAGCTGAGAAAATTACCCAGATTAAAAGAGGGGAGGAAACAGCTCTGTAGCTGCCTACAGGAAAGCCCAAAGTTTTGCCAGCTGCCCAGGGTCCACATGCCCTGACACCACACCGGAGGTGTCCCCCCCAGCTGTGGGATTTCCTAACCTACCGCACTCCAACAGTAAGTAGCAATAAAAGGGAGAGCATGGCTGAAGGAGGAGAGCTAACACATGAAACAATCATTCATCTTCTTGAGAGCCTTGGCAAATTCTTTCCATTTCCATTTTTAATTCACCGCTAAATACGGTGAATTGAAGAGAGGTTGTGAAACCTTTCTCATGGCAGGGAAGATGAAGGGGTAGCCTCCTCACATTTTTAATTAACTCTGCATTGAATGACGACGATTGATAGTTTATCCCCTCTGTTTCACGCTCCTTACCCCATTCCCTGCCTTGCTGACATGATCAGCCATAGGGGGGACACCTCAAATCCCTCAGCCCAGGGAGGGGTCCATCCTCCCCAGTGCCCTGCACCCCAAACCCCGGAGATGCTGCTGCCACTGCTGACAGGCCCCTTGTGCACAGCTGTTTTACTGCTGAGGGGAGCCAGGTCCCAGCCTGTGACACACTGCACCTGTAATTAAGGGCCACCACTGAAAAGGTTCCAGCCACTTCCAGGGACCCCACAGAGAGCTAAGCCAGGAGCTCAGGGTTTTTCTTCTTATCCAAGAGGCTTGCAGGAACTAGGGACCTACTGCTCAACCAACCCACCCAGTTTAAAGACCTGTCAGTTTAGTGAAATATTGCTCTGACACTCAGAAGCAGGTAGGTGCTTGGCTGGCACCCAGATGCCAGACCTGCCTAATGCCAACATGTTTTTGGCAGCTAGATGTACTAGCTTGGCACTCACTTTTGAAAACTGGCCCCAGACATGAAAATATGACTTAAAAACATAGACACACAAACTGTGCTAAACCAAGACAGCAGCACTTTTTCTTTTTTTCCCCCTAAGCTTGGCTCTCCCTGAAATTTTTTACTAATGAAATTACTTGAGGAAATTTCTCAGGAGACAATAAACATAACAGACTCATTTAGCAAAAGGGAATTCTTCTAAGCTGAATTGACTCTCATACATTAAAATCGAGATCTGCTGCTAAATACTTTGTCTCCCCCCAAAGACCAGACTATAAAGCCAATAATAAACAGGATGATATATTTACCAAAGAACTAGAGGGAAAAAAAATTGAAATTATCCGTTCCTACATAAACTTCAGTGTTGGGAAGAGAGTCTGGTTCCATTTCTGAAGTAAATACTGCCACTTACACCACCTGTGTTTTACGCAGTTCAATGTGGATCACAGAATCAGAATGGTTTGGGATGGAAGGGAACTTTAAAGCTCCCAGTCCAACCCCCCTGCAATGAATAGGGACTTCTTCAACTAGAACAGCTCAGAGCCTGATCCAACCTGACCTTGAATATTTCCAGTATAACTCACTGTTGCAGCTTTCTAAACACAACAGGCGCAATAACAAAAAAAATCACAGTCATCAGCACAAAAATATTCCAGGCATCACTCGATTGTTTTTTGTTAATTATATTTTGGACTGCAGAAAATATTTATTTTCTGACTTGCTACAGTTACTTTGTGGGCCATAAAGTGACTTTACTTGGGAGAAAAGAAAATATTATCTATGGGAAGTGTTGTTGGCAAAAGCAAAAAAAAAAAAATCTTCCAAAGTAACTTCCAAATATTTGCGTTCAGGCAACAGGCCACCATTTTTAAGTAATTTGATTTAAAGAGAGAAAATGACAACATCATAACATCACTATCTGGACACAATCCAGTAAAGTGCACTAAATTCAGGGCTTGGATGAAAAATTGGGAGGAAAATCTGAAAGGAAAAGTATTGACCTGCAGTATTTGCAATGATTTTATTTTTTAAGTTTTTAGAAGATACATGCTGAGGATGGGTTGGCACAACCTAATGGGGATGCACCAGTGCCCCACACTGATTTGCAACATCCTTCTGAGAGCATCCAGCCCCACACACTGATCCCCACAAGGGAAACGTGTAGGGAGGTTGGTACAAAATGAAAATAAGACGAAAGAAAGTAGGAGCAGTGACAGGACTGTCACTGAGCATTTGGGCAAAATTAGTGGACCCTCCTTTTCCCTGTTTCCCTCCTCTCCCAGGAGGGCAGGGGAAGAAATAGCATGTTAGGGTGGCATCACAACTCCTCTGGCTCTGCTTGGCTCGAGGAGATGATGGAAGCTGCCCCCAGACGCAAGGTTAAGAAGGCAAATCAGAGCTTCAGCTGGAGGTCAACTGCAGCCTGTGCAATCAGTCAGGCTTTGCTCATCGCCTGCACGACCCTCAGGATGCCCTTTCCGGAGAGCTGACACTTGGTTCTGGTGTGACAGGGAGAGCCAGACCTTTGCTGAAGAGAGCCAGAGAGGAGAGAAGGGAGGAAGACGGTGAAAGCCACAGGCACACAGCAAGCCTCTTCCAACGCAAGGACAAAACAGCAGCCAGTTCAAATCTAAGGTAAGAATTAAAAGTCAATTGAATAATAAATTGTTTTAAAGGAGAAGTAGAGTATAAAGCTGCTTCTGCCCTGCAGTCCACGCTGGCTGCAGTGATGCTGCATGGCTGGACTGGAACAATGCTGCCAGGAGGTTGCACGGGTCTTCTGGAGCCTCAGCACACAAGACCAGGATGACAAAAGGAAAGAATCTGTTTGGAAGGACTTGCTTGGACCTGCCGTGCTCCTGAGCACTGGCCCTGCACACAGTCAGGTCCTGTGTTTTCATGGCAGCAGAACTGCTCTTTGATTTCCCAGAAAGTAAGAAGTTGTTCCACACTGACAGCAAACACAGCCTAACGCAGCATTTGTGCAACACAGCAAAGCCCACAGGTGGTGGGAAGAGTCGTCTCGTGGAAGGATGATAACCATGAGCTATGCTTTTATGATCTACACTCTGATCATGCTCCCCAAATCGTACACGGAAAACCTGAGTAAACCGAAGCCAGGATGTGCTAAAAGCAAAGTAGTTTCCCTGGCACTTTTCTCGAATTCAAGGGATTTAACCTTTTCTTTCTCTTACTCTAGATTGTCCTCAAAATAAAACCATTACTCCTAGAAATTTGTGTACCCAGTTTAACATTGCAAGAGTGTCATGAAAGGTGTGTTCGTTTTTGATGTAATTAGAGAGGTACACTTCGTCTTTTTTTTTGTGTTTTCAGCCATAAACGAAAAGTATGACCCCAGCTCTCCCTGGTTTTGCCCTGCAGTTACAGGCCTGTCCTCAAGTGCTCCAGCTCGAGGACTCCATGTGCTGCTGTCTGCCCACGTCACAAGTGGGGCTCTTGGAGACTTCACAGGCAGCAAATGAATTCATTAATGCTGGGTCAGAGGCTGCATTCCCAGCCCATGCACACACTGGAGCAACAGCAGCGCACCTACAAAGGCTGCCACGGGCCTCCCTAATCCTCTCAAAGACGACGTTTCTTGCAAATTTCCTTGGGCCCTGTGCTGGCGGTATGCACGGCAGCTCCAACACACAGCCACGTGCATTTGCCCACGCTGTGGTTTTATGATTGGCTTGAGCTGACATAAAGCAGCACTTCAAGGAAAGAGCTTGTTCCTCTCTGTTCCTGTCCTTCCCTCCTGAGAAAAGCAGTACCGAAGAGTTGCTTCAGGTCAAAACTGTTTTTACTGCAGGCTGGTTTTCTTTAGGTTCTTAGCACAGTCCTGCCTGTGCACAGCCTCCCAACACCACTGTCAGTGCTAGGGGGGCCCGGGGGTCACAGGGCAAGAACGAGCAGCATGGGTGGTGAAGAAAGGGCTTGGCAGCCTTCCCACTTTGAGCTTTGATATTGGTTTCAGATGACCCTGGCTGCCCTCGATGCCGGAACAGGAACCCCAGTGACTTACCCCCCTCATCCCAGCCCGTGTTTCCATCACTGTCTTTGTGACAGCACCAGACTGCCAGAAAAATAAACTTATTTATAAAATGCTTTTCCCTCCTTTACCTTTTGTATAACCAAGACACAGGTGTTACCCTCAACTAAAGTGGCAACTAAAACAGAGCATTAGGCTCAAAATTCAAACACATCATTTCAGCTGCAAGTCTGGAGGCTGAAAGCCCACCAGGACACAGGTCCAACACCAAGTTTGTCTCCTGGCACTAACCTGAGTGAGCACAATACACCATTAGGGTGGAGCATCCCTCGGACCCCTGTGTTCGGTGCTTGCTGGGTTCTCTCATTTGAGCTGCTTTTCTTCATCTCAAAATAAATACATTAAGGAATCCTTGGTTTCAGTTGCTCTACAAGTAGAGAGCAGCCTCAGACCTTGGGTCTGATGCAAGCCACACCTCGGGGAAGGGGTCAATAAAAGCAGAGCAAGTGCTCTTACCAGAGCTCACAGCTCAGGACCTTTCAGCCTCAAAAAGGTCTTATCCGAGCTCTCAGAGAAAACAAAGAAATATGCTATCCTTGGCCAGCAACTCTGCAGAAGAGCATTGATAAAATCTTCTAATTCATGCCAGTTTGATGGACACCACAACATTATCAGCAGAGCCGCCCTCCAGGCGCGCTGCCAGCAGATGTACTTGGCACGGGGAAGGGCTGGGGTAGCACACCCTGCACCCCGGACGGCTGGAGACAGCCTGGGGACAACCGTCACACGCTGGACGAGGCACGGGAGCCCAGAGACCTTGTAACAGCAAAAAAAGAGCAGTCCGGAGATAACCTCATCGGAAGAGCGCCGAGACGGACGTGGCTGAGCAGCTGAAGAGTAAGCAAATTGATCAAGAAAACCAAAGTAAGTGCCACGAAAGCGGTAGACAACTCACACATCCCAGCTAACACCACCAGGGACAGGAGAACTGGAAAAAGCACTTGTTTGGCTTTGTCCCCCACATCAGTTCCTTCACTAAGTAGCTCAAAACACCCTCCTTCCCGTCGCTGCATCGCAAAAATGATGTGGAGGGAGCTGAGGTATGCAAATACCTGCGTAATTGTATGTTCTGGCTCACAGACTGCACGTGATCCCAGCAGCACTGCTGCGTGGGAACGGGAGCTCAGCCATGCAGGCGGAGGGAGGCAAGCTGCCTCTGCCCAGCCTTCGCCTGGGAGGAACCGTCACAGGGAAGGGATGAAAACACAGGAGAATTAATGAGGAATAAAGTACTGTTTTAATGTAGTTTCATTTTTACCTATTGGCAAGAAAGTTTTGTGCATTTTTTGGGGTTGTTTCCCTAGAAGATAATTTCTACTTGGAAAAATTCTCCTCTAAATTGACTTTTAGGGTCTGTCTAAACTAAGAAATATTTCTAGCTTGTTTTACAGCCAGTTCTGCCTAAACGATTTCTAAATTGGTTGAAGTCATCATATGGATTTCAGATAGTATAAAGCAAGCAGCCAATTCTTTTCCTGCACTAAGTTCAAGGTAACTTTGAAAAGTCCATTAAAACAAATGCAGTAAAATGTTCAGATCACCTGTAGTCTTGTTGGGCTTGTTTTGGCTGGGGTAGAGTTCATTATCTTCATAGTAGCTAGTATGGGGCTGTGGTTTGGATTTGTGCTGAAAACTGTGCTGATAATAAAGAGATGTTTTTGTTGTTCCTGAGCAGTTCTTACCCAGAGCCAAGGCCGTTCCTGCTCCTCACCCCACACACCAGCGAGAGGCTGGGGCTGCACAAGGAGCTGGGAGGGGACACGGCCAGGACAGCTGACCCCAACTGACCCAGGGGATATCCCAGGCCATATGGCACCGTGCTCAGCATGTAAAGCTGGGGAGAAGGAGGGAGGAGGGCACGTCTGGTGTGATGGTGTTTGTCTTCCCAAGTCACTGTTACAGGTGATGGAGCCCTGCTGTCCTGGGGATGGCTGAGCACCCGCCTGCCATGGGAAGTGGGGAACGAATTCCTTTGTCTGCTTTACCTGTTAAACTGCCTTTATCCCAACCCACGAGTTTCCTCACTTACACCCTTCCAATTCTCTCCCCCATCCCTATGTAGGGGATGTGAGCAAGCTGCTGCAATGAAATCATTGTGAATAAAACACTTGGGAAAAGTTTCGGATTGCCAAAACCAAGATCCAAGCAGGAGCTGAGTTAACTGGTAAGGAGTCACCTTATTCCTTTCTTCAAACTAAACTACAGAAGGTAACAGCCACTGCCAAGAAAGGTGGAGCCAGCTGGAATCTAACTATTGCTTGAAGGAGGAGCTGGGAACAGGCTATCAAAAAAGGTCTCCCATTGTCACCCACTTTCATCTGCACTTGTGATTTATCTCACCATGTTGTGATCTCAGGTCTTGTGGCCCCAGCCCAGACACGCTCTTTTCCTCCTCCAGCTCCCCACTCCCTCCCATCAAACCCCATCAATCAGGAGGAGCTGGGAGCAGCACTTATTTATATTTACTAGCTCAGCAGCCACCTCCTGTTGCTGCTCCTTGTAGGCTGACTTGAGGCTATATTTAGAGCATGAAATCCCTCTTACCTCTATAAATTCTTTCAGTGACTCATCACGGGGAAATTAGCAGCCCTACACCACCATGAAAACAGAGAAAAGGATACTTTTGGGAGAACTGCCAACACCCTTTATCTCCAATGGCCTTTTTAATTGGCAACAGCATTTGTGTTCATTTTGATCCACACTCTTCTACACTCAGCACCGATATTTAAGCATGAGAAGGCGTAGAAATGGTACAGATGAGGCATGTGACCATGAAAGCCATATGGGAAAGTGCTGATCCCTTCTCTCTCTAGTATCAGCCTGCATTTATTTCAGTGTCTCTGCTGCAACTCCAGGAATACACAAACTCAGCAAAGGTGGTGTTTGCAGTCAGTCAGGAGCGCACAGACAGGCAGCTGCTGCACCTCAGCTGACGGGCAGGAACACCTGCTCATGCTCCCATGCCATCCTTAGGAACATGGCTGCACCAAGTTCTGCTCAGAACACCATGCTGAGGACAGCAAGCAGATGTCAACTCAAGCACTGCTGTCAACAGGAGGCAACAATCCTCTGCAAGAGAACAAAAGGTCTGGTCCTTGCCCCCTCACTAGGCATGGGTGGACCTGGGGGACAGCACACACCACAGCCTCTGTATGTCAGACACAAAGAGAAGCCACTTGCTGGAATATGCAAACCTTTGCTCTGCTCTGACCTGAGCAGGAGCTGTAGGCACCATCCACCTCTGCTATTTCAAAGTTCTTGTCAAAGAAGAGAATGTGTAGAGGAATATGGAAATTCAGAACAAACTTGTCAATAATGGTGGGAACTGTGTTCAATATTGAAATCCTTTTTGATAGCAAAAATATATGTTGCAAGCAAATAGCCCCATCTTGCAGTCCAGCACATTTGGTTGTTTTCCAAAACAACAAAATGCACGAAAACATAGAGCTGCAGCATAACCACTGTCTGTCCTGCTTGCCCAGTAAGCAATAAAGATGAGATTTCACACACAGTTTGAGTGAATGCATATTTAAGCATTACAGCTATTACAATCTGCTGGATACATAAAAGTGGAAGTTTTTTAAGTACACTTTTGCTCTCCCTCTGGTTTCTCCACCTTGTCAGGCTGGGTGCAATGAGAGGCCACCAGGAGCTGGTTCTCCCACCTTCTCTGGAAGCTTGGTTGTGCCTCCTCTAGGCTGCACTTACCACCCTCTGTGCCCTCGCCTAGGCATGGTAGACGTCCTGCAAGAAGGGCTCCCAGCCCGGTGCCCTGGCCAGGTCTTGTCCTGCCTGTGGATCCCAGAGGGGTCACCCTGTAGCCTGGCCTGACAGTCCCAACCATAAGGGGCTCCCTTGGTTGGGTTCAGGCCCTGCAAAGGGAAGACTGATTGTACTGTGTAGTTTCTCCTCCACATTCCAGAAAGATGAGCCAGGACTTACCTGAGCACACCCAGAAAAGAGTTATTAAGATCCAAAAATATTTCTGGGGACTGCAGAAAGACAAAAATACAACCACCTTGTCACAGAGCAGGGACACAACAGTCCCACCACTACCAGTGGGATGGATGACTGATGCCCCAGGACTTTCCTCTCCTGCTGCCCCAGGACTTTCCTGTCCTACAGCACAGGAAAGGCCTCAGCTTTTCCCTAGGAGCACAGGCAGGAGGTTCATGTTCCTCCAAACAGCTTTCACACAAGCACTTTCTTTCTTCCACAGCCTCCTAAGAGTCTTAGAGCTCTTGCAGCTCAAGTAAGGGCTGACCCAACTTGCCATATTTCAGCACTGCTAATAACAACTCAAAAGAAATCTTGGGGTGGCTGGAGGAGGCGGGAGGAAGAGTCCTGTATTATTCCATTTTTGTATGGTGGGACTCTAATAGGCAACTCTGAGGGAAACTTGGGCTTGTCATGTTTAATTATCTTCCTCTTGGTAAAAACATCTGAAACCACCTCATTAGTTACCATCCATGGCTGATCAACTACAGCAGGAATCAGCACTCCAAAAGGGCAAAATTAACTTCAGTAATAGTCATCTTTCCGTATAAAGTCATATTATGGAGATGATAATATTGTTGGAATAGGTATCACTTTCTGTTGTTCATTTTTCCTGTCTTGATGTGAGCACTGGGGCTCTGACCCTGATGTGGTGGGTAACACCACCCAGTTTAATGCAGGGAGCATTAGGAGCTTAGCACAGGATACGCCCAGAGCCACCTGTATTTCCACCTAGCAGGGCTGAAAGAGAAGACAAAGCTGGCTGGCCTCAACCAACTTGTATACAAAGGGCAAGGGCACCAAGCAAAAAACACAGACATTGCAATTATTCCTTCCAGTGGCTCCTCGTGCCCCACTGCTGAGCCAAGGCAGCTCTTAAACGGCAACGTCCCACCTGTGACCATGGCAGCCAAGAAAAGAACAGGAGTTGTAGCTGCTCTAGCAGTGCCAAACTCCGAAAGAGGAGCCCTCAGACTTGCTGATATCAGGGAGATAAGGCAGGAGCCCGAGCTGGCAGTCCCAAGCACCATCACACACTCCTGGCCAGCTCCTGAGGCAAACAGGGATGGATGTAATGAGTGCATGGCATAAACTCCTGGCTCTGTGGGACAGCAGTCCTGGACTGTGCCAGGAGAGCTGTGCAGGCTGCAGCTGCTTCAGGCTTCCCCCTCAAGGGCAGTCCTGAGATGGTGGTTCATGTTTCTCCACAAAATCTTAGCTTTCCCCTCTTGTGCTCAGATCTACCTACAAGGGACTGAATGTGTCCCTTACAGCCACACTAAAACTTCAGTGATAGAAGCTTTAGTATTCTTGATCAAATAAATGCTCCTGAGATATCAGAGTTCAGAGCACGCGCTGCTCTTTCACCACTTCCAGCTATTTTGCCCTGCACTAAATATAACAACCCCTAACAGGGGAGCCACTCCTGTGGGCTATGAGCCGTGCCAGAAGCCTGTCAGAGACTATGGAAAGCAGTAGCTCAGGAGACGGTTCAGCCCCCAACAATTACTTCACCAGCATCACTGATAATAATAAGCGGATGCAGACGATTAGTGACTGGGGAAAAGCTCTGTGGTTTCATTCAGTCCTCAAGAAGTAAGAACCCTACAGTGAGGAAGTCTCTCAAAAACAGCTGATTTTGTGTTTGGATTTTGTTTCCCAGTGTGCAGAAATTAGGAACGAAATGCTACTGCAAATCAGGCTGTTAGAAGAGCTCCCCCAGCCCTTTACTCACATCAATCATCTGATTGCCTCCAGTGAGTGTTTCCATGAGTGAGGAATTTTGGCAGGAGTAAAGTTGGAAAGATGAAGCACTTGCACATAATGACAGATTCATGGAATAATATGAATATTTATACACGCTGGCATGGGAGCACTAAGCTTGCCATGCAATTATTTATACTCTGTGTTCAGACATGCCATTCATCTCGGCTGCTCTCGATTGAGCAGGTTTGTGGCTCGCAGATGCAGCCAACACACACTCGGTCACTCTTTGCTCTGGTTTGCACCAGCTCCGATTCCATCCCACAGCTCCTGCTGAGCAATGCCAAGGCAGCGAAGGCAGATTTCAGCCCAGCATCATCACAAGGACCTCTACAAGCTTTACTGGCTGGGCTTGCTTTTTGCTTTTGCTTTTGCTTTCGCGTGAAGCCAGAGGGGTTGTCCTTCACGGCCTGACATCTCTAAATGACTCATTGAGGCCGAGGCCCAGAGACAGAGCTTGAGAGCTCTACTCTCTCTGCAGGTTTGTCCATGTGGCCAACACACCATTTTTTGGTGCCAAAGCAGAATTTTCAAGAGCGTGATGTCAGTTGCAAAGGGGTGAGCAGTAAAGAGCACATTGCAGACTGGGGGTGCTAGCTTGCTACAGCATGCTGCAGGAAAATATTTTGCTATTTGTTACTTCTCTCACTGGCAGTAGGAGTGAATTTACCAAATGCATCATGTAGCAGCCCGATACAAGTAGTGCAAAGAAAAGCTACCAGACATTTCACGGGGTGAGGGATATGAGCAGGCACAGCACTGAAATGGTGCAGATGTCCTGCCCAAGAAAACCAGCCTGCGAGAGGCCTTTACCATGGCAAGGTGAGAAACCCTACATATTTGCTGTACTGACTGAGATATTTTCCTACCTGCAGTATTTTCCTTTGTAGAACAGAAATCAGCAGAGAAATACTCCTAAGCCCTTGGCGTGGGTGGCAGCCCAGAGACTCACATCCTGCCAGAGCTGAACTGTGAACTCCTAAGCCCAGAGTGCTAGGAAAACGTGTGTCCTAGGGAAGACTGCTTTCTAGCAGCATTTTCCTCCTTTCTTTTTAATATACAAATGCAAATAGCGCTGCAATCGCAGACTGCCAGCAGCAATAATGTAAGGGAGCCACAGCCTGGCCCTCTCATATAACACCTTCCCTATTACTCCTGCCATCCTGCACAATCAATACTAATTACAGCCACGCTGTCACTTTGCTAGCAAGGAGTAAAATGGTGATGATAACGATGATGGGGTAATGGAAACATTCATCCTATGCACATCCGTAATCCCAACTCACTCATGTGTTCCGAAGGCATTAGGGCGGATGTGCTCTGAATCCAGAGAGGTTCGGATCAGGCTGGGGAATAGCTGTGTGAACTGTTCTTACCACAACCCCTCAAAGCTGATTAAAACATCAAGTGCCTCCTAACCAGTGGCCTGTAAATAAACATTTTTCATAGGTACTCTCATTCACGAAGGTATACCACACAGATTGCAGCAGCAGCAGCAAGGAGATATCTGCCATTCTCTGAGGTGAAAAAAGCCCAAGCTCATCCTCCCCCAGTGCCAGATGCTGAACAATGGTTTGGGAGCACAAGATCCAGCAGCAACTGCTCTGTTGTGAGACTCACAACTTGCAGCTCCTTGCGTGTAGCCCACACTCAGCATCATCCATGGAGTCAACTCTACTGGGCAGAGCAGGTTTTCCTACCAGAGCATGATCTGAACACTGTCACCATGGGCAGGCCGTGTCCACGGGGTGAGTGATGTCCCAAGAGCACAGTTTATCCCTGAATCTCACAGTATCTTCATGGCCATAACATAGAGCAGAATACCCTGAGCCCTGCAAATCTCATACACACACAAAGCTGCCTCTAAATCATGTATGCCTAAAACCCAAACAGAAGCTCTCACGAGCATTTGCGTGCCAGACTCCTCTGTGCAAAGTTCATTTAAGCCACACAATTCAGACGTGTAGGGATTACCTTTTTTCATCAGTGCTACACATACGAGACTCAGATGCTGAAACAGGAGCAATCAGCAGTGTGCTCAGCAGGATCCTCTGCTGACAGACCAAATGCCCCAGCACAAATATAACCATGGGCACTGCACCATTTGGTGAAACACAGCAGGAGAGTCAGACTGTGTGGCCAGCTAGGTTTGGCTCTCAAAACAGAATATTTAACCAAGAAAAGTAAATAGACAAAGACTTAAGCCAGGCTAAAAATCCATCAACAAAAGTTGTGCTGCATGGTAGAGTTTGGAATAGAGCCCCAGTGTCCCCTGAATCCATTGCTTTCTGATCCATACCAAAACTCAATTTATTGCCTTCCCCACCCACCAGGGAGAAGATTTATGCAAGACCCAAGCAGGCCTGTGTCAAATCCAAAGGCATCAAACGTACAGAATGCTGCTTTACCTATCACAATGCGAAATATATCAGCCATAAGCGAGCTCATTTCAAACAACAGTAATTTAACAGAGTTATTCCAAGGAGAACTAGTGGCTATATTTGTTTACTTTCTGATATTGCAATAACAAACCATGCATGAAGTTTATTAAGCCATGCTAATTGTCTTTCTGTTCTAGTACATTTTAGCCATATGGAGAATCTGGCTGGCTCCCAAATACAAAATTGTTATTTGGGGAAAAATATCCTGAAAAGCTTCAACCGCTCCAATTGTTAATTTCTTCGACAGTGTGAATAATACATAATCAAAATGTCAGCCTGGATGTGGTACAACATGTTGGAATCCATCAGAGGAAGGTAATTTGCAGACCCTGAGGAGAGACAGGGAGGAAAACATCTGAGTTCATGAAACATTTGCCATAGCCTGGAGCGCTCGTGCTGCCCTGGGAGGGCAGGCGGCTGAGCTGGGTGCAGAGCCCATCCAGACACAGGTGCTGTGCCGTGGAGAAATCCCTCCCAGGTGTCCAAGTTGAAGGCTGGAGATACTAAATCTGTGGGGAGAAATTGGGATCAGGTTCCTATCCCCAAGTCTGTCTTTCACTGTGACCTTGGGAGAAGCTCAGGAAGAACCACAGCTCATCCAGGGACACCAGCGCTGCCCAGGGTGATGGGCACTGAGTGGGAGAGAGAGGTTCAAAGGGAAGAAAGGTGATGCTGGAGTTGCTGGTACCATTTCCATGAATCAAAAGGTTCAAAAAGTTAACATGCAGAAACAAAAGCATGGAAGAAGCCCTCTCAGCATAGAGAACCCCCTAAAAGTTACAGGTAAGTGATTTTTCAGGTGGTAAATTCTCGTTCAGATACAATTCACAAGGGAAACATCAGCAAAAGTTGAGACTTTAAAGTTTATCACTATAAACTACCTTTCTTAAACTTTCCAGACCCTTTCAACCATATATCAGTATCAATACACAAGATTTGGATTTCATAATCATTTGCACGCCTTGCCTAATTATTTTTATATTAGATGTATGATTTTCATTTTATTGAAAGATAATACAATGTCAATAAATTAATTTCAAGACACATTTTACATGCCATAATTTTTTTGTTATCCTCAGGACATTTTTTTTTTGGTGCTGCAGTAATTCATGCCACCATTTGAAACAGTGACTTTCAGTAAGGTTAGCCATAAAACAAGTCAGGGCTGATAGTCTTATGATACAATCCACTTATTTATGAAAAAAGAGATTTTATTTTATTACTCTCTTCTAACCTAAACAATAAAATGTAATGACTTGCTGCTGAGAAGGAAGACACGAGCACCAAATCATGACATATGAGATACAGTTAATATGAATGATATGGTGGAGTTTTATTTTTATATATTTAAAATAATACTGGTCATGTATTAACAGAATTTATGGTTGCATGATTCTCAGCTTTTTCATTACCTGGCTCTGAACCCTCAAACCAGCAGAATAAGTAATGTATTATGTATTTCTTTATAAGTCGTGGATTACATAAGGTGACTATTAAGAACAAGTTAAAATGTACAAAACACCTGAAAGCAAAGTGTCATCTAGGCGAGCTGGATGAAAATCCACGTGCACACCCAGTGCCATAACCAACTCTTTGAGCTGTTACTTTGAGAAAAGTCATAGAATATGTCAGAAACGGAGGGTAGGCTGTACCAAAGCCTTCATCCGCATTGCCCAAGAAGGTGCTCTTGGATGAGCACAACAGCCATGCCTGGAAGCATGGCCAACCTCCACAGGACCTCGTCAGAGCCTGGAGGAAAAGTAGAGGCTTTCTTAAAAATCCTGCAACCTGGAAAGGATGGGCAGGCAAGGCTGGCTGCCCCACAGCCCTGCCCAGAGCGTGTGCCAGCTCCCCCTTGAGAACATCCCACTCTGCAGCCTCTGTTCTCCTGCCCAGCAGCTGGAAACCCCCTGCCCCGAAACGTGGGGCCTTCTGGAAGGCCTTGAAAATTGGCTTCTGCAGCTTCACTGGTGTGAGCTAAAGCAAACCAGGCCTGCTTCACACCAAGAGCCTACCACAAGACCTACCTTAAATTGCCGTAAAGTACTTAATACAAATAGTAGTTGGGTATTACACAGTACTCCGGCAAGAAAAACTGTGGGGTTGGGTTTTTTTTGTTTATGCAAGCAGTCAGTTTGGAAAATGGCACTTGGGGATATGATTTAGTGGTGAACACAGCAGCACTGTGTTAATTGTTGGACTTGGTGACCCTAGAGGCCATTTTCCACTTTACCTATTCCATGATTCCATGAAAAAGAGAAACTAAGATCAAATCTTTTGTTGTTTCTCATTTTTCCATGCCTTGCTGTATGACAGAATAAGGATTTTCACTAACTTTAACACAGCATTGCTACTGGACTAAGCACAGTTGGTCCTGAGTATAAGCAGGCTCCAAGTAAGCTCATGAATCCATATTTCTCCTGCCTGATGGAACTTCCTTCCAGACAGAAAGTGTGAAGCCAATTGGCCTGTGGATCTCAAGTGATTCTTAGAAAAAACCCAGGATGACATGAAGCATCTCCCAGGAAAAGACAGTATTTTCTGTACAGTGAGAAATGTTAGAGGGCAAACAAGCCCACTCCCCCCACCCCCATGCTTGGCACATCTTCCCCGCATCAAAACAAACCCTTAGTTCTGCTTGCTGAAAAGCAGCAGGAGAAAAAAGTTTAATCAAAACAATAATGAGATGTCATCACATAGGCTCTCCTGCTCAAACTGCATGGGGACCTGCATGACTCACTTCTTCAGTCACGCAGCAGAGGGATGAGTGAGGCTGCAGTGAGGAAGAGTAACTTCCATGACAACTTTTCCTTCCAATAGTGTTCCATTTTCAGCGTTAGAAGGAGATTATTCTTTCCACAGTACTTATACACATGCAGGCATCTGCTACCAGATGGAGCCAAGCCCCACGTTGTTTTAACACCTTTATAAATGCATAGGAGTGGTTTACTCATCCCAGTCCTTGACAGGGGCTTGCTAAACAAAGGGAATGAGGAGCCTCTCATAGTGCTCTTTCCCATCTGGCAGTTTGGGAAAGCCAGACACAAAGGCCAAGTTTTGCAGGGCCTCAGGAAGAACTGGCTTCAGAGGTTACTTACTGGAGTCTCCAGGATTTAGTCCTCCCTCCCCTGAGCTAACTCATAGCACCACAGAAGCACAGAATGGTTTGGATTGAAAGGGATCTTTAAAGGTCATCTGGTCCAATCTCACGGCCACGAGCAGGGGCAACTTCAACTGGATCGGGTTGCTCGTCCGACCCAACCCTGAATGTTTAAAGGGATGGGGCATCCACCACCTCTCTGGGCAAACTGAACATCCCAGCACCTACAAGGGGGAGGGACTTGCAGCCCAAGCCACCACACATGCGAAGAAGCCATCTGGGCAGCCTCCTGCTATCTTGCTTATTTTCAGTTTTGCTGCTTTTCCTCACTTTTGCCATTCCCTGGGCTCACCTGCACCCTGCAGGTGTTGTTGTACCACAGTCCACCTCAAGCCTGTGTGTGCCCACCAACCTTGAGATGCTCCTCTCCTCTCTCTGCCCTTTCATTTATTCCACAAATTATGTGTTCAAGTGAGAGGGGGGTTTACAGCCCTGGAATTTGCAAATGGGAAAGATAAGCTCTAATGAGAGTAGTAGGAATATTTTTGCATCAAACAACAATTACTGAACATACTTCCTTCTGAAGATTAAAAGGGGTTCTTAAAAAAATAATGAACACACCTGAAGTTATGCATTCAAATGAGTCCTAAAATTCAAAGAATCTGAATTAGCCTCATTTTGTCAGGGAAGAATTTCTTATAAATGTAATTTATACATTCTAGAGACTTAATCTGGACATCCACATGAAAGCTCAGGGGAAAAAAGAAATTAAGTGAAACACCCTTTCAGTACCTCATTTCTGGTGGTTTGCCTTTGGAAATACAGAAAGTAAACATCAGCAGAGAAAAAAGGAGGACAAGAAAATCTTCATATGTCCACCTTTACTAGCGATACATATCAGCATTTCCTCACCTGTACGACCTTCGTTGCTATTTGCATTTTAATTAGTTTTGTGTGGTCTATTACACAGTCAGTGAGGCACAGAACTTGGTGGCATCCTGCTCATCAGAGATGATCTAGGTTAATTCGAGGTTTATCTGAGAATAGAAGTAATAAGAGAAAAATAATAGGAATAACAATAAAAGAATAAAAAATATCACCTACTAGCACCACTTATCTGATGCAGAATCAAGTGCAAAAGAAAGTGCAAACTCCCCCTTACAGCTAGAGGGACACCCTGTGCTGCACACATGGAGTGGTGCCACACATCTTAGAAGAGAAGGCTCCAGGGACACCTTAGAGCAACTTCCAGTGCTTAAAGGGGCTACAGGAGAGCTGGAGAGGGACTTTGGACAAGAGCAGGGAGTGATAGTACAGGGGAAAATGACTTCAAACTGGCAGAGGGCAGTCTCAGATTGGATATAAGGAAGAAATTCTTCCCTGTGAGTGTGTTGAGGCATTGGCACGGGTTGTCCAGAGAAGTTGTGGATGCCCCATTCCTGAAAGTGTTCCAGTAGAGGCTGGAGGAGGCTTTGAGCAATGTAGTCTAGGGCAAGGCGTCCCTGCCCACAGCAGGGGGGTTGGAACAAGACGATCTGTAAGGTCCTTTCCAATCCAAGCCATTCTGTGACTCTATGACTCCATGCAAGCTGAGCTGTGCTAACTGTGTGTGCTCCTCTTATTCAAAAAAAATGTGACAAAGAAAGAAAGAAAATAAAAGCACTTAAGTCACTGCGTTGGGGAAAATTCCTCACAGAGTCATGCCAGGATGAGATAGAAATGCTGCACAAAAGCTACAAGCTAATGGCAGATCTCCTTCCTCCCACTCCGATACTTTTAGCTATAAGGCCATCTGGTAAGAGGGATATAAAGCAAATTTTAACTTGCACTCACAACACAAGCATAGTTGAAAACTAGATTAACTATAGTCCATTTGAGTTCACTGGAAATGTACCAACCAGTAAATTAGATTGATCACCACTAATCTCCATCTCCATCACTGCTGGTCCCCGGTTGAGCCCAGAGATAGAACCAGTAGGGCCAAATGGGAGGAAATTGAATCAAGGGTTTGATTGTATGTCTTCGATAATTTTTAAGGAACTGACTGGCAGACCAGGCCACTCTGAGCTTCCAACCCCTTGTGGTGGAGAAGATGCAGAGAATTAATTTGCAGAAAGTTTGTTCATAACTTTGAACTGTGACTAAAAGATTATTTTAGCCTCATTAACCCAGTCAAGCAATTCCTTCCAAGTCTGACCCTTAACTGCAAACATGCAGTGGATGTATACTACAAGGCATTCACGTCACAGGTTCTGCTCCTTTTATTGGTTTGGAAGAGTTTAGTCTACACAAATCCTCTCTGAGGCACAGGTCATGTGTGCTCTGCAGGGAGAGATCCTGCAAGTTCCAGGCAGTGAAGAAATGTTCTGCATTTTTGTGACATTCAAATGCAGAGCTGGCTGAAATGAGAGTTATGTCCCCTGCAATAGAGACGTCTGTCTGTGCTAAGAATTTCCTTAAGAAAAACCAAGCCACTTCCTGATGTTTAAATTCCTCGTAGAAGAGCCAAGGGAAAAAAACCCCAAAAACAATAGAACAACAAAATATGTGACTGTTGATTTACATTAAGCTTTTTGAATCACTAGGGCATGATCCTTCTCTGCTGAGCCCAACTCGAGCATGGGGCCGCCTTTAAGCCACCCCTTCTAAGTCATGTATCCCTGACCTAGCTGTGCAGCACGTCAGCAAACAGTGTCCTGATTTACTGAGTGATCCAAGGGTCAAGTATCACGGGTCAGTGTAGTCTTCCTTTGGACACAGCTTTCTAGCATTAATAGTAATCTCAAAAAATATTATGTTGATTATTTCTACATCTCACTGACCCTGAGCCATATCTTTATTTTTCAGCTGCCTTCCCCCTTGCTACTGCTCTATTTCCTTCCTAAGTTTTAAACCAAATCCAAGGCATTGACGTAATTCAGGCATTTTGAGGGCAAAACAACACCCACCCTTGATCCTGATCCAGAAGTTTTTAAAAACCATACCGAGGTCAAGTCATTAGGATTTCTCAGGTGGCCTGAGAAGCACATGGAAGAAGCTCCCAGGTGATGAACAGTTCCAAGGCACTGTTTCTTAGAGTACAACGACTTCTGCTGTAGTTCACCAAGGGTCTCAGCAGCTGCCAACACAAGTTGCTAAAGAAGCTTTCTCAGTTTACTAAATGAAAGTTGGATTTTACCTGTGTAGCACTTGTACACATGAGCAAAAAGAAGATAATATATGCCTCTCACTTAAGAAAAACCTATGTATGAACCAATTTTAAAGATTTAAGCTCTCCATTTCCAGACAATTCTGTCCTTTACTTCATCTTGAGTAAAAGAAAAACTACCTTCAGGTAGTCCCCATTTGACAATGCTGAGAGATTATCAGCAATAAAGCCACCATCTAAACTGATGCCAGATTTTATGTTCAAATATTGCTGGTTCTAGTCGTGTCTTCCAGTCTTGAATTTTCAATATTTGCCTTCAGAAAGACATAGCCCTAGTGTCATTATTAACAATAATCGACTTTGAACATAACTCGAGCTGTTAAGGAAAGAAAGCTGGAGGTTTCTGCCAGGTAAAACAGCAGAGAGCAAGAAAAGCCGCAACCAGTGCTGAGAGAGAATCAGAAAATTTGTAATTGAACAGTAGTTAGAAAATAACAGCATCCAACCCACAGTGTAACTACACCCCCCCACGTCTAAGAAAACATCACTATAGAAAATTTTTAGTATCTTGGCTATTAGCAGGGCTACATGTGCAAAGATGGTTATGAAACAATGATTTAAAACACCAGCATTTCAGTAGTCTCAGATCTTCAGTATTACCGGCAAATTATCTAAACCTGCCACATTTTCTGCTTTAATAATCTTTGACAATCTTTGCTTCACTACCTCTAGTAATCAAATACAACAGCAGCAGAAATATTAACCTTGAAAAATTGCATGAAGTGCAAAGCAGGGCATGTATTTTGGCAATTAAACTGCATTTTACCCAGTGCAGTTAAATAAGCTATGTGATTTCCATCTGCTTTGTGTGACTGTCATGCTGGACAGATGTTGGAACAGATCTTTTCTGCATCTGGTAAATGGATTCCCTGCTTCATCCAGTCACAAACCAGGATCTTCACCACACAAGGTGCTGGTACTGCTTCGGCAAAAATGGAGGGCTGACAATAGGTGAGCTGAGCTACTCTCAGATGATCTTGAGGTAGCAATGACATTTCAGAATTTCATATTTTAGGAAACTGAGCCAAAGAATAATGCTCTTAGCTGCAATTCTATGGGAAAAGGACAGTTTGTCCTATGCATGTCTTAGGAACATCTTCCAGTTGCTTTTGCTGAGGCTTAAACTAGCCAGCTCACACACACTGAGCATGCTGTTAGCTGGCCAAGTTACAGCACACGGGCTGCTTGCCAGGAGTCATTCAGAATAAAGCACTCAGTAGCTGCAGCTTCAGACATATCTATCTGCATCCCAGTGTGACTTGCCAGCTGGATTGCCCTACCACGATGGGCTGAGAGACTGGGAAAAAAACTGTCTCGGGATAAAACAGGCACTAAGCCCAGCACTCAGGGAGCTAAAGGCACCTGGGCCATGGCAGCCTATGCTCTGCCCTCTTTGCACTTGACTTCCCCTCTCACTACGAAATGATTTACCCAGTTATTCTCCAGAAAATGCCACAGCCCTGGGGAGAGCTGCAGGCTCACAGCAACCTGCAGCAGCCAGGCCATTGCTGCAATAACATCCAGGCTTCCAATTACATGTTTGTGGTGCAAAAGCATTCAGCCCCACAGAGGTTGTGGCTGGGCTGGAGGCAGTGAGAAGGGACACGCAGGTTGTAGGGAAAGCAGCTAGAGCCCAGCCTGCCCTGCCTCTGACACAGCAGCATCTCCCTCCATCAATCCTACGACTGACCTTGCCAACAGCTGCACTCATCCCTCACTTGCTGAGGCCACAGGATGCAGCCCTGTGTTTTGTGTGGAAATCCAGATGGTGGTGAAAGGACAAAGGTTTTGTCTCAATAACTTTCATCTGAGATTTCACTCTTACTTAAAACAGGTTTTTTGCCTTTTGGTTTTAATGTGATATTAATTGTTAGAGTAACACAGGCTTACATCACACTCATAACTGCTACCAAACAATGAAAAGCTTCTATTTCCCATTGCTGAAATGGAAAATATGGAGGGGAAGTTAGACGTGTCCAGACAACTCCCTCAGCTCTGTGCTCACCTATTTCAAAAATGTAAAGAAGCATGGCTGCACTGTCACCTTACTCCAGTGAATAAGGATCAGCTGACATCACCAATCCTTTGGTGATCAGTGCCATAAAGTCTGGTACATTTGTACTACAGTGACTCCCTGGAGATGGGTCCAAGTCACATGGGGCTGAACGAATCAGCTCCCTAAGGGTCACAAAGACCACCTTTGCAGCAGATGTTGTTTTTCTCCTTAGCTTTGTATTCAATATTCCATTCTCCTGCTGCTGCTGGGGCAGTTTGTCTGTTATGAACACAAACCATTGGGAAGGTCCTTACAGAGCCATTGATCTGCTCATGTATGTTCCAGATCTCAGAGCCATTTGCTCTTCCTCCTGCTCCCCAGGGCCTCTTACCACCACATCTTACTCCATGAAGCTCAGTTGCAGCATCATTGCCATGCTCTAAAGGAGGTGTCATTAAACACCTACTGTAGCGGGTTTGGGCTGGTTATGCACTAAGCACCAATAAACTATTTACTTACTTGCCTCTGCCATGGATAAGCAGAGAAGGGGAAACCAAAAATCTACTTTTTGTGAGGTGAAATAAGGATTATTGAGGAAAAAACGGAAGAGCTTCAAGGCAAAACAGGCTCAGACTTAACAATCTAAAGAGAATTTATTACTAACAGAAGTAAAAGTGAAAAGAATTATGGGGAATTAAAGCAAGCTTCCAGAACAATCCCTTATTCCCAGCACCTCCCTCCTTCCAACCCACCAATATGCACAAGGGAAACAAAACATGAGGTTTGGTCAGTGCATTCATTTTTAAGAGTCTTTCTTTAAGGAAAAGAGTTCCTTTCTGTGTATGCCATGGGACTCTCCCCACAGAAGATAGTCCTCG